>BJKM01000181.1:912500-995569 GCA_015082035.1 Chaenogobius annularis | reverse complement strand
TGAAATCTTGGTCCTGACTGTGTAAACTACAGACTTTTAAACCACCTTGTCTCTAAAACTTGAAAGAGTTGTAGTTAAACAGCTTTGTCGCATCTACAGGACACTAACTTATTGGAATTTTTCCAGTCAGGGTTCAGAGCCACCACAGCACTGAAAGTGCCGTTTGGTAAATTATCAGAAAGCTGGCATTAATATCCACCGCTATGCGAACCCAGCGGTACTATGGCTGGAATCCATAGACCGATCAAGTTGACGATTTAGTGACGTGTGAAGGATATAAACCTGGATGACACTTAATTTACTGCTTAACCCTGAATCCTGAGTCATGTCTAGGCCTGAAGTTGTTTTGTTAAACAGCCTTTTCCATCGGCGTAATATAGCTAAAATCCAAAAAGTCTTGCCTAAAAGTGAGCCATGAAAATGGATCAATTTGTAACATCTAGTTACACTACTGTAACTCCTGCTCGCAACGTGTCCTAAAAGCTCCATAAAAGCTTCAAACTGGTTCAAACTCGAGCAGGAACTAAAAGAAGAGAGCACATTACGCCGGTGCTCGAGTCTCTCCACTTGCTCGTCGAGTTTAGAATCAAGTTATAATTTCCTCCTGACTTACAAAGACATGATGACTGGCCATCCTACTCAAAGATGCTATAGTACCTGACCATCCAACAGGCACTTTGCTCTCAAAACGCTGGACTGCTGGTGGTCCAAGTCTCTAAGCAGCAGTAGGAGGTAGAGCGTTTAGCTACAAGCTCTGAGTTACGGAATCAGCGTCCTGTTCATGTTAAAGAGGCCGACACAGTCTCTTCATTTAAGACCAGAATTAAAACGCTCCTGTTTGAAATAGCTCATGGTCAGGCCAGTTAGGAACAGAAACAAAAGCCTAACGTTTCCCAGCTATGCTGCCCTGGGGGCAATTATGCTGGGGGAAGTAAGGCAGCTTGAGCACTATAATTTTTTTTTTTCCTTCTTTCACTTCCCTCGGTGAGTGGTTCATGCCAACCTATGGCTCCGGATGCTCCTCAACTGCCCGGAGAAAGGGTCTCTACTGGTTTAATCTGTTTTCATTGTCGCCCTTGGAGGCAACTGCTGTTGTGATTTCGGGCGTTACAATATAAAATTGACCGACACTGGCATTTCGCTATTGTAGGACAAATAAAGATTATCTTTATTTATATATATATATATATATATATATATATATATATATATATATATATACATAACACACAATTTGCATTGCTGCCTATTGTGTCCATAATATGTGACAAGATGTCAATCATCCCTGTGCATATTTTCTGTAAATAAGAGTGTATATTATTATTATTATTATTATTATTATTATTATTATTATTTTATTATTAATAATAATAATAATAATGATAAGAGTTCTCTTCCCCCCCCTTAGTTATCTGTTTTTATTATTATACGTGTGCATAATCTGTTTCTGTACCCTTGTTGCAACCCCCTGGAATTTCCCATTGTGGGACAATAAAGGTGATCTTATCACAATTAGTACACAAAAGTACACAATTACAGTCAGAGACACGTATTGCACGTAATAGTGCTGTCTTAAATGTACCGCGTGAACTTGAATGGGGAAAATGTAATGTAATGAGCTCTGTAAACATAATAAAGATGATCATTATAATTGAACAGAATTTAGTGGAGTTGAGAAGGAACCCATTTGTCTTCGTACCAAAAGCAGAGCGGATGTGTGCCTGTGCTGGCTTTGATTGGAGGACTGCACTAACGCTCCGCCTGGCCAATCAGAAGTCAGCTCGGCTGATATATAAATCACCTGTGCACAGTAGGCGACATTAGTTTCTCCTTTGAGTGATAAAATCTGACCGAAAACATGTCTGGACGAGGTAAAGGCGCCGGTAAAGCCAGAGCAAAGGCAAGAGCCGCTCCTCCAGAGCCGGGCTGCAGTTCCCCGTGGGCCGCGTCCACAGGCTGCTGCGGAAGGGCAACTACGCTGAGCGCGTCGGAGCCGGAGCTCCCGTGTACCTGGCGGCCGTGCTCGAGTACCTGACCGCTGAGATCCTGGAGTTGGCCGGCAACGCCGCAGGGACAACAAGAAGACTAGGATCATTCCCCGCACCTGCAGCTGGCCGTCCGCAACGACGAGGAGCTGAACAAGCTGCTTGGAGGAGTGACCATCGCCCAGGGAGGCGTGCTGCCCAACATCCAGGCAGTGCTCCTGCCAAGAAGACCGAGAAGGCCAAGTAAAGCCAGACCTGAACTTCAAAGGTTCTTTTTAAGAGCCACCCACTCCAAAGACGGACCAAAAAACTCCTCTCAGGTCTTCAGAAATGCGCAACGATGAACCATGATTGTCTTTCACAGTACAGTTAAGGTCTTCTGATCTTGAACTGTCTAAAACTAGTAAAAGGGCAGAGCTCCAAAACTAGAGTTCTTTAATTATAAATGTTTTTGCATTCACTTTTTTTCTCCCCAAGTGTAAGCTGACCTTAGCACATGAATACTTGGGCTCTGATATTCTGCCCTATCTACCCTCAATTGGAGGATGGAGAACAAAAAGCTAAGTCAGGGTCAGGTTAGGTTCAGGCAACCTGGGGTTGGGGCAATTAAAAAAAAATAATTAAAATGTTGTACTCCCCTTCGCTCTTTTTTTAACACAATAAGGCTTGATTGGAGCCCCATTTCGAACTGTAGCTCAAACAACTGGCTGGAGTTTTTGTGAAGCTGAGACTAGTTTTTAACTCTGTCTGTGCAGAACTTGTTTCTACTTATGGGTGAAACAGAGACTCAGATTTGAAATCCCGCCTAGATTCTCTTTGTTAAATATTTGAATGCGTGAAGCTGGTGTCTGGAGGTAGGGTCTGATTGACACTAGTTCTAGCATTTATTGGGTTTTGACAATTCTCTTTCAAAAGCTGAAGGCATGTTCAGTGACGATGCAGAATCCATATAAAATTCCTATTGTGTGTTTGGAGTAAAAACGGACCCTGATGCTTCCCAGAATGATTGATTTGACTGGAAATAAGAGGGTTACAGCTTTATTTTTATGTGCAGCATATCAAGCAGCTTGAGAGTTTTCCTTTCTAAGATGGTGAACAAAATGGAATAACTAATGAATATACGCCCTAAGCGTATGGTGTTAAAACAAAGTAGGTCAAAACCTTTTTTAATGAGTTGGTTGACTAACTCAATCAATCTCAAGATGTATGGAGTTGAACTGGTGCCATTTGAAAACTGTACTTTCCTTAGATACTGTTAAACCTGTAGAGTCGGCATTTCTTCAGGGGTCAGTAAAACCTATAAATCAAGAACTGCCATTTGGATTTATATATGATTTTTTTTTTTTTAATGTTATAGTAATTTTTAAATTGTTTCTCAATGCATGCCCTTTTTTGATTGAATATATGTTATTTTATTATTGCTCAGTGTTTATGTTGTACCTTAAGGGCCGAGACAAGTTGCTATGTTTGTGAATTTTTGTTCATTGACAATGGCAATAAACTCTTTCTGATTCTGATACTACAGTCCTTTTTAATTAAATGATGCAAAACACTTTTGCAAATGTCTTTTTAACCAGGCTTTGGTCACTTCTATTTAGCAGCTGAGTGATATTTTCTGCGGGGTTAATTCCAAATTCCTCCTTTAAAATTGCAATATGAGCCATTTAAATTCAGGATTTAGAAGGTAAGAGCTAATGCCTGTCCAAGGTGAAGGACAAAGCTTATCAATCAGCCCCAGCCAGTCCATTCAAGGTTCAATTTACTCGGTGTTCAGGTGCAAGCAAGAATAAGAAAACAGAATACAACAAACATTGTGTGAGCTGCTGGCACTTCCACTACATTCCAACAGAAATGGACAACATGTAAAATAACATTCGTACATTTCTGCTGTGTTTCAGAATTGTCAAAGAGAAAACATCTTTGCTCAGTAACAGAGACCTGCAATCCACCAATCAGCTTTGAGGAACAGCACAGCTCATTTGCATGAGGCTTGTAGATATATAGCGGGGCGGCGCTCTCAAAGTCACTTGTTTCGTCTGCCCTCAGTTGAACACATTATGCCTGAACCCGCCAAGGCCGCGCCCAAGAAGGGCTCCAAGAAAGCCGTGACCAAGACCGCGGCGAAAGGAGGCAAGAAGAAGAGAAAGACCAGGAAGGAGAGCTACGCCATCTACGTGTACAAGGTGCTGAAGCAGGTCCACCCGACACCGGCATCTCCTCCAAGGCCATGAGCATCATGAACTCCTTCGTCAACGACATCTTCGAGAGGATCGGCGGAGAAGCCTCCCGCCTGGCGCACTATAACAAGCGCTCCACCATCATCCTCCAGGGAGATCCAGACCGCCGTGCGCCTCCTGCTGCCCGGAGAGCTGGCCAAGCACGCCGTGTCCGAAGGCACCAAGGCCGTCACCAAGTACACCAGCTCCAAGTAAACGGCGTTTACTTCGGAAACATTTCAAAGGCCCTTTTCAGGGCCACACACCTGACTAAAGGCAGTTTCTCTTATAGTTTAATGCCGTGTTGGCAGTTGGTGAATCGTCACGTTCAATGCGCATTTTACAGAAGCTAATTTATATCATCGTGTGTGTTGCACCCAATCACCAAAGCGAGGTGCTGGCAAGAGAATTTTTGTTCAACGGCAATAAACCGCTTTTCTTAAATGAACTGTTTCTTTAACTTTTTTAATTTGGGTGTAGTGCCCTATGGATCGCTGTAAAGTGTCTGCTGTTGGACGTCTCACTAGACTGTGTCAAAGTGATAAAGCGTAAATGGCCAGTGCTTTAATACAGTTATGGCGGTAGTATCTTCCAAAGCAAATTAGTATTTTTAACTCTTGTATGCGAACATGACTGCGGCTTTTATTTTATGTTCATTCTTGAAACAATCTGTATTTAAGTGAGCTATACGTGGAAACCGGCACAATAAGTGCACAATAAGTGTAGCTGTCCCTTTCGAAGACTAAAAAAGCCACTCCGCCGTTTCTTCCGGGTCAGCGACGCACGTGCCTATTGGTTCAAAAGCGGCACGCCAGAGGCTGTCTTCACACACGTCCGCAACGGCGGGATAAAGCCAGGCGCAGGAGCGCAGCGCAACCATCTGAATCGTGTACCACATAACGATAGAAAATGAGCGGCAGAGGTAAAGGAGGAAAGGGACTCGGGAAAGGAGGCGCCAAGCGCCACCGTAAAGTTCTCCGCGACAACATCCAGGGCATCACCAAGCCCGCCATCCGCCGTCTGGCTCGCCGCGGCGGTGTGAAGCGTATCTCCGGCCTGATCTACGAGGAGACCCGCGGAGTGCTCAAGGTATTCCTGGAGAACGTGATCCGTGACGCCGTCACCTACACCGAGCAGCACGCCAAGAGGAAGACCGTGACCGCCATGGACGTGGTGTACGCCCTGAAGAGACAGGGCCGCACTCTGTACGGCTTCGGAGGTTAAACGCGGACATCGAGACTCTTTCAACAACGGCTCTTTTAAGAGCCACCCACAACGCTTAGAGAGTCACTTCTAATGTATGATATATGATTACCTTTTCATGTGTCGTATTGTAGCTGGCTTTCGATTACTTTTCTACTGGCATTTTGAGGAAAATATTATGTGATCCAGCTTCTCATGACCAAGTGGACAAAGTCTTTCCTATTGAATTCAACTTTAAATAATTATAGCTTTTGTCAAAACCAATGCAAACCGCTGTTTCACTGGAAGGGGGGGGGGGGGGAAAGCGCCAGTGGAAAAAACATTGATAAAACTATCAAGCAGGTCCAAAACATGACTTTAATAATAAAAATCTCCAGCTATTTCCTAGGAGATGTAATGCAATGGACAACAGGAAAATCATATATATACACGTGTGTATATATGTGTGTGTGTGTGTGTGTGTGTGTGTGTATGTATATATACATACACATACACACACACACACTACGGGCCAGATCCGGACAGCAGCTCCGCAGCTGGTGTTGATGTAAGTATTTAATCAGTTAAATATCTTTGAAGACCAATATTGTAAGCAAGAAAGTTTGAGCAATATGTAACTCTTGTGAACATAATATTTCATAGTTTGTATTCTGCCCTCGTTGTTGCTCTGGATACGGCTATGCAGATAGATAAACTTCTCGACAACCGACTGGTATATTGTCCACTTTTATTGACGTCCACAGATTGAGAATTACTCTTGGATGAGAGTCGAAAAGTTTTCTTCTTATTTCTAAAACATCTTTGCATCACATACATTTTTACAACACTCACCAACTTCTTCTATAATAGACTCAAAGAGAGATTCTGCATCAGTGTGTGAAGACTAGTATAGCTTGCTATGAAAATTATAAACTTCATTTGAGATCTTTACAGTAACAGCACATCCCTGGTTATCAATTATCAGTGTCGGTATTGTATGTTGTTCCTGTCTCCTCTTTTCTCGTCTACAAAAATATGCAGAACTTTTTCCTCCCTCCATCCACTTTGCCCTTGACCTTAGAAACATACATTTTGTTCAGTAAAATAATATCTATTCCCTTTTGTTTATTGGCTCGGTTAATTGATTTACTACTATATGAGAAGTATTTTATATTTAAGATATTCCCATTTGTTTATGTAATTTTATATTGAGGCATAGTTAAATACATTTCTAATTGTTCATTTCAGGAGCCTCCAGAGCCTCCAGAGCTCTAAAACCTACAAATCAAGTTAGAAATCTGGGGGTAATAATGGACTCAGACTTGAATTTTAACAGCCACGTCAAATCAATAACATCAGCAGCATTTTACCATCTAAAAAACATTGCCAAAATCAAAAGTATAGTGTCTAAACCAGACCTGGAGAGTCTTATCCATGCGTTTGTCTCTAGTAGATTAGACTACTGTAACGGCCTGCTCACTGGCCTCTCCAAACGAGCTGTGAAACAGCTGCAGTACATCCAGAACGCCGCTGCTCGGGTCCTGACCAGAACCAGGAAGTACCATCACATTAGTCCTGTGCTCAGGTCTCTGCACTGGCTCCCTAACATCTGGAACAGTCTTCCTGAGGATGTGAGACAGGCCTCTACTCTGGTAATGTTCATATCGAAGCTAAAAACTGTTTTGTTTGGCTGTGCATATGACTGAAATGCACTCTACTAAAGTAATTAAATAAAATTATTTTAAAATATATTAAATTTTTTTCCTGTTGTGTAAAGCACTTTGAATTGCCTTGTGTACGATTCTGCTGTTTTTATGGACAGAATTTCTAGGCGCAGTCAGGGGCGGAGGGGGTCCGGTTTGGAGAGCACAGGATCTCATCTCTGCTGTTTGCAGATGATGTTGTCCTGATGGCTCCATCAAACCTGGACCTGCAACATGCACTGGGACGGTTTGCAGCCGAGTGTGAAGCAGCTGGGATGAGAATCAGCACCTCCAAATCTGAGGCCATGGTTCTCGACCGGAAAAAGGTGGCTTGCCCTCTCCAGGTGGGTGGGGAGTCCTTGCCCCAAGTGGAGGAGTTTAAGTATCCCGGGATCTTGTTCACGAGTGAGGGAAGGATGGAGCGTGAGATTGACAGGCGGATCGGTGTAGCGTCTGCAGTGATGCGGTCGCTGCATCGGACCGTTGTGGTAAAGAAGGAGCTGAGTCGAAAGACAAAGCTCTCGATTTACCGGTAAATCTACGTTCCTGCCCTCACCTATGGTCATGAGCTTTGGGTAGTGACCGAAAGGACAAGATCGCGGATACAAGCGGTCAAAATGAGTTTCCTCCGCAGGGTGGCTGGGCGCTCCCTTAGAGATAGGGTGAGGAGCTCAGTCACACGGGAGGAGCTCGGAGTAGAGCCGCTGCTCCTCCACGTTGAGAGGAGCCAGCTGAGGTGGCTCGGGCATCTGTTCCGGATGCCTCCTGGACGCCTCCCTAGGGAGGTGTTTCGGGCATGTCCCACCGGGAGGAGGCCCCGGGGAAGACCCAGGACACGCTGGAGGGACTATGTCTCTCGGCTGGCCTGGGAACGCCTCGGGATCCCCCGGAGGAGTTGGAGGAAGTGTCTGGGGAAAAGGAAGTATGGGAGTCCCTGCTTAGACTGCTGCCCCCGCGACCCGGCCCCGGATAAAGCGGAAGAAGATGGATGGATGGATGGACGAATTCTGCTCTATAAAATAAACTTGCCTTGCCTTGACAAGCTCCATGGTAACACTCGGAGACGTCAAGAAAGTCAGCTTTCCTTTGGGTCGCGTCAATAACAAACTGCTCTGTGAAGGACAGAAACAGCGCTCAGAGCCTAATCCTACCTGTCTCCTCCTGCTCCTCGGCCTGACTCCCTCTCCTCTCCTCGCCTGACTCCTCCTCCTCCTCGGCCTGACTCCCTCTCCTGCCCTCCTTGACTCTGCTCCTGCTTGACTCCTCTCCTCGGCTGACTCCTCCTCTCTCCTCGGCCTGACTCCTGCTCCTTATCCTGACTCCTGCTCCTTCTCCTCGGCCTGACTCCTGCTCCTCGGCCTGACTCCTGCTCCTTATCCTGACTCCTGCTCCTTCTCCTCGGCCTGACTCCTCCTCCTGCCTCCTCGGCCTGACTCCCTCTCCTCGGCCTGACTCCTGCTCCTTCTCCTCGGCCTGACTCCCTCTCCTCGGCCTGACTCTCCTCCTTCGCCTTGGCCTGACTCCTGCTCCTTATCCTGACTCCTGCTCCTTCTCCTTGGCCTGACTCCTCCTCCTGCTCCTCGGCCCGACTCCCTCTCCTCGGCCTGACTCCTCCTCCTGCTCCTCAGCCTGACTCCTGCTCCTTCCTTCTCCTCGGCCTGACTCCCTCTCCTCTCTCTCCTCCCTCATGTGAGTATTGTACGTTTCCGCCGCCGCTCAGCCTGAGCCGACAATACAAGACGTATTGTCGGCTCAGGCTGAGCGGGCGTTGTGTGCGCCTTCCAACACTCACTGTGAAAGCGGACAAAATCACAACTGATTCACTCGCGCTTTTGGCGCTGTGTCCGAGATCGACTGGTAGATTGCGATCTTTTTGGGGCGTGGTCGAGGACAGTTCCTAATCTCTTCAACTTTGTCCACCTGGGGTCAAACTTCTCCCCTTCCCATCTGGCACCCATGGTATTTAGTTTTCCACTTGCATTTGGACAGGTTCAGAGTTAGTCCGGCTTGCGCAATCTTCTCCAGGACCAGGGACAGGTATCTCAGATGCTCCTCCCATGTTGGACTGAAGACAACAACGTCATTAAGGTAAGGTAAGCTGCACTGCACTCTTCACAACCGACCAAAACCTTGTCCATCTAACGCTGGAACGTTGCTGGAGCCCTATGCAGCCCGAACGGTGTGGCGGACCTTTCCAGAAGGTCATCGATTCTTGGCATGGGATAGGAATCAAAGTCAGAAACATTATTTAGTTTGCAGATGTCAATGCATATCCTCTACGGAGCCATCCTTCTTGAAAACAAATCAGGTATGAATTCAGACATCAGCCTTAAATCTAATCTGGTTAAAGTAAAATTTGAGCATCTGGATTTAAAGTCGATACACATCACTCAATCATGTCTAGCGTCTCTTATCAACTCATTTGCATATCCCATATTCATATTTATCTGTTTAATTATTTGGTCAAACAATCTACATAAACCACATATGGTAAAGTGTTCATTCATTTTTTATAAATTAATTTAGATATTTGATTATAGAATTGTTAAATGCCTAACCTAACCAGTGGATAAATTCAGCATCTGGTACGGTATACGGAAGTACAAAGTAAAACTGATGAAAGGCTCAAATGGACACTATGTGAACATTCCTAACTCTATCTCGCTCGGTCCATACAACGGCCGCATCATCTAACCTGGACAGATCAACTCCTGCTTCATTTGTCAGTCCCTTGACCACCGGTCAATGCCCACTGGTGAAATGTTGGAGGTGTGGAGATTATAGACAAAAGGCCAAGGACTGTGAGTCTGAAGCGCTGTTCTCCCTCTGATTCTGTGTGGAGAACAAGGTCACACATATTTCACGTGCCCCAGATCACAAAGCACAGCCCACAAATGCACAAGCAGAAACCGATGTTAACGCACACATGTCTTATGGCACAAGCAGTGACAGAGCTTGTGACAGACCAGTCAACTAATCTCACCACGAAGCAGCCTGATACAAAGCCTCGCCCCAGCAAACAACGGGCTCCACATCTGAGCATCCTGAACGCCGCCTCCGTCGCCCTTGAGAGACTCTGAGGCGAAATGTGATAATCATCAGCCAGGGCACTCTCGAGGCGCTTCGCCTGAACGCAGTGCCCGGCCTATAAAACACCGCCTGTGATCAGTTCGCAGCCCGCAATGTGTATGTATATATTTTTATTTTATATATATATATATTATATATATATATATTCATTCATTCATTTTCTACCGCTTGTTCCCGTTAGGGGTCACGGGTGACTGGAGCCTATCCCAGTGCCTTTGGGCCTTAGGCGGGGTACACCCTGGACAGTGGCCAACTCGTCGCAGGGCTAACACAGAGACATAGAAACGACAGACAACCATTCACTCTCATTTCCCTATTTTTTTTAATTCTTCTATTCTTTAATTACTTTAGTAGAGTGCATTTCAGTCATATGCACAGCCAAACAAAACAGTTTTTAGCTTCGATATGAACATTACCAGAGTAGAGGCCTGTCTCACATCCTCAGCGAAGACTGTTTCCAGATGTTAGGGAGCCAGTGCAGAGACCTGAGCACAGGACTAATGTGATGGTACTTCCTGGTTCTGGTCAGGACCCGAGCAGCGGCGTTCTGGACTCGTACTGCAGCTGTTTCACAGCTCGTTTGGAGAGGCCAGTGAGCAGGCCGTTACAGTAGCCAGTGAGCAGGGCCGTTACAGTAGTCTAATCTACAGAGACAAACGCTGGATAAGACTCTCCAGGTCTGGTTTAGACACTATACTTTTGATTTTGGCAATGTTTTTTAGATGGTAAATGCTGCTGATGTTTATTGATTTTGACGTGGCTGTTAAAATTCAAGTCTGAGTCCATTATTACCCCCAGATTTTCTAACTTGTTTGTTAGGTTTTTAGAGCTCTGGAGGCTCTGGAGGCTCCTGAAATGAACAATTAGAAATGTATTTAACTATGCCTCAATATAAAATTACATAAACAAATGGGAATATTTATAATATAAAAATACTTCTCAATATAGTAGTAAATCAATTAACGCGAGCCAATAAACAAAGGGAATAGATATTATTTTACTGAACAAAATGTATGTTTCTAAGGTCAAGGGCAAAGTGGATGGAGGGAGGAAAAAGTTCTGCATATTTTGTAGACGAGAAAAGAGGAGACAGGAACAACATACAATACCGACACTGATAATTGAATAACCAGGGGATGTGCTGTTACTGTAAAGATCTCAAATGAAGTTTTATAATTTTCATAGCAAGCTATACTAGTCTTCAACACACTGATGCAGAATCTCTCTTTGAGTCATCTATAGAAGAAGTTGGTGAGTGTTGTAAAAATGTATGTGATGCAAAGATGTTTTTAGAAATAAGAAGAAAACTTTTCGACTATCTCATCAAGAGTAATTCTCAATCTGTGGACGTCAATAAATAGTGGACAATATACCAGTCGGTTGTCGAGAAGTTTATCTATCTGCATAGGCCGTATCCAGAGCAACAACGAGGGCAGAATACAAACTATGAAATATTATGTTCACAAGAGTTACATATTGCTCAAACTTTCTTGCTTACAATATTGGTCTTCAAAGATATTTAACTGATTAAATACTTCACATCAACACCAGTGCGGAGCTGCTGTCCGGATCTGGCCGTAGTGTGTGTGGTGTGTGTATGTGTAATGTATATATACATACACACACACACACACACACACACATATATACACACGTGTATATATTATGATTTTCCTGTTGTCCATTGCATTAACATCTCCTAGGAAATAGCTGGAGATTTTTATTATTAAAGTCATGTTTTTGGACCTGCTTGATAGTTTATCAATGTTTTTTCCACTGGCGCTTTCCGCCCCCCCCCCCTTCCAGTGAAACAGCGGTTTGCATTGGTTTTGACAAAAGCTATAATTATTTAAAGTTGAATTCAATAGGAAAGACTTGTCCACTTGGTCATGAGAAGCTGGATCACAATAATATTTTCCTCAAAATGCCAGTAGAAAGTAATCGAAAGCCAGCTACAATACGACACATGAAAAGGTAATCATATATCATACATTAGAAGTGACTCTCTAAGCGTTGTGGGTGGCTCTTAAAAGAGCCGTTGTTTGAAAGAGTCTCGATTGTCCGCGTTTAACCTCCGAAGCCGTACAGAGTGCGGCCCTGTCTCTTCAGGGCGTACACCACGTCCATGGCGGTCACGGTCTTCCTCTTGGCGTGCTCGGTGTAGGTGACGGCGTCACGGATCACGTTTTCGCAGGAATACTCCTTGAGCCTCCGGGTCTCACACTCCGCGGGTCTCCTCGTAGATCAGGCCGGAGATACGCTTCACACCGCCGCGGCGAGCCAGACGGCGGATGGCGGGCTTGGTGATGCCCTGGATGTTGTCGCGGAGAACTTTACGGTGGCGCTTGGCGCCTCCTTTCCCGAGTCCCTTTCCTCCTTTACCTCTGCCGCTCATTTTCTATCGTTATGTGGTACACGATTCAGATGGTTGCGCTGCGCTCCTGCGCCTGGCTTTATCCCGCCGTTGCGGACGTGTGTGAAGACAGCCTCTGGGCGTGCCGCTTTTGAACCAATAGGCACGTGCGTCGCTGACCCGGAAGAAACGGCGGAGTGGCTTTTTTAGTCTTCGAAAGGGACAGCTACACTTATTGTGCACTTATTGTGCCGGTTTCCACGTATAGCTCACTTAAATACAGATTGTTTCAAGAATGAACATAAAATAAAGCCGCAGTCATGTTCGCATACAAGAGTTAAAAATACTAATTTGCTTGGAAGATACTACCGCCATAACTGTATTAAAGCACTGGCCATTTACGCTTTATCACTTTGACACAGTCTAGTGAGACGTCCAACAGCAGACACTTTACAGCGATCCATAGGGCACTACACCCAAATTAAAAAAGTTAAAGAAACAGTTCATTTAAGAAAAGCGGTTTATTGCCGTTGAACAAAATTCTCTTGCCAGCACCTCGCTTTGGTGATTGGGTGCAACACACACGATGATATAAATTAGCTTCTGTAAAATGCGCATTGAACGTGACGATTCACCAACTGCCAACACGGCATTAAACTATAAGAGAAACTGCCTTTAGTCAGGTGTGTGGCCCTGAAAAGGGCCTTTGAAATGTTTCCGAAGTAAACGCCGTTTACTTGGAGCTGGTGTACTTGGTGACGGCCTTGGTGCCTTCGGACACGGCGTGCTTGGCCAGCTCTCCGGGCAGCAGGAGGCGCACGGCGGTCTGGATCTCCCTGGAGGTGATGGTGGAGCGCTTGTTATAGTGCGCCAGGCGGGAGGCTTCTCCGCCGATCCTCTCGAAGATGTCGTTGACGAAGGAGTTCATGATGCTCATGGCCTTGGAGGAGATGCCGGTGTCGGGGTGGACCTGCTTCAGCACCTTGTACACGTAGATGGCGTAGCTCTCCTTCCTGGTCTTTCTCTTCTTCTTGCCTCCTTTCGCCGCGGTCTTGGTCACGGCTTTCTTGGAGCCCTTCTTGGGCGCGGCCTTGGCGGGTTCAGGCATAATGTGTTCAACTGAGGGCAGACGAACAAGTGACTTTGAGAGCGCCGCCCCGCTATATATCTACAAGCCTCATGCAAATGAGCTGTGCTGTTCCTCAAAGCTGATTGGTGGATTGCAGGTCTCTGTTACTGAGCAAAGATGTTTTCTCTTTGACAATTCTGAAACACAGCAGAAATGTACGAATGTTATTTTACATGTTGTCCATTTCTGTTGGAATGTAGTGGAAGTGCCAGCAGCTCACACAATGTTTGTGTATTCTGTTTTCTTATTCTTGCTTGCACCTGAACACCGAGTAAATTGAACCTTGAATGGACATGGCTGGGGCTGATTGATAAGCTTTGTCCTTCACCTTGGACAGGCATTAGCTCTTACCTTCTAAATCCTGAATTTAAATGGCTCATATTGCAATTTTAAAGGAGGAATTTGGATTAACCCCGCAGAAAATATCACTCAGCTGCTAAATAGAAGTGACCAAAGCCTGGTTTAAAAAGACATTTGCAAAAGTGTTTTGCATCATTTAATTAAAAAGGACTGTAGTATCAGAATCAGAAAGAGTTTATTGCCATTGTCAATGAACAAAATTCACAAACATAGCAACTTGTCTCGGCCTTAAGGTACAACATAAAACACTGAGCAATAATAAAATAACATATATTCAATCAAAAAGGGCATGCATTGAGAAACAATTTAAAAATTACTATAACATTAAAAAAAAAAAATCATATATAAATCCAAATGGCAGTTTCTTGATTTATAGGTTTTACTGACCCCTGAAGAAATGCCGACTCTACAGGTTTAACAGTATCTAAGGAAAGTACAGTTTTCAAATGGCACCAGTTCAACTCCATACATCTTGAGATTGATTGAGTTAGTCAACCAACTCATTAAAAAAGGTTTTGACCTACTTTGTTTTAACACCATACGCTTAGGGCGTATATTCATTAGTTATTCCATTTTGTTCACCATCTTAGAAAGGAAAACTCTCAAGCTGCTTGATAGCTGTAACCCTCTTATTTCCAGTCAAATCAATCATTCTGGGAAGCATCAGGGTCCGTTTTTACTCCAACACACACAATAGGAATTTTATATGGATTCTGCATCGTCACTGAACATGCCTTCAGCTTTTGAAAGAGAATTGTCAAAACCCAATAAATGCTAGAACTAGTGTCAATCAGACCCTACCTCCAGACACCAGCTTCACGCATTCAAATATTTAACAAAGAGAATCTAGGCGGGATTTCAAATCTGAGTCTCTGTTTCACCCATAAGTAGAAACAAGTTCTGCACAGACAGAGTTAAAAACTAGTCTCAGCTTCACAAAAACTCCAGCCAGTTTGTTTGAGCTACAGTTCGAAATGGGGCTCCAATCAAGCCTTATTGTGTTAAAAAAAGAGCGAAGGGGAGTACAACATTTTAATTATTTTTTTTTAATTGCCCCAACCCCAGGTTGCCTGAACCTAACCTGACCTGACTTAGCTTTTTTGTTCTCCATCCTCCAATTGAGGGTAGATAGGGCAGAATATCAGAGCCCAAGTATTCATGTGCTAAGGTCAGCTTACACTTGGGGAGAAAAAAAGTGAATGCAAAAACATTTATAATTAAAGAACTCTAGTTTTGGAGCCTCTGCCCTTTTACTAGTTTTAGACAGTTCAAGATCAGAAGACCCTTAACTGTACTGTGAAAGACAATCATGGTTCATCGTTGCGCATTTCTGAAGACCTGAGAGGAGTTTTTGGTCCGTCTTTGGAGTGGGTGGCTCTTAAAAGAACCTTTGAAGTTCAGGTCTGGCTTTACTTGGCCTTCTCGGTCTTCTTGGGCAGGAGCACTGCCTGGATGTTGGGCAGCACGCCTCCCTGGGCGATGGTCACTCCTCCAAGCAGCTTGTTCAGCTCCTCGTCGTTGCGGACGGCCAGCTGCAGGTGGCGGGGAATGATCCTAGTCTTCTTGTTGTCCCTGGCGGCGTTGCCGGCCAACTCCAGGATCTCAGCGGTCAGGTACTCGAGCACGGCCGCCAGGTACACGGGAGCTCCGGCTCCGACGCGCTCAGCGTAGTTGCCCTTCCGCAGCAGCCTGTGGACGCGGCCCACGGGGAACTGCAGCCCGGCTCTGGAGGAGCGGCTCTTGGCCTTTGCTCTGGCTTTACCGGCGCCTTTACCTCGTCCAGACATGTT
Source organism: Chaenogobius annularis (assembly GCA_015082035.1). Taxonomy (NCBI): domain Eukaryota; kingdom Metazoa; phylum Chordata; class Actinopteri; order Gobiiformes; family Gobiidae; genus Chaenogobius; species Chaenogobius annularis. The sequence goes on along the minus strand of BJKM01000181.1, from coordinate 979,761 downwards.
TTTCGGTCAGATTTTTATCACTCAAAGGAGAAACTAATGTCGCCTACTGTGCACAGGTGATTTATATATCAGCCGAGCTGACTTCTGATTGGCCAGGCGGAGCGTTAGTGCAGTCCTCCAATCAAAGGCCAGCACAGGCACACATCCGCTCTGCTTTTGGTACCGAAGACAAATGGGTTCCTTCTCCAACTCCACTAAATTCTGTTCAATTATAATGATCATCTTTATTATGTTTACAGAGCTCATTACATTACATTTTCCCCATTCAAGTTCACGCGGTACATTTAAGACAGCACTATTACGTGCAATACGTGTCTCTGACTGTAATTGTGTACTTTTGTGTACTAATTGTGATAAGATCACCTTTATTTGTCCCACAATGGGGAAATTCCAGGGGTTGCAACAAGGGGTACAGAAACAGATTATGCACAGTATAATAATAAAAACAGATAACTAAGGGGGGGGAAGAGAACTCTTATCATTATTATTATTATTATTATTAATTAATAAAAATAATAATAATAATAATAATAATAATAATAATAATAATAATAATAACACTCTTATTTACAGAAAATATTGCACAGGGATGATTGACATCTTGTCACATATTATGGACACAATAGGCAGCAATGCAAATTGTGTGTATATGTATATATATATATATATATATTATATATATATATATATATATATATATTATAATATAAAAAGATAATCTTTATTTGTCCTACAATAGCGAAATGCCAGTGTCGGTCAATTTTATATTGTAACGCCCGAAATCACAACAGCAGTTGCCTCCAAGGGCGACAATGAAAACAGATTAAACCAGTAGAGACCCTTTCTCCGGGCAGTTGAGGAGCATCCGGAGCCATAGGTTGGCATGAACCACTCACCGAGGGAAGTGAAAGAAGGAAAAAAAAAAACATTATAGCGCTCAAGCTGCCTTACTTCCCCCAGCATAATTGCCCCCAGGGCAGCATAGCTGGGAAACGTTAGGCTTTTGTTTTCTGTTCCTAACTGGCCTGACCATGAGCTATTTCAAACAGGAGCGTTTTAATTCTGGTCTTAAATGAAGAGACTGTGTCGGCCTCTTTAACATGAACAGGACGCTGATTCCGTAACTCAGGAGCTTGGTAGCTAAACGCTCTACCTCCTACTGTGCTTTTAGAGACTCTTGGGACCACCAGCAGTCCAGCGTTTTGAGAGCAAAGTGCTCTGTTTGGATGGTCAGGTACTATAGCATCTTTGAGAGTAGGATGGGGCCAGGTCATTCATGTCTTTGTAAGTCAGGAGGAGAATTTATAACTTGATTCTAAACTCGACAGGAGCAAGTGGAGAGACTCGAGCACCGGCGTAATGTGCTCTCTTCTTTTAGTTCCTGCTCGAGTTTTGAACCAGTTGAAAGCTTTTTATGGAGCTTTTAGGACACGTTGCGAGCAGGGAGTTACAGTAGTGTAATCTAGATGTTACAAATTGATCCATTTTCATGGCTCACTTTTAGGCAAGACTTTTTGGATTTTAGCTATATTACGCCGATGGAAATAGGCTGTTTAACAAAACAACTCTCAGGGCCTAGTACAATGACCTCAGGTTATTCAGGGTTAAGAAGCAGTAAATTAAGTGTCATCCAGGTTTTTTATATCCTTCACACCGTCACTAAATCCGTCAACTTGATCGGTCTGATTGGATTCCAGCCATAAGTACCGCTGTGGGGTCATCTGCATAGCGGTGGATATTAATGCCATGCTTTCTGATAATGTTACCAAACGGCACTTTCAGTGCTGTGGTGGGCTCTGAACCCTGACTGGAAAAATTCCAATAAGTTAGTGTCCTGTAGATGGCGACAAAGCTGTTTAACTACAACTCTTTCAAGGATTTTAGAGACAAAGGGTGGGTTTGAAATAGGTCTGTAGTTTACCAACAGGTCAGGACCAAGATTTCAATAGTGGTTTAATGACTGCATGTTTGCAGGACCGTGGAACATAACCGCTTTCTAATGAGGCATTTATTATACTAAGAATAGACTCTATGATTGGCAACGCAACGACAGTAACGTGCAGTCAAAAATCATGACAATGGAGGACCACAAAGTCCCATGTTTGGGGGGAATTTTGTTGGAGGAATGTCAACACCAGGTCAAAGTGCACATTATTCACAGGGAGGGGCTGAATGCTGGAGAAACTGTGGTTGCCGGGAGGAAAATCATTACCATGTGTCTTGGGACTGTCATATTGTACAAAAATATAGGGCACAAATTAACAAGGCAATACAGACTATTTTTGATACCGCTATTCCACTCAATTGACAACAATGAATTTAGGCCTTAAAACTCCTGCCGTGGACATAATGGGTGGATACCTCTGGAACATACTTTTGGCCGCCAGGAATAAGGCAAGCCCAAAAAAAAGTTGAGGACACAAACTGCGCCTGATGATTAAGGACTGGACTGACATCATAACTGAAAAAACGCACCATGGAAAAAAATAACCGCCGGACTCAACTTGAAAATAGACAAATTCAACAAGCAATGGACAAAACGGGACTCATACTTCTTGCCATAAAATGCGTTAACCCCTCTTTCCTTTGGATGCCGACAGGTTTAAAACCTAGACAACCTCCGGAGGTTGACGGACGGAGAGTATGCTTCCGTTTAACTCATCCGAACGCCCTGAAGAAAATTCTCCATCCGTCTCCTCATTTATTGATAAAAAAAGGAAACGCCCTAGTTACATGATCAGCTGCCGCCCCTAAAAAGGATGAAACAAATGACGACAGCTGGACACATAAATAATCCATGAACTCTGTTGAACTTTAGGTTCCCAGCAACTCTTCATGCCCTGTTTATCTTACTGGTCACCAGTTCCAAAGTCCAACAGGCTGCTGGATTATCTCAGTTTACTTCTGCAACACAGTCTCATAAGCAGTTTATTAAGCACACATAATCATACAATAATAAGGAATGTATAAAAGAAAGATAAAATCTTTACAATTATTCCAACAGAAGCTACCTCATTACCTGCTCATTTTGTTCTTTACTTATCCTGAGTTGTCTATGGACCTGCCCAGCTAATGTCAGGGGTTTTTATTATTTTAAATATAAAATATACTTTAATCCAACAAATCAAACTAGAATGGGCAAAAACACAGGATTGGTCTTTCCAGTACCTGACAATGTACCTGAATGTAATAATAATTAGCAAAATATTATTTTTCCTTTTCGGTTCATAACAGCTGTAAATGTGTGTAAATTATCGTTTTTATTATTTTACCTCTGCTCCTAATGTGTTGCAACCCTGGAGTTTCCCCACGGTGGGGAAATACACGTTATCGTCCCTGTAGTATGGCTCTCAGTTTGAGTAGGTGGCTCTTAAAAGAGCCGGGTTTACTCGGGGTCAGTTTAAGCCCTCTCTCCGCGGATGCGCCGGGCCAGCTGGATGTCCTTGGGCATGATGGTCACCCTCTTGGCGTGGATGGCGCACAGGTTGGTGTCCTAGAACAGACCCACCAGGTAGGCCTCGTAAGATTATTGCACCACTGTTCCTTTCTTTGACTGTTAACAGAAGCAAGTTGTTATGTATGGTGGTATTTTTAAAATTGTATTAAGTTTGTCACAGCTTTAAATAAATAAAAAGGGGAGGAGAAGGGCATTATTCTGTGGGTTGTTTGATTTTCTGCATCAGGTGGTGGTGGGGTGGTTGGGTTGGATGTGTAATATTATGTATGAAATGCTTAAATAATAGATAAAGCTTGGTTGATTGATTGATTGATTGATTGATTGTAAAAGTATGGTGTGAAAAGCATAGGTCTCATTGACTTTATTGATCGGGAGGCCAAAATAAAAATTAAAAATGTGAATTTTTGGATTGGCTAGCACTCTCACCTCACAGCAACAAGGCAGCAGGTTCAACTTCCAGGCCAGAGCGGGCCTTTGCATGTTCCTCCCAGTGTCTGGGTGGATTTCCTCCAGGTGCTCCAGCTACAGTAGTCCTGACCATGTTTAGCACAAAGATCTGGAGAGGCACTGCAGCGACCTGAGGCTCCAGAGCAGATGCCCCAGCGGCAACAAGGGATTGTTCAAATGCAGACGGCAAAAAATGGGCTATTTGACCCACTCCCCTCAGGCAGGAGGCTACGGTCCATCCGGACCAGAACCTCCCGCCACAAGAACAGTTTCTTCCCCTCTGCCGTTGGACTCATGAACACCTGATACTAACAATTATTCAACCAGTACTATTCACGCACTGTTTTTGTAAATATCTGTGTTTACATACCAAGACCAAGTTTATTTTTTATGTTTTACCTTATTTTATTAGTACATTTTTAATGTTTGCATGCCATATTTGAGTCTATAGACGTTGCTATTATTATTATTTTATTATTCTTGTTTTATGTTGCACTTTAACGTTCAATAACAATAACTTTTTTTGATTCCGATTCTGATTCTTATTCTGTATGTGTCCAAGCGCATCGAAAGGAAGAGGGGAAAAATAAAATACAAAATAATTTGGTTGAATTTCCTCACATGCAGAGGCAAAAATCATGTGTTGGCTATTCAACATAAGGCCCAGGGACCAAATAAGGCCCTCAAAGCAATTTAATCCGGGCACAACAACACACACAATTCTGGTTCAGTGCTGGATGGGCAATTTTGCAAAGCAACGTTGGCAAAGTGATATTTTATTTTCAAAATAATCAGCTGTATTAAATGGTCTAGTTAGACAAGCGTTTTCCTCTCCCTGTATTATATCTGCACATTTATATATAATAAAATAATATTAGGCTATTAATGAAGGCCTATATTGTATTTATAGCCTAATTATGTTTAAACAAAAATAAAAACCTGTTAAACATACAACTATTACTAAATTATAATATAAAGCTATAGGTAGACCTTTGGGCTTTGCTGAATCTAAAAGTAGTTTGTGAGCCAGACAAGCGTGGGCCCTGCCCAGGGACTTGACTTGACTCGACGCCGAAGTGACTAAGATTTGAGTGTGCCTCGGACTTGAAAATGATGACTACAACCCTAAAACCCTAACTATTGCCTTCACAATTATCTCAAACAAAATGTAAAAGTTCTATCTGTTTTGAGAGTTTTTAGACTAATGTTGGAATAATTAATAGGAATGACTTCCAGCTACATATTGACGACAACATCCAATGTTTTTTTTATTATTTTAAATTCTACTCAGACAACAGGGACTTGCATGTCACAAAAACTGTATCTCAGCCCTTTCTCTGAGCCAATAATCTTCTTACATCTCGGCAATGGCTGGGAGCAAAGGGGCCTTAAATCGTCTGAAGTTTCTTGAGTGAGGTCGACATCCAGTTCTCCAAACACGCACAACAATTTGGCCAAAAAGTGCATTGGCTTGATCAGCTTTGTCAACCTTATGAGTCATTTTGCTACTATAAACGGCTTGCTGTTGATCTTTGAGTCCCTTTTGTTCAGATGACACAGGAATTCCAGCTTTACTCTCTGTCAAAGTTTCATTGTGCGCGCTTTGGTCTTTCATTTCCCAGGTTTTGTGCCGTCCTCCGCCCCGTAGCAGTCGGGCCGCGGCGAGGAACGGGTCTTCCTTGTTGTCGCCGTGAACATTTTTAGAAGAGGTCAATGTTTTCAAGGCGCTTTTGGAGTTGACGTCACGGTGCGGTCTGCTGTCCATCTTCAGCTCCTGCGGAACAAAAAGAAATATACACATTTGGCGAGGAAACACAAAACAATTTACCAACTTAAGCTATAATTACAGAAATCTAAATCCTTTTTGCACTTTAATTAAGCGTTTCATTGCATATTGCTCCTTCTGCCTCCTTCTGGTAGGTATGTACTACTGCCGGGAAATAACCCATTGACCTACTTTTTCAATAACCGTTCCATGCACAGTATTTGACACTTTTACTACTTTGCAACTACTATTACTACTACTGTTGCTTCTATTTCTACTGCTACTGCTACCATTTCTACTTCTAGGCAACAATTGAAAAATGAACAGTCATGAAAAAATCTTACCACCGTGTCATACAGCTGCTGCAGATTACTCAAGCGCTCCACTTTTCACAAAAGCTTTTCTTCTCTACAGGATTTGACCCCTTTGCCTTTCCCCTCTAAATCCCTCCCTCTAACCCCCTCCGCACTCTTAAAGGGAAAGTGTCTCTGCACGCGTGTTAGAAAAGTTGGGCCTAACCCATAACCCCCCTGCTAATTATTACTAGATTTCATATTAAAAGCCATGAATGATTATGTTTAGAGCTGCAGTTAACGATTATTTTAGTACGCGACTAGTCAGCAATTCCTTTTTTGATGTGTCGACTAGTCAAACGATTATTTCTAATGCACATTCAGACTTTTTAAACACATTATCAACCGAATGAAGATTGAAATATAGCTATGGTGGCTTGTACATAGAGAATAATTACAAACAAGTGCAATATTGATTCATAACATTGTAAGATTGTATATATTATGTTTACATTTTCAGTTAATAATAAAATAAAAGGTCTTTTGGCATGTGTTTTAGTCCAACTAACAATTACGACTACAATTACTTAGTCGATTAAACATTGCAGCCCTAATTATGTAAAATATGACTCTGGGGACGTTTCACAATTTAGGCTAGTTCAATAGCCTTATTAACAAATACCAGATCTTTCTTAATGTAAGGAGCTAAAGTGTATTAGTTTAAAGTCTCGTTAACTCCTCCTTTCAGACAGATATAAGCCAGTCCATATCAAAGCTGTGTCAGAACCAACTGAAGAATCTACCTGGATGAGTGGCGAAGCGTATTCGCTCTAAAATCTATGTCCAGTTGACACAATTTAACCCTATTGATGCTATGAATTTGGAATGTGTTATGTCCAGCTATGGCAAAACGATCCTTTTTGCCCACTTTGTTACTTTTGGAGTAAACAGTTAAAAGCATACTGACGCTCTGCACTGAAAAAATGACTTTTGCACAACTATAGATTTCCCTTCGCGGTTCACGTGGTCAGTGGTCGATGTCTGAACCTGTGGAAATGACTGGCACTGCAGATTTTATGTTTGCTCTGATTACGCAGCTGTTTATTAGCCAACACTAAATCAATAAGTTCAACAAGTCTATTTTTAAGGCATACAGAGGAATACCCCTCTGTATAATCTTTTTTTTTTTTTTCTCTTTTTTTTCACTTTTAAGAGCTTTTTACCATGTTAGGTTCATCTTCATCATTAGCTCACTAAAAGTTGTATTTTTAGTGTTTTCGTACATTCTGAATCGTCCTGGATGAGTGTTTTCACCTTTCACCCACTTTTGAAAATAAGTTGGTGTAATCCCTCATTTCTCCAGGAGGGTTCCATTGTGGGGAAAAAAGATTGAGTTGTAGACGGTGTCCAGATGACTACAACAGAATCTTTTTCTACAATTGAAAATATACAATTCTGGGTCATACACAAATGTCAAAAAGTGTTGCATACCCATTTAAAAAATTATATTAAATGAAAGTCCACTTAGTGCCATAGGTAAAATGATAATACTAATAGTAAAATAATAATAATAATAATAATAATGATGATGATAATAATAATAATAATAATATTAATAATAATAATAATATATATGATATAATAATGATGAATGATAGATGATGATGATGATGATGATGATGATGATGATGATGATGATGATGATGATGATGATGATGTGATGATGATAATAATATTATTATTATTTTTATTAATTATATATTATTATTATTATTATTATTATTAATAATAATAATAATAATAATAATAATAATTCATCATAATTCATCATAATTCATCATAATTCTATCTATTATACTATACTATTATCAATTATTATTAATGAAAAACTTCAGTTGTAGTCATCTGGACTCTGTTTTTAGAAACTGAGTTGAGTCCATTTGTTGTGTGTTAGTATATTACGATAAAGGCCTACAATTAAAAGTATATCTACTTTTGATTGTGATTATTGCTGGGTGCTGTTTGTATCTGATTATAGTGTTTTATCTGCGGCAATGGATTAAATGAATTTCTTCTCCCACTAACCGACCTCTGTGGGGGAAGAACCCATTCATTTGAATGAGGAAGAACTGCTCTATTCCCCACAGTTCAACAACAACAGGAGCAAATGCCGACATTAGGATATATATTGTACCAAGTCGGGACACAAGAAAATAGTGCTTCAACAGGCCACATTTGAATAAATATAAAGAACAGCAACAGTAGCTTTGGACTAAATGAAACCACAAATGCTAGCGCTGCTGTTGTTTTTTTTAACAGAACAATCCATTTGCTTTTCTGAGTGTGCATTTACCCTTGTGCTACCCTCAAATATAGTGTGCAGGTTGAAGTTTTTTTTTTAACTATTTATGTTCGCTAAAATACAAAAACAAACATAGAACAAATAAACGTTCATGTTGTCCAGGGAGGCCGCTCCACTACAGGCGCCTGTGGGTCATCCAGAGCCGGAGAAAGCCGAGCGCTATAACTTAAGAGTTATTCCACTTGCATTATTTGTGCTTGAAATACACGTAGTTTTGCCAGGAACTCTTAAAAGAATGGAAAAATGAGTGTTTCCTATTGAATCAGAGAGTTTTCACACACGCCGGACACGCCCCGTAATACGTACGAAGCGTTGACGCATATTTACAGTTGTGCCACGCCACACTTTTCTCTGAAAGTTGTGACGCGCACTTATAAAGGCAGCGCGGGTGAATACTTGGGTGTTAAATTGGTGTAGTGTTAAGTTGTTGTTTGTGTTGGTTTTAATGGCGGTTGGCAGCCCGAAAGGTGCATTTACCGCCAATACTGTACTGTCTTCTGTAGTTGTACATTTCAAAGTTGTGTTTTACGGCTATCATGAAAATAAAAAAAAAAAAAAAAAAAAAAAAAAAGGGGGGGGAAAGGAGAGAAAGAGAAGGTGAGAAAGATTAAAAAAAGAGAGCGAGAAAGAGAGAGAGCTCATTAATTTGTGCCGCTGCAAACTGTATAAAATTAAAGCTTTTAAGACCATAAATCTCAAGATCAGGTACAGTGCCTTATTGGGTTATCTGAATACTCCAGTTATCTCATTTCTCTGACCATGTGAAGGTAGCCGCTGTCCACATGCAGAGGGCACTGGGACACGGTCCAGAAGGGCTCAGATATCAGCGGTGCAGGTTATCGAGTTTGTGTGTTAATCTAAACAGCAAAAGCAAGGACAGGACATGATGGACAAACACAGTCATGTTACTGCTTGTTACTGAGGGCTAGAAGCAATATTGACAAAAATGTATATCTCTTTAAGTATATTTTTATTATTCTGTTGACGATATTAAGACTATGTTATGGCAATCCATCAGAAATGTGCAGGAACACTGCCATTTTAAAATGAACCCCAACTTTGCAGACATGTCTCTTGGATAATGACACCGCAAGTTTATGTCATTTATTTTTTATGTTTAATCAGCTCTATTTGGGTCTTTTTTTTTCTTCTTCATACTTTTTAATATAGGCAACGATGTCAGAATTGTATTGAGCAAATCTCCAAAACCAAAACTCGCGCTAATACAGTACATTTATCAATTATTATGCATTTATTTAAGACACAAGGTGGTCCATAATTAAAAGAAGACAAAGTACAAAAAACAAAACAAAGCAGTCAAATTGGTCCATAAAATTTGACTGATGATTGTAGTCTCTCGGCCCAGTGCTTTCTCACAGCAAAAGTCTATCTGCATGAGCTCATTTGACGAGAGCGCATTGTGCGTTCTGCTGAGAAGGTGATCCGCTCCAGACTTCCATCTCTGCAGCACCTGTACGTCTCCAGGGCTCTGGGACGAGCAGGTCGGATCACAGCGGACCCTTCTCCCCCTGGACATGGACTATTTGAGCCACTCCCCTCAGGCAGGAGGAGGAGCAGTTTCTTTCCCTCTGCCGTTGGACTCATGAACACTTCTAAACACCTGCCACCTTAACTACAATTTAATCTAAAACCAGTCATCGTCACTTTCTGCGCTCATCTGGAAATTAAACTGCAAATTAAACTGTAAATGTGTGTACATACTAAGTCTATTGTTATCTTATTAGTGCATTTAAATCGTTTTTCTTTAATGACATTTTGTGCTTCATTATTGTTCATTGTTGTGTGTTGCACTGAATCACCAAAGCAAGTTCTGAGCCTGTGGAGTTCGTTCACTGACAATGGCAGTAAAACCTTTGATTCTGATTCTGACTGAGGATTGGTCAGTGGCATTATCATGGCATTTTGGGACACCTCCACGCGCTGCGTGAATTTGCATGTCGAATGTTTTAGTAGTGCCTCACCGATGGGAACGTAAGCGTCCACAAACAGCTGACTGGCACTGTGCCACCTGGGCACACGCAGCAGAAGCATAAAGGCTTCATTATAAGCCACTATGAGCCTGCGGAAGGTCCCACGTCTATAGTTCCACCACAGAGGAGCCGTGTTCAGTGGAATACAGTCGGCTATGAACAAAGAGCGATTTACATGTACTAAACTTTCTCATTAACATGTTAGCCTGGGCACACAGTTGGCAATATTGACTCTCGATATCTTTTTCATCTAATAAAAAATGTCGCAGGTATTTACCTCTTTTGTGAGGAGGAGAAGAGGCTGTTCAAATAGTTTAAAATCAGGAAATACTCCTCACAATCATGAATACTCACAGGCATTCCATTGATTGCGATTGTATTAATCACTGATCTGTTCATGAAACAAGATTTTGCAGATTTAGGGCTCAATCTATGCAATCTAAACTCTTTAATAGCACACTTGTGAGACGTCAAGGCCGGTAATGTTTAATCTGATTAGTTATCATTAGGTAGTGCTATTTACAGCTTTTAATGACAAAGATTCATTTCAATAGCAACATTTGCCCCCTCAACAAAATTAGTCACATTGCACATTGCAGGAGCTCTATTGAGAGTGGATCACAGTTAAGTTTCTCACTGCTAAGTCTGAACCTGAAAAAGTATAATTGTGTATCAAATTGTCATCAAAAACAGGATTCACGGTCATTTGGGCGACAATAGTTTCCCCAATGGTTGGACAAATAGCTTTTCAGTTAAGATAAGAAAAGAGATGGAAAGACCTAACATCCATCAAATCAACAAATGAACAATAAGATTGCCATTTCCCTTTGACAGAGGGATTTAGAGCCCCACCTTTCCCTCTGTGTTTGCACAGTATTAACTTCGACTGGAAATCAATGAAAAAGTAGCCTTTGTAAAGCCTTTTGCTTTAATGTGGTTCTGTGGAAAAAGGTTTGAACAACAACAGAAAAAGACTGCGAAAAGAATAAGCTCTTATATGCCGTCGACAACAGATGACGCATGAAGTACTGTTGACAATTTAAAGGGGAATTGTGTCACTTTTTAGCTTGTCTCCATGGAGATATCATCAGCGTGGTTTATGGTTCAGGTTGGAACACAGATTTTCTACACTCATCAACAATAGGTCAATACTTCTCCCTTGTAAAGGGATCAAATAAATTAATAAAGTAAAATTAAAAAGTGTTGTCACTTGCTTGTTTCCATGACGCTACAGGTTCAACGCCTGTGAAATGTTCTCACATCATAACTTCTTTTGTTTACAAAAGGGGTGGGTTTGCAGTTCGCCTCCAGGTCAGTCCTGCAAAAACAGAGGGATCGCACACTCCACGTAGAGAAGAGTCGAACCCACAACCTCCTCGCTGAGAGGCAGGAGACATAACCAGTGCAACGACGGGCACACTTGCTCCACCCTCGGCCTGTCCTGGAGTTAAACCCCACAACCGCTTTGACTGCTGTATCCAGAAGTTGTCTCTCCACATTCCACCGTTTAAGGCTGCCAAAAATGTTGATGAACGCTACGTCATTTAACAGTTGCAAAAGTATCTTTTACATAATATGTACGTAATGTAACTCACAAGTCATTCAGGTTCCTTTAAGTCATTTAATGGGCCGGGCCCAATGGTAAGGCAACAAAAGGATTAGGGTATGATACAGTTTAAATGCTTATGTGAATGACAGATAGAGCGTGGAGTCTGAGTGAGTATTCGGAGAGACATTTTTCAGTTAGCACCAGGGAAACTGTTTGGTTTAAACAAATAATGTAATGTAAAGCATAAACAGCTTCAGGTGCGAGCTCTTGGTGTAGACCTTTCCACTGCCCTCATAGTCGCACATGTGGATCCTGCGCCGCTTCACGTCCAGAAAGTCCGGGTCCTTCTGCTCCAGGTCGATCACGGCGCTCAAACCCAAACACGCAACGGCTTTAGATACAAACACCAACACAAGGCAAGGCAAGTTTATTTGTAGAGCACAATTCGTACACAAAGGCAATTCAAAGTGCTTCACACAACAGGAAAAAATGCATTAAAACCACAAAGACATTTTCAGGCTCTCCGTCAAATAGTTTAAAACATAAAAGAGAAGAGTGCATTTAAGTCATATGCACAGCCAAACAAAACAGTTTTTGGCTTAGAGAATGGCACTAACATGTCCGAGATGTACTTTGGTGCTAGGCATGGAGAGACTTGTATACAGGCAGAGCTGCTTTGAAGTCTATTCTCTGAGCCACAGGGGGCAGTGCAGAGACCTGAGCACAGGACTAATGTGATCGTACTTCCTGGTTCTGGTCAGGACCCGAGCAGCAGCGTTCTGGATGTACTGCAGCTGAAGTGAGCAGGCCGTTACAGTAGTCTAATCTACTAGAGACAAAAGCATGGATAAGTGTGTGATAAAATGTTTTTTAGATGGTAAAAAGCTGCTGATGTGATTGATCTGACGTGGCTGTTAAAATTCAAATCTGAGTCCATTATTACCCCCAGATTTCTAACTTGATTTGTAAGTTTTAGAGCGAGACTCTGGAGGTGACTGCTAACACGTTCTATTTGTTTCTGTGCCAAAGACGATGATTTCAGTTTTGTCTAAGTTCAGCTGGAAAAGAACAACACACAACGACTTTAGATACAAACACAGAAACGTGCAATCAGACAACACATGACAACAAAGGAGCTTGTTGGGCATTTGCCATTTAGAACAAGAACAAACTCAAACTTCTCTACCCTCAGATTAACAGTGTTTTGTTTTACTTACGCAAATTTCTCACGGTGGCCGTGCGCTCCCTTAGAGATAGGGTGAGGAGCTCAGTCACACGGGAGGAGCTCGGAGTAGAGCCGCTGCTCCTCCACGTTGAGAGGAGCCAGCTGAGGTGGCTCGGGCATCTGTTTCCGGATGCCTCCTGGGCGCCTCCCCAGGAAGGTGTTTCGGGCATGTCCCACCGGGAGGAGGCCCCGGGGAAGACCCAGGACAAGCTGGAGGGACTATGTCTCTCGGCTGGCCTGGGAACGCCTCAGGATCCTCCCGGAGGAGTTGGAGGAAGTGTCTGGGGATAAGGAAGACTGCTGCCCCCGCGACCCGGCCCCGGATAGAGCGGAAGAAGATGGATGGATGGATTATTATTATTATTATTATTATTATTATTATTATGTTTTTATGTGCAACTGGGCTTGAAACCATTTTGTACTAAAATATATAAAGGATCTGACAAAGGCTATTTGCTGAAATGTTGTGGACATTTTTTAAAGTTGCTCCTCCTAGTATTTGCAACACGTCTGTCCGTGGACATTTTTAAAACCACACCTTCAAACTGTCTTCTTGGAAGTACAGAATAATAGTGATGACGCCCGTTGTCACAGCCAAAACCAGCCTGTCCCGTTTCAGTCGGATCCTTATTCACCTGCACCTTTGATGAAACTCAACACAGAGAGTTAGACTGAGCCACAACTACAGGTAAGAAGACTGTAATAAGAATATGTAATGCCTATTATTTAAATGTTGTAGTATTTGTCAAATAGTTCCGTGAATTTATAGTTCAGAGTGTACAATTTTATTTATACTGAGGACAAAGGTGTATTTTATTATTCCAAAAATACAGTAAGTTTACAAAAGATCTTTAAAACAAAAGATGAAGCTGAGAAGATAAATACTGACTAAGTCCTCAAAATCTCCCCTTGTCTCTCAGTTATAATATCAGGGTATCAATGTTTTTTTTGACCACCTTTTATACATGTACTTAGCGTAGTATTATTTTTTTTAAACATTTGGTCGAGTAAAGTTTATGCCTGTTTCTGTTATATTTTTCTTTCATTTGTTACTGAAGTTGAACAATTGAAGCTGAAAGTAATGAACACCTATAACTCCATCTGAAACAACACCACACCTGAATTTATTTTGACATTTATTACGTTAACTAATCCGTGGCTTTTACAAACGATTCCATTCATCTTTATTGCAGAAAACACCATGTCGTCCAAAATGGTGGTCAGGCAGCCTCAGCCGATAATGCACTCCGTGGAATCAGACGAGTGGAGCTCTGGAATCTGCGACTGCTGCCAGGACGTACCCGAATGTGAGGCTGAAAGTTGAATCTAGAGCAGCCGCCAACCAAGTGAACGACTGTGAGCCACTGGGAAAAGCTCTGTGCAAGACGAATGCGTTGTTATCATTTTAGATATCATCTTGTCACGAACTTGGCTCTGTTTAGAACCATATAGAACAGGGCTATTCAATTTAATTTTCAACAACACGCCACGGTAACAACATTTTGGGTCACAGAAAATACCCACCAAACACTGTTTCAATACATTTAGTTGATACAATACAGTAACAACTGATAGATCGCATTTTTGTGAGAAATAACATACAAAACATACAAAATGCGTTTGTATTTTTTTTCTTTTGCTAAATTTCACATCCAGGACTGACACCAGAATTGAATTAGGACTAGACTGGTACCAGCCAGGACTAACTCTGAATCAAAACAAGCCTAAAACAGAATTAAACCAAGACCAAAGCAGATCTAAACAAGTACTAACCAAGACCTTTTACTTTTGTATATACATATATTTGGAAGATGGGTTGTGGGCTGGATTAGATCGCATGGCGGGTCTGATTTGTTTAATAGCCCTGGTATAGAAGTAACAACATAGCAACAGGTCCAGGTCAGGAACAGAACGTGCAAAGGTTTGATGTGAGAACAAATGAACGGTGACAAAATGACAAAAGACTAAACAAAACTAACGTCTCCTGCTTTTTTCAAATGAATGATGTGCTGTAACTGACTGGAATGAGTATCTTAAATATAAAAGTCGTGTTTTCGTTGTTTTCAGGTTGTTTCGCTTTCTGGTGCCTCCCCTGTTTTGCCTGTATAACCGCAAAGAAGTACGGCCAGTGTCTGTGTCTCCCTCTGCTGGACATGTTTGGTTGCATCCCTCCAATCGCGACGTCTCTGCGAGTTTCCATGAGACAGCGCTACGGCATCCGAGTAAGAACTACACATTGTAGTGTTTATGTGACTGAATCCTTACGCAAAATGAGTCAAGGATCCCATGCACCCTGGGAAATACTGAGAGTATCTCCAATGACACAATGAGCTGACGTGTCCAGACTTTTTTCACTGGGGTGGCCCGATAATCTTCAGAATTACACTTAAAAGCCTTTTTTTAATTGTCTAAATATGTGGGAAAAATACTAGTTTTATGTTATTGACATGTATTACCCACGTTTCTAAGCAGTTTTCGCATCTGTCTGGGGCCAGAGCGAGTTTTGCCGTCACGGTAAAGCTAACAACAACTAGCATGCTAACAAAACACTTCCCGCTTCACATAAAACAGTCAGAACATGCAGAAAGCGCACATTTGACTCATTTTCACCCGAATAGATGTTTTTACAATATATCTGCAAATGTGCAAAAGGTACATTGAAATACTGGTGATGAGGCCAACACTGAAAGTGCAGTCTTTTTTTTTGGGGGGGGGGCCTCAAGGTGGAGAATAACCTCGACATATAATCGTTGTATCTTTGGGCAAGACACTTCACCACCGTAGCCCGCACTCACATTTATGTCAATGGTTTGGAGAACAAAGGCACTGCATCTTTTGTGGTTCCAACGCTATAGTTTAGGAAACTGATCCCATAACGTGCTCTGTGTTTCAGGGGGACATGTGCAACGACTGTGTTTACTCATTCTTCTGCAACGCCTGCAGCTGGTGTCAAATGTCCCGAGAGATGAGAAGGAGGCAGATCCCCATCGTTTTGGTCAACACCACCTTCAAATGACTCTTTTTATTTTTTAAACACTGCATGATCATCTTTCTTCTTGAGTTGCTTTCACACATTGAGCTTTATTTATGAATAGGCTTTATATTTTATTTAGGATATGTTTTGCAATTAGAGGAACCATAAATTATGCAAAGTTCTGCTACTGTCTGTTGTTTTATGGTACCCAGACTGATCCCTGTGACTGAAGGATTTAGGGAAACAGATCTGCAGTAACGGTAATAGATCATTTGAAACATTTTAATCACACAATACTTAGGATTTTTATTACATGATTTTGTGTATAATATAATGTACTAATATATCGATTTTGTTTAGTGTCTCTAGGATTAAACGTTATAATCTAAAAATGTTGCTCATATAAAGGATTACTACAGTCCAAAAAAAAAAAACCACAAGGGGCACCGGACATTGTAGGACTGCTACTTTAGCTTTGATTGAAGTACATTCTGTGGCATAGTTTCAACTAAGCTTCTGCAATATTAAAATATTCATTTCCCTCCAGTGTGTCATAATTCCTCACACAGATCTTCGTATTGATGATGTGAGAGAGTGACCGCTGCACAAAGCCTTCTCCAGCTCGTCCTGAACACTCTCACTGGGGTTCAGTTCTGTAGTGGATTAGTTTCTGCTTCTCCTTAGATGTTTTCTCTGCTCGATGCCAATTATTTGACCCTTCTCAAACATGCTGACATAGTTTCCATGACCACGGGATTCGTCTTTCTACATGGTTGTTTCAGAAATGAGAAGCCGCTCACTGCATCAGTCGGGTTTAAATACCTTGTTGCAGCTGAAAGATCATCACCCCTGAAGCAGTTATCCAGTGGGGTGGGGGGGGCATTTGCTTAGTTTAAGCCAAGGGCGACTTTTATTTTGGACAGGCAGAGTACGTTCCTGTGTTGCTAGTTTAAGCCTGAAGACCCCGGACTTTGACATACATACACCATTCAAAAGTCCATTTGGGGAAACTCCCTCTGCACAATGACATTCACTTTTGTAAATAAATAATTATAATGACTGTCTTTCATTCATTAATATATTGTACTGGGTTATTTTTTCCAGATGGTCTCGTACATAGTATAGATAGTATATAGTATAGCATACATTTGTAAGCGTGAACGTACACCGTAAACACGCATTTCATACATTGTCCACTAGAGAGAGCTGTGCTACTTATAATGAGAGTCATGTAGGGTCACAGCATTGTACATGTTTTTATGACTTAGTGAGGGAACATGAAAATGGTGATTATGCTGATGGCACAGGTAACAACAACAACAAATCTGAAGCTAGGACATGTTTGAACAATTACTCCAGCAAAAATGTCTTTGGAAAATGGTAATTCTCTATAGACTTAAGTGCGCTGGAGTAATTCATTACCATCACGTCAAATCCAATCTATTTATAAAGTGCTTCACAACAACAACCACAACCGCAACCAGTTAGTCAGCCAACATGCTGTACAACTACAAACGCATACTTTGTCAGAACATCCGCGTGGAACTGTTATTTCCCACACATATTTTCACACGTTCATATAAATGGCAGATATTCGGGATGATGAACATTGTATTAAATGATCAGGCTCAACATTAGTGGATTGTCATTTTGGATCTCTGCGTCAACACCGTGCATTTCGGAACTCCCAAGCGAAGTCAGCAAAGTAAGGCGCTTTTTGCGGGTGCAGTGGCGTATTGCTTAATTCATTGCATCGCAGCGAGAAGGTCTTGGGTTCGATTCCCAGTGCAGATGGGCCTGTCTGTGTAGCGTTCAAATGACTCAAACTAAAAGGACTATTAGGCATGTTGACCACCTCCGCATCAATATTGTGTTATTTCCCCTCGACCGTTCCTTTTGCTTGGCTTTGTGTTTTCGACCATGTAAACCGTGTGCATTGGGGTTGTTTTAAATGGGATTATAATGACAGTTATGGTTTGGTAGAATTGATGTTTGTGACTTTTATTAGGTGCCAGCGGAGGGGCGGTTCCCAGCGGCCCATAAAAAAAAAAGAAAAAAAAAAAGAGGAATTTTAATGGTCGAAGCCACTGGGTGCACTCTTTGTTCTGCGTTCTCCAAATAGGCTTCTGTTGCACCAAAAACCTGATTTAGAAACTGTGACTTTAACCCCCCCCCCCCCAAACGCACACAGAGACACGACTCTTTGGCCTCTTAAGGGGTGTTTTTCATGGACAAAATGGCTGCTTTTCCCTCACCCATTTCCTCTAATCAAAAAGTGTTGAGGAGTAATTTTACACAGCTTCATTCATGTAGCGACCACATCAGGGGAGGTGAACGGCCCACCTACAGCACGTGGACGTACGGAATTTAAAAAATGTAATAAAAGGTAACAAGCTACGAATTAAGAGACAGAAGTGGCAACAGAGGAAACGCGCGCGAGGCAACCGCTGCGTTTACAGTTGAATGGTTTGCATGGCGACGTTGTTGCTATTCAACTTGCACGGTGGCGCAGTGGTTAACGCTTCAGCCTCACGCAAAAAAACAAACAAACATGGCCTCCCTGGCGATGTGGGGACCTTTCTGTGTGGAGTTTGCATGTTCTCCCCCGTGTCTGCTCCGGTTTCCCCATCACTAAAATCATTTTAGGACCCCTCTGTGCCCAGGACTGAAAAAAACTCAATCTCAGTGGGACTTTCTTGGTTTTTAAAAAAGAAAAAAACCTTGTAAAATATTTGGTTTTAGCTCAAAAATACCTTGGAAAACTTGCATTTTCACAAAGTGGGTTTGCCACTCCACAGATCTGATCTGTAGGCCTAACTCAGACTGGGGACATCATCTTTTGTGACGTGATACAGTGGATATAAGAATAACAGGCAGGTGGCAGATCAGAGCACTTTTCATTTAAATTGACTCCAAATTTAGCCTTTGAAATTGTCTTTTTTGTTTGTTTTTAGCTGGTTTATAATTCTTATTAACGTAATCACACACAAAAATGGGCACAAAGTTTAATGTCTTCCTTCTCTGTCAGCATAAATGAACAAAGGTGGAATTGCTTTTTAAAAAATATTCAAAACAGAGGGATTATTTGGTCACAAAGGCCTGATTGCTGTCAGTTATCTATGCAGCACGTTTGTGGACCCCGAATAACAAACTGTGGACTTTCAGTTCGGACATCGACGATAACGTTATAGCCTGCACCTCCATCTGAAATCATGACATCAAATTCCAAAATGTCAACAACGCCACCGTTTACAGCCACATCCTGTTAAATCTACTTTTGTTTTCCCCCCCCTGCCCATTCGTCCACTTGAAGCATGCGTTTGCCAGCTTCAGGAAGTGTTCGTTTTAAACAACATGCCCGGGTCGCTGGGGGAGTAGACTTTTGAATGTTTCAGGTCGACACGAAAGGTGGGGTTTTTTTTGACATGCGCTATCAGACGCCGAGCTCAAAGAAAAACAAAGATGGCCGCCTTGTGAAAACACCGGCAGCAGGGAGCAGCAGATAGAGGCGGGCGGAGAGGGCACGCGGGCCAAGAGCTATCAGAGCATCCGTCAGCTGTCTACTACCACCACGCTTCTCCGGAGGGCTCGACATTAGAGCAGCATATGCGGGATCATTTGATTTCGCAGCGGTGCCGAAACATCTTCTTCGACGGTCACATATTGTCTGTGGTTGAGGCCCATATATGTTTTTCTTTGTTTTTTTAAATGCGAAAAAACGTCCAACGCATTCGTAGCATTATTTTAAAGCAAGTTTGTGGTTTTCACAATTTACAGAGGCCAGAGCAGAGTTTTGCCACATGCTAAAGCTACCAACAGCAGTGCACTTCCTGGTTCTCGGCCAATAAGCGGCTTTACAGTTGCTGCAGACAGCACACGGCATCTCATTTTGACCGGAGCAGCTGCTTTTACCATCTGTACTACACATTTTGCTCAACTAAATCCAGTCCAGCCACGTTAAGCATTGGTTTACCTAAATCCCCATCCTTGTGTTCAGGCTTGGAACCTTGAGGTGACAATAATAGATACTTGAAGTTGCAGTGAACAGTACTGCGTGGACAAAAGTGTGATCATTTTCAGCCATTTGCAGGAGACTTAAAAGGTGTAAAACACATTCGAACAAAGTCTCTGTCCCCAAATGTTTGTATATTAAAATTAAATAGCCTATTGATTTTACTGGAGTGCTAATTACAGAGCTGTTGTCATTTTGTGCGTTTGGTGGTCAATGTATCCAGAATCGATATCGACCGGTTGATCGGTTCATGCCAGCGTATGTACATGCCAACCAATTACAGCGCTTAGATTTGACGGAGAAGCATACACCAGCCTTTAAATACAGCGTTAACAGGTAAGATTACACTCTACCTGTCTCCTCCTCCTCTTCTCCTCCTCCTCTTCTCCTCCTCCTCTTCTCCTCCTCCTTAATTCTCTCTCCTCCTCTTCTTCTCCTCTTCTTCTCCTCCTCTTCTCTCCCTCTCTTCCTCCTCCTCTTCTTCTCCTCCTCTTCTTCTCCTCCTTTCTCCTCCTCCTCTCACTTTTCTCCTCTTCTCCTCCTCCTCTTCTTCTCCTCCTCTCCTCTCCTCCTCTTCACCTTTTCTCCTCTTCTTCTCCTCCCTCTTCTCCTCCTTCTCTTCTTCTCCTCCCCTTCTTCTCCTCCTCTTCTCCTCTTCTTCTCCTCCTCTTCTCCTCCTCCTCTTCACCTCCTCCTCTTCTTCTCCTCATCTTCTCCTCCTCTTATCCTCCTCTTCTTCTCCCCCTCTTCTTCTCTCCTCTTCTCTCCTTTCTCCTCCTCTTCTCCTCCTCTTCATCTTCTCCTCCTCTTATCCTCCTCCTCTTCTTCTCCTCCTCTTCTTCTCCTCCTCTTCTCCTCCTCCTCTTCACCTCCTCCTCCTCTCCTCCTCACCTCCTCCTCCTCTTCACCTCCTCCTCCTTTCCTCTTCTCCTCTTCCTCTTTCACCTCCTCCTCTCCTCCTCTTTCCTCCTCCTCTTCTCCTCCTCCTCTCTCTCCTCTTCCTCTTCACCTCCTCCTCTCCTCCTCTTCTCCTCCTCCTCTTTCCTCCTCTCTTCTCCTCTTCCCTCTCTCCTCTCTTCTCCTCCTCTTTCTCCTCTCTCCTCTTCTCCTCCTCTCTCCTCTTCTTCTCCTCCCTCTTCTCCTCTTCTCCTCCTCCTCTTCTCCTCTTCTTCTCCTCCTCTTCTCCTCCTCCTCTTCTCCTCCTTCTACGTTTGTTTTGAGAGAATTGACTGATATCCCCTCTCTCTCTTATGTATCAGTGATTCACGTTAATATCCAAGTACTGTATATATCCAAAACAATGATTATGGGGCGCCACCTTTTTAAACCTTAGCAATATCATTTCCAGTTCTTCTCTCCTTTTGTGTAAATGACAAATATTTGGACTCCTACATATGAAGCTGTTTCTGAATAGTGTTGAATCTTAAGTATATATATAAACTTGATTCCTCCATTACCACTGTAATTTCACTATTTTAATTAGCAGACTAAACATTAGTGTGTGTATTCAGCAGATCCTTGAGTCTTCTCAGCCTTGCAGTTGTTAAAAACATTAAACCATTGAGAAGGAGTCTAAACTTTGACCCGCTTCACCCCCAGTCTGTCCCTTTAATTTAAGAGTCCTTAACATTCTTGCGGCGGTAAACAGTTCGTCTGGTCAGCGATCGGGGGGAGATCCCTAAAACGCTGGGAAAGTTTACACCAAACGAGAGGCGCTTTGGAGAGACAGTGTCCATCAAGTCGCGGACGGGCCCGATAC
Organism: Chaenogobius annularis; assembly: GCA_015082035.1. Classification (NCBI taxonomy): domain Eukaryota; kingdom Metazoa; phylum Chordata; class Actinopteri; order Gobiiformes; family Gobiidae; genus Chaenogobius; species Chaenogobius annularis. The sequence continues at coordinate 957,927 of BJKM01000181.1, read as the reverse complement.
CATCTCCATTCTCAACATGTCATAAATGTTTACACGGACAGTGGAACCACCTCAGCTGGGTTGAGATGGGACATGGAGATACATTTAGTGAAAGTGGATATTTAAACTGTCAGAAAAATGTACATTTCCTTTGGATTTTTGACTACATTTTGTGTATTAATGACTTGAAGAGGGATACAAGTCATCGAATGGCGCGTCACAAGTGTTGTTTTGATGGAAATAGAACGTTAAAACCATACTTCAGAACATTTTTCGTGGAGATGTTTTGCTTTGTATTGCAGACAAAAAGGAACAAAATGTCAATGGAAACAACAAGCAAGCGAAGTACGAGTCAGGTTTGTGGGGAGGCAAGCGCACTCACAGTAATGAGTTTTTCAGTGCGATATAAACAATATGCAAGGTTTTTTGCATTTACTAATTCAGAAGAGTCATGCTGTTTCACTCAAATCCTTCATGTTTTTAATGTGCCTGTTATGTGACAGTAACATACAATATAAAATGTTGGCATCAGTTACGCAGCAGCAGAACAAAATGTTTTAGTAACAAACAATTTAATCTTACTGTGACGTAATGTTACAGCAAACGTTCATTGTTTCTCCTTTCTCTTTACTCATCTCGAGCACACTCAGGCCCACATGTTGTAAATAGGAAGTTGCTCTTAAAATTGCATTAAAAAGTAACTATAGTAGCAGTATGTTTCATTCACACTTTTGTACTTTTACTTTGCCCACCTTTTTGGCAGCTTCTACTTTTAATCTAGCTCATTTCTCGTCAGGTAATTCATAATTGTCTACCCACGTTCGCCCACTGGTAATAGTTTGCAGTGTGTGATGGCACAGTCCGTAGAGTCAGGCGCACACACAGACGAGCCAATCCTTCTGACTTTTACGCTGACCAAATATTATCTGGCTTCAAAAACAAAACAAAAAACAAAAAAAAGATCCTCTAAATTCTCAGGAGTTGGAGCCGTCTGAGCCGCAGCTGCCGCAGTGGCACTTGTGGTTCTGTTTATTTCATCCTCGTGCTGTTTGTTTAATGGAGATCACATCAAAGCGCCCAACGTCGAACGGAGACGGATCGCTGTTGTTTTGGCTTTCATTTTTCCATTTTTTTTTTTTTGCTCCCCCCGTATCTTCGGGCTAAAACATGGAAGCGCCGCGACCCCAGGATGATCCATCAAACTCTTCTTCTCTTTGCGGTCGGACTGAAGTGACTGTGGCCCTCCCTGTCGGGGGGCCATTAGTCCTCCCTGTGTGGACGGAGGCAGATAAGGAGGGCTCAAAATGAAGAGATGAGAGAGGAGAATGGAACGGGACAAAGCAAAAGTTACAGTAAAATTCTTTTTCCATTTATGAGTAGGATGCGCACAGGAGATAACGTGCAAAAGAGCTCACAGTTTAAACGAGAGTTGGCGCTCGACTGAGACTGGAATAAATGGTAAATAAAGGGTTTTCATGCCGTTGGAACTCAGGATGTCTCGATGTCAAACTGTAGTGTTGCATTTGTGAGGAAAACATCACGACTTAACGATTATTCACGATTATTACTGAGACTAAAAGTAGTTCTGAGACTAAAGTAAATGTGACTAAAACAGTACTTCTTATTTAGATGCATTTTTTTAAAAAACTATAGCTTGAAATAAAACCACTTAATTTTGTTCTAAAATAGTTACGATGACATTTTTTTTTCGTTCTTATGATTATATTGTGACATAAATAATCACGATTATTGATAAACCAAACAATCCCTTGGAACTGGGACCATCATGCTCTGGGGACTTTTTTAGCTCTTGCTCTTTCCAGTCAGATCACGGAACCTTTTGCTAACTTTGTTGTGAAATGCTCCATTCATTCTCAGACTTGACCAGTTTTGTCCATCCAAATGGGAAATTCCTTGGACACAGGGAAATACAATAATTAAGTGGTAAATAGAGATGTCAAGATTATTTGGTTAATCAATAATCATAATTATTCGGGTCGTAACATGAATAGTAAAAAATAATAATTGTGAGGCAGAAACGCTGAGTGATTTTTTTCAGTCAGATCAATCCTCCCAAAAAAGGCCAAAACATTTTTATCACCATTTTTCATTCAGAAAGTTTGATTACATGAAGCTGGACTTGTGACAGGAAGCAAAGTAAGGACTTCACTGTTGTTTCGTCACAATAAACGCAACATCCCTTATAGTAATAATTGCGAATGCCTTTTATAGTTTGGCATTTGTTTATTGATTGTTTTTTTGGTTTTTTGTGCATGACAGTTTTATGTGCATGATCATAGGGAGTAAGTCAGGTGACGGATATGGCAATAAACCTTTTTCTGATTTAATTAAGCCTAGAATAGTGCATTATAACCACAGAGGCTACTGCTCTGGAGGTAATGCATTAAGTAAATTCACTATACATTGTCTTTTTATATACATTTCTGTAGCAGTTGGTCTCAGAGGCCCTCACAGAACGCAGTATCTCTTCCCCACAGCTCGCTCTTCCTCCTCCTACACATTTTATCATGTATCAGTATCTTTATTTCATTTAAGTGAACTTCATTGTCGGTATTGGGAAGTTTGTCCTATGCCAGCTGCAGCCTATGCGGTGCACGTTTTGGGTGGGATGACCATAAAATGTACCTTAACCTTGTCACGCAATCTGACTGTAATTGGAAAATATTGAGCTTTTTATCAACGCCAAGTCACTCATGGCCGATTGTCAGATTGACGAGGCGTATTCAAATTTTGAGTCACAGTTATCATAGACAGTATAATTAATGCGATTAACAATAATAGTAGGATAAGTATTAAAATGGCTGGAGGAAATTGTGTGGATAGTGATTATTATAATTGTAATATTATGAGTGATAAGTTCCATGTTTAACCAACTGGTATTGTACTTGATTATAAATTGACAATGTGATTATTCTTCAAAATGAAAGCAACAATGATCAAGAGGAGAACATTATGATAAATTGCTTTGTTTCTGCACAATCTGGGGGTTTATAATTGGTTTTATTTATCTTTGTTGCCGATTATCATGATTGTGCGAAATGAACCACGCACGATGAAAGATATTATTGCTTTATTACTCTCTCATCCCTAAGTTTTATATTTTTATATTTTCCCCCTTGAATACATAACTTCTACTTTGCTACCTCAACTAATAAGTGATTGTATTTACAAACGTTTTATTACCTCATTTGGTTGTTGATTAATATCTCTCTTCTCAGTTAGCGCTGCGACGAGTTGGCCACTGTCCAGGGTGTACCCCGCCTAAGGCCCAAAGGCACTGGGATAGGCTCCAGTCACCCGCGACCCCTAACGGGAACAAGCGGTAGAAAATGAATAATATCTCTCTGTATGTTTCACACAGACTGACTTTAGTCTGGTCCCTGTTTTCATCTCCGCAAGCTCAGATGGGCGTGATTGACAGGTGGATTAGCCAATCAGGGACGCGTTTCAAAACAAATATGGCTGCTTACGAGGAAAAAAGAAAGGGAGGAAAAAAACCATCACTGGGATTAAAAAAAAACATCTGATTTTTGCAGAATCAACGAGCGAAGTGTTCTAAATGATGACGGCCAATACAAATGATAAACAAACCTGATCGTAGGGTTCTGCGTGACCCCGAGACCCCGAGATGCGACCGAGGCCGCGGTGACCAGACACACTCTTCGTAAAGAATTGAACAAGTGTGTATTCTGGATCCCGCGCAAGATTGACAGCTGCCACTAAACTCATAATTTATGGAGCCATGCCTCTAGTGGCCACTCAGAGTTTGACAGTTTTATGTCGATTGAGCATCAATTTCTTCCATTTCAATGGTTGAAAATTAGGCCTTTGTTTTGAAATGGGTGCTTTGTGACACTGGCAAACGCTCTGCTTTCCTTCATGGCAACAATACAAATGTAGTGGATTTTATTTGGTTAGATTCTTGTTTGAGTGCATCTCGGGGGCATGTCCATCACACTGTTATCAGATGGGGCTGCATTAGCGGGATGGTGCAGATCCTTAACAGATAAATGGGGCATTAGCGGCTGAGCGGGGCAGACATGGCATCGTCTGAGCTTGATTGGTTTTATCTTCTCAGCTGGAGTGACGTTAGCGACACCACAGGGGGCCGAGGCATCTATCAGAAGCGGGCCACTCCTCACTGATAACTATTATTTGGATAAGCTTATTACAATTTGCCTAGTTTAAAAATAAAACCTGTTTAACACATGTAATAGTGGAGAAGAGGAGCGAAAAATACATGTTTCGATTATTGTTGGAAAAGGTGAAGCAGGAAGAGGAGTACATAGAGGAGAGAAGGTAAGTATAGAGTGATGGAGGAGTTAAGAGGGAGGACGAGCGAGGAGAGGTGTAAACTGAGGGAGAGGAGACACGAATGGAGCGAGTATGTGATGTAAATGTTTATGTGAGGAGGTGGTGATGTGATGTGCAAAAGGAGGAGGAGCGGGGAGAGGAATAGGAAGGATGATATGAGGTAGGAAACGAAGTAGGGAGAGGAGGATAGAAGTAGGGACGGAATGGCATATTAGAGAAGAGTGATGAAGATGCTTTAACGCACGGAGGAAGAACGCAGAGTAGGAGAAGAGGAGGAGAAGAGGAGAGAAGAAAGAGAGATGGAGGACATGTATAGGAGTGAGCAGATATATGTAGGTGTAGAAGATGAGTAAGAGATGAAGAACGAGAAGAGAGGAGCTGAAGGGATGTGAGGAGAATTTGAGGAGCGGATGTAACACGTAAGAAGGAGTAAGTTAGTGATGCGCAGTATAGATGAGTGGAGGAGAAGAAGGAGAGAAGAAGAGAGGAGAAGAGGGGAGGAGAAGAAGAGGAGAAAAGGTGAAGAGGAGGAGAGAGAGGAGGAGAAGAAGAGGAGGAAAGGAGAAGAGGAAGAAAAGTGAGAGGAGGAGGAGAAGAGGAGAGGAGATAGAAGAGGAGGAGAAGAAGAGGAGGAGGAAAGAGGGAGAGAAGAGGAGGAGAAGAAGAGGAGAAGAAGAGGAGGAGAAGAAGTTAAGGAGGAGGAGAAGAGGAGGAGGAGAAGAGGAGGGGAGAAGAGGAAGGAGGAAGAAGAGGAGGAGGAGACAGGTTAGAGTGGGGGTTAATCTTACCTGTTAAACTGCTGTATTTAAAGGCTGGTGTAATGCTTCTCCGTCAAATCTAAGCGCTGTAATTGGTTGGCAATGTACAATAGCTGGCTGAACCGATCAACCCGGTCGATATCGATTCTGGATACATTGACCACCAAACGCGCACAAAATGACAACAGCTTCCTTGTAATTAGCACTCGCAGTAAAAATCAATAGGCTATTTATTTTAATATACAAAATTTGGGGATCAGAGACGTTTGTCGAATGTGTTTACAACCTTTTTAAGTCTTCCTGCAAATGGCTGAAAATGATCACACTATTTGTCACGCATGACTGTTTCACTAGCAACCTTCAAGTATCTATTAGATTGTCCCTCAAGGTTCCAAGCCTGAACACAAGCGATGGGGATTTAGGTAAACAATGCTTAACGTGCTGGACTGGAATTTAGTTGAGGCAAAATGTGTAGTACAGATTGGTAAAAGCAGCTGCTCCGGTAAATGAGAATGCCCCGTGTGCTGTCTGCAAAGCAACTGTAAAAGCCGCTTATTGGCCGAGAACCAGGAAGTGCACTGCTGTTGGTAGCTTTAGCATGTGGCAAAACTCTGCTCTGGCCTCTGTAAAATTGTGAAAACCACAACTTCTTTAAAATAATGCTACGAATGCGTTGGACGTTTTTCGCTATTAAAAAAAAACAAAGAAAAACTAATAATGGGCTCCCCAACACAGACAATATGTTGACCGTCGAAGGAAGATGTTTCGGCACCGCTGCGAAATCAGGAGATGACCCGCATATGCTCTCTAATGTCGAGCCCTCCGGAGAAGCGTGGTGGTAGTAAGAACAGCTGACGGAATGCCTTGATAGCTGCTTGGCCCGCGTGCCCTTCCGCCCGCCTCTAATGACCTGCTGGCTTCGCGTGTCTGCCGTGTTTTCAGCAAGGCGGCCATCTTTGTTTTTCTTTGAGCCGGCGTCTGATAGGCGCATGTCCATAAAAAAAATAAACCCCAACCTTTTTCGTGTCGACTCCTGAAACATTCAAAAGTCTACTCCCACCAGGGGACGCCGGGCAAATGTTGTTTAAAAACGAACCACTTCCTTGAAGCTGGCAACGCATGCTTCAATTGGACGAATGGCCAGGGGGGGGAAACAAAAGTAGATTACACAGGATGTGGCTGGGTAACGGTGGCGTGTTGACATTTTGGAATTTGATGTCATGTTTCAGAGGAGGTGCAGGCTATAACGTTATCGTCGTGTCGCGAACTGAAAGTCACAGTTTGTTTATTCGGGGTCCAGCAACCGTGCTGCATAGATAACTGACAGCAATCAGGCCTTTGTGCCAAATAATCCTCTGTTTTAATATTTTTTAAAAAGCATTCCACTTTGTTCATTTATCTGACAGAGAAGGAGAACATTAAACTTTGTGCCCATTTTGTGTGTGCATTACGTTATAAGAATTAATATACAGCAGCTAAAAACAAACAAAAAAGACAATTTCAAAGGCTAACATTTGGAAGTCAATTTAAATGAAATGAGTCTCTGATCTGCACACTGCCTGTTATTTCTATAATCCACTGTATCACACGTACAAAAGATGATGTTCCCAGTCTGAGTTAGGCCTAAGATCAGATCTGTGGAGTGGCAAACCCACTTTTGAAAATGGCAAGTTTTCAAGTGTATTTTTGAGCTAAAACCAAATATTTTAGCAAAGGTTTTTTCTTTTCTTAAAAAAACCAAGAAAGTCCACTGATGATTGAGTTTTTTTTCAGTCCTGGGCACAGAGGGTCCTAAAATGATTTTAGTGATGGGGAAACCGGAGCAGACACGGGGGAAACATGCAAACTCCACACAGAAAGAGTCCCCACATATATCGCCAGGGAGGCCATGTTGGTTTGTTTTTTTGTCGTGAGGCGCTGAAGCGTTAACACTGCGGCCAATCGTGCAAGTTGAATAGCAACAACGTCGCCATGCAAACCATTCAACTAGTAAACGCAGCGGTTGCCTCGCGCCGCGTTCCTCTGTTGGCCACTTCTGTCTCTTAATTCGAGCTTGTTTACCTTTTTTACATTTTTAAATTCCGTAACGTTCCACGTGCTTGTAGGTTGGGACCGTTCACACTCCCCTGATGTGGTCGCTTACAGTGAATGAAGCGTGTGTAAAATTACTCTCTCAATCACTTTTGATTGAGAGAAATGGGTGAGGGAAAAGCTAGCCATTTTGTCCATGAAAAACCCCCTTAAGAGCAAAGAGTCTATGTCTCTGTGTGCGTTTGGGGCGGGGGGGTTATAAGTCACAGTTTTTCTAAATCAGGTTTTTGGTGAACAGAAGCCTATTGGAGAACGCAGAACAAAGAGTGCACGCAGTGGCTTCGACCCAATTAAAATTCTCTTTTTTTTTTTCCTTTTTTTTTATGGGCCGCTGGGAACCGCTCCCTCCGCTGGCACCTAATAAAAGTCACAACATCAATTACAACCATAATCTGTTCATTATAATCCCATTTAAAACAACCCCAATGCACACGGTTACATGGTCGAAAACCAAAGCAAGCAAAAGGAATGGTCGAGGGGAAATAACACAATTATTGATGCGGAGGTGGTCACATGCCAATAGTCCTTTTAGTTGAGTCATTTGAACGCTATCACAACGGGCCCATCTTGCACATGGTGAATCGAACCCAAGACCTCCCTCTCCGGCTGCGATGCAATGAATTAAGCATACGCCACTGCACCGCGCAAAAAAGCGCCTTACTGTTGCTGACTTCGCTATGGAGTTCCCGAAATGACGGTGTTGACGCGAGAATCAAAATGACGAGATTCCACTAAATGTTGAAGCCTGATCATTTAATACAATGTTCATCATCCCGAATATCTGCATTTATATGAACGTGTGAAAATATGTAGTGGGAAATAACAGTTCACGCAAGTTCTGACTGCACAAAGTAATGCGTTTGGTAGTTGTTACAAGCATGTTGGCTGACTAACTGAGTTGTGCGGTTGTGGTTGTTGTTGTGTGTGACAGCTTTATAAATAGATTGGATTTGACGTGATTGGATGAAATTATCCAGCGCACTTAGTCTATAGAGAATTACCATTTTCCAAAGACATTTTTGCTGGAGTAATTGTTCAAACATGTCGCTAGCTTCAGATTGTTGTTGTTGTTACCTTGTGCCATCAGCATAATCACCAATTTTCATGTTCCTCACTAAGTATAAAACACTGTAGCAATGCCTGTGACTCCATACCATGACTCTCATTATAAGTAGCAAGCTCTCTCTTAGTGGACTAATGTATGAAATGCGTGTTACGGTGTACGTTCACGCTTACAATTAGCTATACATATACTATCTATACTATGTACGAGACCATCTGGAAAAAATAACGCGCAGTACAATTATTAATGAATGAAAGACAGTCATTATAATTATTTATTACAAAAGTGAATGTTCATTGTGCAGAGGGACAGTCTTCACGCAAATGGTACTTCTTGGAATTGGTGTAATGTATGTCATATAAGTCGCGGGGATCTTCAGGCTTAAAACTAGCAACACAGGAACGTCTACTGGCCTGTCCAAATAAAGTCGCCCGCCCGCCCAACCAGCCCAGTGGATAACTGCTTCAAGGGATGAATCTTTCAGCTGCAACAAGGTATTTAAACCCGACCTGATAATGCAGGAGGCGCGTGCGTTCTCATTTCTGAACAACCATGTAGAAAGACGAATCCGCAGTGGTCATGGAAAACTATGTCAGCATTTGAGAAGGGTCAAAATAATTGGCATCGAGCAGAGAACATCTAAGGAGAAGCAGAAAATAATCCACTACAGAACTGAACCCCAGTGAGAGTGTTTCAGGGAGCAGCTGGAGAAGCTTGTGCAGCGTCACTCTCTCACATCATCAATACGCAGATCTGTGTGAGGAATTATGAACACACTGAGGGAAATGAAATATTTTAATATTGGCAGAAGAGTGTATATGTCTTCAAATCAAAGCTAGTAGCAGTTCCTATGTGCTTGTGGTTTTTTTTTTTTTTTGGATCCTCTCCTCAACAATAGTTGTTTTTAACAACGTATGTGCTCGAATATCACAGAGATCGTTTTATTTGTGATAGGAGACATAGTACTAGTGATAAGACTTATAGCGATGATACGCGGAAACGTATCAATTGATAACGTAGATCTAGGAGGCGGCTGTTCGCGGATCGAGTGCGAACTGTCAAGTCTTGTCTCTAGTTAAATGCTGGTTCTTTGTTGTTGTTTTATAGACCTGAGCTGTTATGTTTCTGTTTTTTATTGTTATATGGTAGTATGTTTCGTTGTTGTTTTTATTTTGATGTTTTTTTCGTTTATTTAATTCGAGGATATGATTTCTTGTTATATTTTATTTGTTTTTTATGTTTTTTTTGATGGTATTTTTGTTTTTTCACGAATTATATTGTGACATGAATAATCACAATTATTGTTCTTTGATTTTTTTTCTGTATGGTCCCTATTCAATAAATTAAAAAAACAAAAACCAATAGCTTGGATACAGTATGCCAGCAGTAAAAAATGATGATAACTTTAACTTAAATGACATTTGACACTCAATCATGAAGAACTGTTTAAAAAAAATAATAATAATAAAATTAAATAATTAAAAAAAAAAAAAAAAAAAGCGTATTTTTTTGTCATTAAAAAGTACAAAAACAAAATCTCAAAACACACTAAAAGGTGCGGCATCTGATTTTTACCGTCTTAAAAAAACACGAAAAACAGTCGCTCACTTTTCTAACGCATTCCAAGCATAGTAACATTCACCGTTCACAGTTTATAAGCACTTTTCACTACTCTCTGAGCCGAGATGCAGATGCAGAGGACGCGCTGTGGTCTCATTTTGACTTGAATAGATGCTTTTAAATCTACCTGTGGCAAAACCGATTCTACATGAACAAAATTGGAAACAGCCTCTTTCATTTATAGATAAACAATACGTCCTGTCTCTGTCTCAGAAACGAAAGACAAGAAACATAACTTGTCTTTACGTTATACAGCCTTTATGAAGCAGGACCAGGATAAAAAACAATGAAAAATAGAAAAAGTCAAGATTTGTACGCAAAGATATTACACTATGAAGGTCCTTGAACATCACATGCGCGGACACATTTCCCATGATCCCTCGGGGCATGTGCGTGTCTTGTAAACGTCCAGAAGCCAAAACATCGGCGTTAGATTCAGAGCAGACGTTTTTCGCTCCGGTTTCACCTTGTGCCGTAAAGTAAATGTTTAAGTGAACTTCAATAAACACGTCTAAATCATGGTCGCACGCCGCACCTTATGAGGAAGGAATTCTGGGAAATAAAGATGTCCTTTAAGCTTAAACTCGGCACGTAATAGAAATATGAGACATTATTATGACTGTCAAAAGACGGTCGTGTTTAAAAGGAGGTAACCCACATTACAACAGCAATGGAAGCCTGTCCTTGGGTTTCACGGCGATGATATATGGGATTGTCGGTAAAACAATTAAAAATATGTTATGTTTTAAATGAGTAGACGTGATCAAAAGTTCCTTCAAAACAGTAATCGTGTTCAACAGTGAGAGGGGTATGTCCTGTTGGTGTAGCGTTGTTCTCATGTTGGATAAACGTGATTGAATAATGCGTTCACCACCTTCATTGTTTTGGCTCTGTTTTTTTTGTTTGTTTCTGATGTAGACCTGGTTTGATCCTCTTCGAGAGCTGGTTTAGTCCTGGTTTTGCCCTGGCTTTGATGTGTGAGTGTGGAAGTATAACGTAGCCTATTTGAACTGGTCAAGTACATTTACACAGTATTATAGTTCTGGTCTTAGTTTTTATCTACATCTTTAGCATTTACTTTAATCTTAGTCCGAAGCCTTTTTGCAAACACAACATTGTTCCCTCGTCAAAAACAAACCTGCAGTTGTGTTAGTTTGTAAGTTCTCTCCCTCTGGCCTTCAGAAAGCACTCCGTTCCAAGTGTCCCTGTTCTATGACGCCATAGGTCTGGTGGGCTGGAGGTCTCCCGTGCTGTTTTTAAGTCCATACATCCTTGCCAGACTCGTTCTGAGCATTTCTGACTCAAATCGAGTTCATCACAACTGCGTGCTCCCATTAGCATGTCAGAGCAAGCTAGCTTTATTTGTTAATGTTAATTCCCTTTGCTGCCAGTAGATGGAGTTCTAACACAATTCACTCTGACCTAATGGCTGCTCCCACTGCAGAGTCGTTTCCTGTCCGGTTTGTCTCTCAGCTGTTGCGTTTTGCTGCACCGTCTCAACCACGCCTTTCCAAGATGCCTCCAAGACCTTCTGAAAATAAGAATCAACGATGGCCATTAAATTGGTCCCTCTTTGGAGTTTAAAAGTCTGTTAATTTGATGGCTTGCTCAGCGACATTGTGACTTCTCCACCGTGGAGGTAATAAGCAGCCAGATGAGATGAGAAGCGAAGTGTTGGAACGGAAATGACTTTACCGGATGTAAAATAATGCATGTGTCGGTGTAATCCCTCATCCGTCCAGGAATGTTCCATCGTTGAAAGAGATTGAGTTGTAGTCATCTGGACTCTGTTTCTTTTTTTCTTTAAACAGTGTCCAGATGACTACAACTCAATCTTTTGCTACAAAATAATGTATGCTTTCAGATAGGCCCGACAACAACGCAAAGAATAGATCATCTGTGTCATTTAATTAATGTGTGAATATTCAAAACATCCCTAAACGGAGGAAAGCTGTTCCCTTATAGTTGTGCAGGAAACAAATGTATGTACTGATTTGTTTTCTTAAGGGAGATCCAGTTAAAGGTCTCACTTCTGCGTGAGACAAAGGGAACATGTTCACTCGATGCGCTGGAGTGTAGTCTTACTTATGCACTCGTTTATGCTTGCTTTTCTGGTGGAGGGTCTGTCACCCGCTTGACTCCATGGAAATGCTTTTAGATAGTTTTGGATGGCCGACCGTGGAACATTCCAGGCTAAACAATCAGCTACCGGAAAAGTTGCACAGTGGGATTTAAGTTGTCAAGTAATAGATAAGTTAAGTGATAGACCATTTATTTCTTCCCTCACCGCCTTCATTCGCAAAGTGGTCTTAACATACATTTAAAACACAAATCATTTCTTCAGTAAAGTTTACACGATGCGCATTTGTGCTTTTTCTGACTCACTTTAGCGTTTCCTCATGTTGGGAAACAGAGAAGGTTTCCGGGCAGGTAAAACGCTGGAAAGATTTGCTCGTGTGTTGCTGCAAAACAAACAATTTATGAACTGTTTATTAAACGTGAAGAATTATTAAAGAGTGCCAGGGATTCCAGCGCACAGAGCCCAAGCTGTGCCATTTCGGAATGTACTAATAACCTCAACATTCAAGAGACATAATTAGAATCATAGCATCATAATTATGCCATTTAAATGTTTTGGCGAGTGACGTACCGTGGCTAGCTTAATAACACAAAAGCTAAAGATAAATATAATTGGTTTCAAACATTTATATTGACCAGCTTGAGTCAAATTCATTACAATTTCCCTTATTCTGGCGCACAAAACAGACTGAATAAAGAGCGTGAATGTTTATTTATTTGAACGCATTCGTCACCTCTGTTTTATCGTTTGATATTCTCTTGTTAGTTAGTGGTTGTGTCCTTTCTTTGACACATAAATATTAGAGCTCAACATTATACTCAGCTCAGTGTCTTGTTTTGCAGTTTAAGTACCGCTATTTCGGTTCGAGGTGTTTTTTTTTTTTTTAAAGTGCCAGTCGTTGTCAAAGATGTAAGCAACACCAGACCTTCTATTCTTTAAAGTTTCGTAATTGGCCAATTTTCTGCTGCTATGTCTCCTCCAAACCCAAACAAATCATTAGTATAATTAAACGGCAGTCCGCGGGCGACACTTAACCTGGCACTCGCATTTCTGCGCCGCACAAGCGTCTATCGCTGATCAATTTGTGATCTCTACTACAAAGAAAGGTAATGAACAATGCTGTTGAACTGTCACATTTGTGTCTGTTTTGCAGATTTGTGGTTCATATATCTGTAAATATAAGGGCCTGGCATGAAGTTCTGCATTTCCTCTGACAGCATTAAGTTAAATAACTTCACAATCGCGTCAGAAAGTGGTGCCATTATTAAACTCCAAAGACGTGATTGTTGTCAGTGGAAAGAACTTTAAACCATAGATTATAATGACATGTTTGTAGAGCCAATCTCAAACAAATAATAATAAGGCTAAATAAACCCATGGAGAAAACATCAACGCAAACTATTAATAAATAAACATGCAAGACACTACATGCAGTCAATATTTGGGATACGGTCAATATTGTGTGAATGGTGCAGCAGTAATGGGTCTTTGCCCCAAAATCTCATCCGTTCTGTCAAACTGGGGGAAGGTAGGTGGGTCGGACCCGCTGGTACTGTTTTGCTTCTGGGCCTTTTCCAGTGTCTTCCAGCTGGGTCTGATCTGGTCTGGTATTTGTACAAATCCTACTTTGCGTAAGTTTTCGCTCACTTTCTTGTAGATCTCTCTATTCCGTTACTTTCACCACATTTACAGAGTGATTGGTTTCCTTCCAGGTCCAAAAGTGTGTTGCTAATGTTACGTTAAGTCCTGTACTCAAACGACAAAACACAAATGATCTGTTCCTTTCAATGGGATTATCCTGATAGCCGTATATGACCAGATAGGTCAAGGGTCATATATTGGGGATTTAAAAAGGGTTATCGGTGTGTGCGTGGCTGTGCACAACCGGGTTATTGCTAATATTCCGGTTATGAAAGAGTTGCTGACTGCATGTAGTCACTCACTTCCTGATCCACCTTAATCAATCAATTTTAATTTGTCACAGGTGATACCTCGGGGTGTCGCCGCAACCTGAGGGACAAACGGGTGGGATGCGAAGTTGGCTGTTCACCTCGAGGTGCCAGTTTCCATGGGAGACCAGGTTGTTGGTGCTTGTGTGTGGTTTTTGTTGTAGTTAAACCTCCTCACCTTTTTTTATTGATTTATTTATTTGACAGGGACAATGCAATACAAAAACAAAGCCTGTAGCCGATGCGATGTATACAAAGTTCATAGCCAGTGCTAATTTTACTTTTACAGATATAAAAGGCATTAAAATATTAAAATACAAATGTATACATGACTAAATCAGTGGTAAACGTACATGTCTACGCAGCTCATCCTTCCTAACTCATGCACCTTCACAACACTTACAGGTGGGTCCAGTTTGGATGTTCTTTCAGCTGCACTTCAGTCTGGAGGTGAAAATGTTTACCAGAGATGCACTTTATTTCAGTGGGTCATGAATTCCAGAGTTTGCAGCTCTTATACGAGAAGGATGATCGTCCAGAAGATGTCCTGCACTGTGGGATTTGACCGTTTTGGTTTGAGGGGGCTAGTGTCACTCTGCTGCTGCTGTTTAGTCTGTGTATAATTGTACAGAGCGGTTCAGGGGCCACGTTATTAATACATTTGAAACATAATTTAAGAAAACACAAGTTACTGAAGCTTTCAAAACTTAAACAATTGTATTTCTTAAGAATGTGGCGATGATGAAATCGGACAGGTTTTCTATCCATAATTTTGATTGCCTGGTTGCAAAGTGAACGGATTTTCTTTGTGGCTGAGGGGGGCTGCCTGGGCCCATGCTGTCACGCAGTATGAAATATGACAGAAGATCATTCCCGCATGTACAGCAGGGCCGCTTGGTTTGGGATATAATATGTGATTAGTTTAAAGCGATGTAGATTTCTTTGTATCATTTGGGATATTTTCTCAATGTGTTTGTCACATTTTTGTTGGAGGTCTGGTACCAACCCAAGATATTTGAATTCATCAACCCACTGTATTTTTTCCATTTGAAGACTGATCTGAAACGTATGGTCTTACCGTCTTTGTAAGATTTAGACCGAGCTTGTTTTGGGTGAGCCACTGACTAACCTCAGCCATGCATGCAGACAAAAGCTCTAGCTCCGCCCGCTCCGGTGTCTTGGCGGGTGCATAGAAAAACAGCATCATCCGCGTAAAGTTGGCAGCGGACACTTGGGTGGATCAAAGGCAGGTCATTAATAAAGAGACTAAACAGTAGTGGTCCCAGTATAGAACCCTGTGGTCGGCCCATGCTGATGTTTAGGAATGAAGAGTTGTTCCCAGCCACCTTAACACACAGCAGCAGTTCGCTATTTCAGTTGAATACCCTGATCCAAAACCAAACAGTGGGTGGAGGAGCTGTTTGGCCTCCAAGTGGTCATTCAGTTGTGTTGCTATGACTTTCTCAATAACTTTAGATAGTGTGGGTAAAATTGAACTGGCCGATAGTTCAATCATCAAATCTGGACTTCCTGATTTAAATATTTTCCAGGAAAATGTACAATTTCTTATGGACAAATTGACAAGGCGTGTCAAAGGTTTAGCTAGTGCACCACTGAAACGTTTAAGAAAATAACAATTCATATTATAAATGTCATTTGATTTAGAATTTGAACCTGGTTAAAGGTGCACATCTGTAAAGGCGGATTAACTGGTTTATTTTAGTTACCTTTTTAGTTTGTTTCTGTCTTTTTTTTGGTCAATCCCACCCTAAAACCTGTTGCCAGCTGAGCAGAACCTAGTTAAAATCCTGACCCGCTGGTTTGCCGCGTTTCCATCTGGGTGTTTTGCAGTGTTTGGTGCCTGAAGCACTGTAAACATCGAGCCCACTCTTCACGTATCGTAATAAATAACGCTCAATTTATTTACCGTGCACAGCCGCGCGCCGCTACTTCCGGATGAATCCCACTCCACTTTAGTTCTGTTTTGTTTTTTTCCGGAGCCTAAATAATCAACATTTAAAGATTAGCGGGTGGATAATCCCAGACAGCGTGCTAAAGCCTAATTTATGATGCAGCCACTTCACCGGGGACTTCGTCTGTGTTTACAAAGGTGTTCGCGCCTCAATGCTAATGCTAACATACGATCATTCATAAAAATACAATTCAGGACAAGCGATTGTTTTGTACACAAAATAAGACAACGGTGGCGCTGTTTTAAATTTGAATGAATGACTTCTCTATCTTCCGCTCTGTTCCTGCTCCCCTCTCTCTTCCCCTTATACTCCCCCTTACATCCCCTCTCTCCTCCTTCACTCTGCTCTTCCCCACCTCTTCTCTTTCCATCCTCTCTCTCCCTTCTCCCTTCATCTACACCTCTGTTCTCGCCTGGCTCTTTGTCTCTTCATTCTCTTCCTCTTCTCCTCTTCCTTCCTCTCTCTCGTATCCCCTCTTCACCTTCTCTTCTTCCCTCTTTTAATCCCCTCTACTTTCCATCTGCTTCTCGATAGTCCGTCCGCCTCTCTTCCTCTCCCTTCCCCTTCTCTTTTTGTCCCTTCCCTCCATCTCCTCTCCTCTCTATTCTCTCATCACCTCCCTTCATCTCTCTCCACCCCTCCTCTTCCGTCCTCTCTCCACCTCTCTTTTTTCTTCTCTCCTCTTTTCCATTGCTCCCTCTTCTTTCCCTTCCCCCCTCAACCTTCTGTCCTCCCCCTTACTTTCCCTTTACCTCTCTCCTCCCTCTCCTCTTCTATCTTCTGTAATCTTCTATGCTCTGTCCTCATCTCTTCTTTTATGTTCCGACCTGCTCCTTTGCTCTCCTTCTCTCTCTCTCTCCCCCTCCCTCTCACTCCTCCTCTTCTATGCCCTGTCTTCCAAACCCCACCTCTCTCTTCTTCCCTCCTGCTCTGTCCTCCTCTCCTCTTCTATGCCCTGTCCTCCTCCTCTCCTCTCATCTGCTCTGTCCTCCTCCCCTCTTCTACACTCTGACCCCCTCCACCTCTGCTCCCTTCTTCTACACTCTGTCCTCCTCCTCTTCTCCTCCCCTCTTCTATGCTATGTCCCCCTCACCTCTCCGCTTCTATGCTCTATCCTCCTCAGCCTCTGCTCAACTCTTCTATGCTCTGCCCTCCTCCCCTCTCCTCTCCTCCCCTCTTCTACACTCTGTCCTCCTCCTTCTCTCCTCCCCTCTTCTACACTCTGTCCTCCTCTGCCTCTCCTCCCCCTTCTACACTCTGTCCTCTCCTCCTCTCCTCCCCTCTTCTACAATTTGTCCTCTTTCTCTCCTCTCTCCCTCTTCTACTCTCTGTCCTTCTCCTCCTCTCCTCCCCTCTTCTACACTCTGTCCCCCTCTTCCCTCTCTTCCCCTCTTCTACACTCTGTCCTCCTCCCCTCTCCCCTCTTCTACACTCTGTCCTTCTCCGCCTCTCCTCCCCTCTTCTACACTCTGTCCTTCCTCCTCTCTCCTCCCCTCTTCTACACTTTGTCCTCCTTCTCCTCCTCTCTTCCCCTCTTCTACACTCTGTCCTTCTCCTCCTCTCCTCCCCTCTTCTACACTCTGTCTCCCTCTCCTCTCTTCCCCTCTTCTGCACTCTGTCCTTCCCCTCCCTCTCCCCTCTTCTACACTCTGTCCTTCTCCTCCTCTCCTCCCCTCTTCTACACTCTGTCCCCCTCTCCTCTCTTCCCCTCTTCTACACTCTGTCCTCCTCTCCTTTCCCCTCTTCTACACTCTGTCCTCCTCCCCTCTCCTCCCCTCTTCTACACTCTGTCCTCCTCCGCCTCCTCCTCTCCTCCCTCCCCTCTTCTCCTCCTCTCCTCTGCGTCAGCTCACTGGAAGCCGCTGAGCTTCTTGGAGCCAGAGTTCTGCCTCATCCATCACTCTTATCAGCTCCAGTCTGCGCTCCGAGGACGGACCACTGGATTAACTGCACAACTGACATGCACAAGTCGTTAGCCGTATCACAAATGCTTCACATTCACGCGGGGTTCATTCAGACTTAAAATAAAGGTTTATCCTGCATATTCTAGCTGATAATTAGCCTTTTTTCATCCACCAAAGCAGTTGGATTGGGGAAGGAAAACTATTGGATTGGAAAAGGATGAATGCAACAATATATATTAATGGAATGGTTCAATGTGAGTCCGGATAAGATGACTGAAGACGCACTGCCGACTCCTCCAGCGCCTCACTTGCTTGTAATTCACAATTTACATAAAAATAATATTTTTTTTGCTTGTTCTTAGACTAAGATCAATTGAAATCATATTGATATCGTGACCCACGTATCAAAATACCATTTATCAAATAGATGAGAAAAACTGCACCGTTGCACAGTTTTCAGATTCATGATGTGATTAAGCGATTGTCAAGATTATTCAGTTAATCGCTCAACTGTTTACTGTTACAGGAAACAATGAAATCGTGAGTACTAGAAAAATAATAAATGCATTTCTTAGAATTAAACATTTTATATTATTATACGTATTTATTATTATTTATTTATTCATTATTATTATTATTATTATTAGTGCGATTATTATTATTATTATTATTATTATTATTATTATTATTATTATTATATTATTATATTATTATTATTATTATTATTATTATTATTAATTATTTAAATTCAATCTATTGGACAAAGTAAATCTAAATTTAACGGTTGTCTGTATATATTTGCTAATTTTGTTAATTTTTCAACAGAAGAGCAAATTTAGCTTAAGAGGTGCGATGTATATAAAAAGTTCAATTGTGAACTTAACTCCCACTTTACTTACACATGAATGGCATGTATTTCAAAAATAAATGAGCATAATAATTGCATATATCAGTAATGGCCCTACAAGCAGTAGGACAAATATCAGATACTGTACTGACGGAAAACATCAATACCAGACCATCCCAGTGTTTTCCACATCAAAATACAAATCCACAATCGTTGCACCTGCTTCAAGTGACAAAGGTCCAACATAATATCCAATTTGCATAATACCAATCCTTGTAACCAACTAAATTAAATGTATGTGTTTTATGGTAGTTTTATAAAGCCTCAAAGCTGAAAATTTACCAAAGACTATTTCACATTTTGGGTATATTTTATGAATTAGTTCAGTGTTTGGTTTTATTGGATCATAATAGAGTAATCCAGACACAGAGAGACCATAAACGCCATGATGCGACAGTTCTTATGTGGCAAGAATTAAAATTACTCTACTAAAGGACAAATACTTGACATTTTGTAGCCCGACTTTCATCATGTCAATGCATACTTAGTAGATTATGTTCTGTTACTAAATGAGACCGATTTACGCCGTCAATATTTTGTCAATCGAAAAAACCCGTTGCAAAGCAACTGCTACGCTAACGGCCGCTAACGGCTACGCTAACGGCTACGCTAACGGCTACGCTAACGGCTACGCCATCAGCTCGGGAGGGAACGTCAAAGCACAACCGCTGCTGGGGAAATCCGCCGTGTTCGACTGGTCAGTTTATCACACTGTAATGTCAGAATACTTTTAAGCACTGGTGGAATGAGCGCTGACTATTTGTGCTCAAGTACATGTACAGTTTGCATGGCTAAAATGTACTCAATTACAAGTACTGGGAGCAAATCTGTAATCAAGTAAACGTGAAACAGTTACTACTTTTAACGTGATTTCAGCATACTTTTAGCTAAGCCTTTAGCACACAACTTGATTAAATAAACAGTTTATGGCGGAAATAAGTTTGTTGTTTTAACGGCATGCATTGTCTTTGAGCTTTGTCCAATCAGAGGCAGGCGATGCTGCGATGTGTCCGGTGCTTGCAGGTTTAGAGAGATGGTGGGAAAGCTGCACGACTGGGTTTTTACTGTGCTCACCACTCGTCGTGCGATTTTCAAATGCAACCAATTACAATTACGTGGCTGAAATCGCACTCAATCACAAAGTACACGCGCGCATTTAAAAAGCTACTGAAAAAAGTGCAACGACCCATAAAAATGCACTCGATTAGCGTATCGCGAGTGCTCGTAATTAGTCACTTTCCACCCCTGCGTTTAAAATAATGGTACGTTTAGTATTCAGCGTCTCAAAATCCTACACAATATCCTACAGTACATGCCTCGAAGGGACGTCATCACGTTATACTATAGTCTGAAAATGACAAACACCAGTGGGATGTCCATGCCTGGGTTCTCTGACAGCGCTGGTGGTGGTGGAGGTGGGTGGGTTGTGGGGTGGGTGGGTGGTGGGGTGGGACAGTGAGGTCATGTTTGGGGGAGGTTTTGGAGTGATAAGTCCCTGATAGAAGCAATAACAGCAGGCACCAGCAGCCACATCAAAGACCCCAATTAGATTTAGGGTTTGGGGCGCATGACGGCGATGGGGTCTGGTCTGTGTTTACGGATTCTCACGTGTAAAGACCGCTCAAAAAAGAACAACACATGAGCACAAATGTTCCAAATCTCACAACCGCAAACCGTGGATATGCAGCGTGGTTGTTAGTTTCTTGTTAGCTTCAGGATTTCTGCTAAATCTTGACATGCAAAGATGCGACGAACTATTGATTAACTAGTCAAGCGATTATTTCTGTTGTGAATTAAGACTTTTTACATTCTAAACCAAATAAAGGTTGAAATATGTTGATTGAAGGCTTCTAGATAGAGATTATTTACAAGAAATTGTATTTGTGATGAAAATCCACTGTCCTTGAGTGTGTTTTAGAGTCTTTTAGAGGCTTTTTAAAACCAATACTTTGTACAGTGCAAGCATTAATTGCCAAATCACACTCTCAAGTAAGAAAAAAAGCGATAAAAGAAGTACAATTCATCAAGACAATTGGTATAAAATAACACTAAATGTAACCACTATCATCCGATCACCCATAAAAGTACAGCCCTGAACACTTTTACGATTAAATTAACGAGAGACAGTGGACAAGGAGGAATGTCTACAGTTTCTCCCTGATAAAGTTTACGGCCGCGACGAGCCTGAGATGTTCGTCAGCAGCATCTGTCAGACGCCAATATTCCAGATAGAAACAGGAAGTACTTAGCACAGCCTTATCTGCAGTGAGGATGTTCAAAGTGGACTCATTCTGCCCTGTTTCGATGTGTGCCGTTATCAAGCCAAAAGCACTGCGTCTCGTACAGTCTAAAATGCAGCTGCTTTTATGTTGGTCTGTACCAATTTGCTGTGTTTAAATCATCTTATTGGGGGATGAGTCTGAATAGATAATATGCGATAATACTTCGTGCTCCATATCAACATTCCATAAATATACTCGCAAATACATACTTCATTTCCATCAAACTTTAATAGAAGCAACAGTCACTACGTTTACATACTTGCCAGGAAGAAAGCCGGATAACTGGCCTGGTCCAATTCAAACCAATGTTTCGAAATGCATGTAAACCCACCCGGGAACTAGGATTGAGGCGTCCTCGACTCGGGTCTCCAACGTCCCAATAACACATCTGGAGGAGTGCGCGTGGAGTCGTGTTTTCCTTCTGCGCGTGACGATCCGACGTGTGGAACAGTCGCGGCATGATTGGACCTGCGTTTGGACGTTTTGGACTCGCTCATTTTAGATCAGCTGCGATGGCAAACCATGGCCCCCTCCATGACCCCCTCCACCGCGGGACGAGCACGTTTTGGAACGGTCCAACTAAATTTTTTTTAGGAATAATACGTGTTTTCCTCTTGATTGTAGAGAACGGTTAATCCAGGCTATGTTTGTCTAAATTCTAGATTCATGGCTCAAAGGTTCAGCTCTGAGGTTCAGCTCTGAGGAGGTTCAGCTCTGAGGTCAGCTCAGGTTCAGCTCTGAGGTTCAGCTCTGAGGTTCAGCTCTGAGGTTCAGCTCGGTTCAGCTCTTAGGTTCAGCTCTGAGGTTCAGCTCTGAGGTTCAGCTCTTAGGTTCAGCTCTGAGGTTCAGCTCTGAGGTTCAGCTCTGAGATTTCAGCTCTGAGGTTCAGCTCTGAGGTTCAGCTCGTTCAGCTCGTAGGCTCGAGGTTCAGCTCGTAGGTTCAGCTCGTAGGGTCAGCTCTGAGGTTCAGCTCTTAGGTTCAGCTCGTAGGTTCAGCTCGTAGGGTCAGCTCTGAGGTTCAGCTCTGGAGAAGGAAACAGAACTCACCACTGTTATATTCTACAGTAGAATGCGATCATTGGATGCAAGAAGAGCACTGGCTTTTGTTTGTTTATAAAGCTCTAGTTGGCAATTTGCCTAAATATGTAACAAGTTTGTTGCACCTCAGATCAAGTACACTTGAGGTCTCAGGACATTTTGGTCTGACAGACCCATCGTTTCAACACAGAGACAGGAAAAAAGGCCTTTCAACCACTTTGCTCCCTCCCTGTGGAACAAAAGACACTCAATTTTATCTGTGTTTGTGCATGTTTTTATGTATTTGTTAATTTTACTGAATGTTTTATTGCCGTTTTATTTGGATATCCTGTGTTGTTTGTTTAATCTGTGCTGTGTTTTAACAAGTTACCTACGAAAAAGATAACTTTTCACATTGGCTTTTCCCTGTATAAATAAATTAATAAAAATAATTATTTAAAAAAATGAATGAAACTGTACCGGGGCATCAGTGTGTTTGATTTGTGCTGCGGAGAACAAAAGAACTTTCTTCATTCCTCATGTCTAAAAATCAAATGCTCAACGTAAGACTTATTAATAATCTTTGCCAAAAGTGTAGTTTTACGTTGAAGCTGCAAAGTTTCATTGCTAATGCTAAATTACGAGACACGCCAGGACGTTTCTCAGCCGCCTCCCACGAGAGCGGTCTGGGCAAAGACATTTTGAATTGGAAACTTGGGAGTGGTCTGTAAATGTAAATGTATGAATGATGGCAGCTGATTGGCTCTAAAGGCTTACACAAGAACATAACATCACAAGATTAGAATCAACAACCCTCTGGTTACAAGTCAACCGGTCTAAAAAAACAACAACAACACATATACTGCAGCCTGTGTTGTGTCAATCCAATAAAAACACAATATATATAGACTTTTTATTTTCATTATTTTGTCACCCAAGGTTTTTTTTTGTCAGTTTGCGAAGGCTTTTACCTGGAAATAACATTGTCCAATCTGAACCCAAGTCTGACCTGAACGATGTTATTCTGAATTCTTGTCGTTTTATCATCAGAAAAACTAGGTGTGAATGTTATTCTTTTTACACCAATTTTCAAGTATGAATCTATTTTACATCAAATACTACATAAGGAGCAACAAAAATCAACATCATTTAATCACATCGGATAACAAAACTGAAGCAAGTTCAATATTTCAAGATGCACGGTGCCCCAAAAATACTGCATTTTACACCACAATGCCTTATTTATATAATGGGAAGGAACATAAAACTTGTAAGTAACATTGATTTGGTTTACAATTTAATACGTTTCAAATTGATTCTCTCTTAAATGTAAAAGACTTTTCCTCCAATTCACGACGCTCAAATAATATTTTTATTTTCGATGAAATGTGTAGCAATATATCAAAGAGAAACATAATCTACAAGTGATGAAAAGATGCGATTATATTATTGTTTTTAGAAGTAGTAAGGTAGTTTAGTAAGTAGGAGTAGTGGGTAAGTAAGTAAATTACAAATAGAATAAATAAAATAATGATAAAAAATAGATAAGAATAATATATATAAGAAGAAGAAGAAGAAGAGAAGAAGAATAGCTAAGAAAAGAAGAAGAGAGAAGAGAAGAAGAAAAGAAGAAGAAAGAAAAGAAGAAGAAAAGGAGAAGAAGAAGAATACTATAATACAATAATAATAATAAGAATATAGAAGAGAAGAAAGAGGAAAAAAGAAGGAAGAAGAAGAAGAGAAGAAAAGAGAAGAAGAGAGAAGGAGAAGAAGAAGAAAGAAAGAAGGATAGAAGAAGAAGAAGAAGAAGAAAGAAGACTAGGAGAGAAGGGGAAGGAGAAAAGGAGAGAGAATAACTAAGCATATCATAGAAGAGCTAGAAGAAGAAAATAAAAGGAAGAAGAAGAAGAAGAAGAAAAGAAAGAAGAGAGAAGAAGAGAAGAAAAAGAAGAAGAAGGAAAAAAGGAAGGAAAATAGAAGAGAAAAGAAGGGAATAGGGGAAAGAAAATGGAGGGAAATAAAAATATCAGAATAGAGAAAGAATAATACTGGACAAGTTTATATATATTTCTAATAACTTCTTATCAGCACTAATCTCTTGTGTGGAACTCTATGT
The DNA here is from genome assembly GCA_015082035.1 of Chaenogobius annularis. Lineage (NCBI taxonomy): Eukaryota > Metazoa > Chordata > Actinopteri > Gobiiformes > Gobiidae > Chaenogobius > Chaenogobius annularis. The sequence goes on along the minus strand of BJKM01000181.1, from coordinate 933,853 downwards.
CCATCAGTGTTTCTCTTGCATTTCTTTTATATTTACATTTCTTACGTGAAATGGAAATGTGAAAAAGTTCAGTTGAGTGCGGCTTCTCCACAGGACACTAACTTCACATGGTTGGACCTGCTGCTCCCCAACACACCAAAGGCACCATTCATCTTCATGATCTTAGCCCCACAGTGATCCATCTGAGCTCGCATGAATGGACTGAAAACCCAATCAGAGCGTCTGGTAATGCTGTATTGGCGTATTACGGTGCCCTTATAGAAGCCATGAGGTCCACATTACGGGCTGATAACGTTAGCGAGGCCTTGCTTTGTGGGGCGGGTCTGGACAGTCGCACGGTAAACGGTTTTGTCGTGGAGCAGGCGAGCGCAGATGAAGCTGTTTGAGGCGAAGCGCAGAAACAAACACGAAGGCAGAACAGTCATTCATAATGAGGTATAAAGTGAGGCAGCGGTTTGCGATAATGACAAAAACTGAGATGTCGTGTTTGCAATTCATGCCAAATTAGTAAATACGTGCTTGTAAATGTCTTAGTTGGGGTTTTGTTGTGGAAAAAAACTGTGAATTGACTGTGAAATTAACAAATATTATCATTTTTTGAAGATCGCACGGCAGGTTTCTTTCCATTTTTCACAAACTCCTTTTGCAGTTTATTGATAGGTTATTTTCTTTAAAGACGATACTTAATATTATAATTTTGCACGCGTCGAAAACACATCCCAGTTTTAATACTAATACTAAAACAATTGCTTGGTTTTAAGTTAATGTAAATGCTACATATTCATTTTCCCTTGTTTAAGTTTGCAAATGGACATATATACAATATTTATTCACATATTCTTCAAATATTTCATCCAGCATCAAATTGGCAATGAAAATACAGACAATATTTTATTCATCCAAACCTTTAGTCCACTAAATGTTTGCACAGTCGAGCTCTTGTGTCCTTAGTAACATCGTACTCACGCTGCAGATCGGTCAGTCCGGTTTGTCCTTTTGACTAGAAACTGGACTTAAACATGAACTGAAGCGGGTTTTAAAGAGAAGTCAGACACGCGCGCGCTGTTAAACCACTTGCGAGTATTTCTGTCTTTGACTATCTATATAAAAGTTAAATGTATATTAATTTCTTCTTGGGAAAAACATTACAAATTAGCCTTGGTTATTCACCTTATTTTGCTCCACCCACTTTTGCTGCTGTCATGGCTCTTGCTGATGGAGAATGAGAGAAAAGTTTCACTGCTAAAAGAGGATTGTTTATATTTTAGAGCATAATTGTAGTGTGAAATATGTTCATTGTTCATGTGGATCAACAAGGCAACAATGCACTCTTTTGTGTCCGTGCAGAACGTATTTGCTGTTGAGATGATGAAGTGGAACGAGGGACGATGGCGGCGCCTGTGGCAACCTCTGGAATAAGGTGAATAGTTGTCGCGTGCAAAACATGTTTAATGTACATTATGCTTTTCCTATCAAATGAAAAAGATTAAAACATTCAGTGGGTTTCAAGAGCTTCTTTAAAAGGAGGTCCAAACTAGGGCTGCAACTGACGATCATTTTGTAAATCGATTAGTCTAGCGATTATTCTTTCAATTCATTGATTTGTTTAGGACGGAAGAGTCACGTGATGAAAAGATTTGTACAGATTTTTGACTCTGTTTGAGGATCCTGGCGGAGCACATTTATGGACTAACGAGAGTTTTCATCAAATACGCTGAATTTACACATTTTACATGTCATTTTCATGGAAGTACGGCTCAATTCCAAGTCATAAAACCTCTTTTCTTAGCTCAAGACATGACATTGGAACCGACGTATGGACAAGTTAACGATTAATCGATTAACTTGTCGCAGCCCAAACAAAAGTGCGTGCATTATGATGAAGGGAGGACATTTTAAGCTGCTTCCATATTAAATTTACTCATGATTACTGTTCCATCGTTGCTTTATGAAGAGTGCACGGAACATGTGAATTATCTTGTCGTTTGTCAGGATGCGGGGGTCGCCAACGGGGAAAATTGGCGTTGCTGCCAAAAAAAAAAAAAAAAAAAGGTTGGGAATCACTGCTTTACGATTTATTGTATTTATTTTCTGTATATTCCACATGTGACTGAAAGCATTTATGATTATTATGGGCTGAAATATGTTCTCTCAGACACACTTCCAACACGTGCATGCGCTGGTCCACGTGAGCCGACTTCCCCTGCGCCGTGGCCTCGCGTGTGCTCTCGCCTTGGCCTTGTTTTGAGTCGCCGAGGGCCTCCGACAGATACCGGCCGTAATTGGAAGCTTCTGGAGTTGCGTGTCAAACCGTGGCGCGGGCGCAACTCTGTCTTCACGTACAACGCACGGGCGCAAAAACGCGGGACGGCGCCGGCGTATCAGCCGCGCCGCGTCACTGAAGCTAGCTCTGAGCTATGGCTGGGGAGACCGAAAGACCGGTGAGCAAAGCACCGCCACTGCCCCAGAAACACTCAGGCATCACCGCCGAGGGGACGGAGGTGAGGGGAGGGAGGGAGGGATGAAGGAGAGAGAGAGAGAGGAGTGCAAGATGGAGAAGAGGAGGAGGGAGGAGAGAGAGGTGGGATAGAGGGAGGGAGAGAGGGCAGGATGGAGGAGGAGAGAGAAGAGAGAAGAGGCGTGGGATAGAGGAGGAGAGAGAGGAGAAGGAGAGGAGAGAGAGAGAGGAGGCAGAGAGGGAGGGAGAGGGGGAGGAGAGAGGGGAGAGAGGAGAGAGAGGAGAGTGTGGGAAAGAGGGAGGAGAGAGGGAGGGAGGGAGACCGAGTGGAGTTGAAGAGGAGGGAGAGGAGGAGGGAGAGAGAGGGAGGGAGAGAGAGGGAGGGAGGGAGGGATGGAGAGTTATGAGGGGTGGGTAAAAAGGCAAAGAGAAAGAGGGATGGGAGAGAGAGGGAGAAGGGAGGTAAACAGACGGGGAACGAGGACGAGAGGGAGGAGAACGAAAGTAAAGAGAGTAGAGGGTAGAGAGAGGGAGAAGGGTGGTAGGGAGGGAGAGAGAGAGTAAAAGTAAAAGAGAGAGAATAAGAGATAAACTGAAATAGAAAGACAGAAAAAGAAAGAGGGAAGGATGAAAAAGAGGGAGAGAGAGAGAAAGGAAAAGAAAGAAAAAGAGCGACACGGAAAGATAGAAAAAAATACAAAGAGAAACAGAGTATGAAAAAGATAGAGGGAGAAAGAAAGACAGAAATATATAAAATATATATGACATTTTAAAAAGGAGAAAGAGACCGAGAAAAAGAAAAGGAGAGATGAAGAAAGAAGAGAGAGAGAAAACGTGAGCATGAGAAAGAAAACAGAGAGCGAGAGAGACAGAACGAGAGAAAAGAAAAGAGAGCGTGGACAGTCAGATCTGTTTTAATTTAAACTGTCAGTGGCACATCTGTAAAACTACCGGGCACTAAATCATCACAAAGGAATCTGCAGCGTTTAGAGAAGCGTCTGACCAAAATCATTAACATTCCACCAAAGAGGAAATGTTTCTTCACGTGGAGATGGGATCAGGTGAGACCGGACTGAACATATGGTTTTATCTATGAACCGGCCCGCATTATGCCGAGGGGAAAATGGTACTCGTCGATGGTTTTAGAAGCTCGAGATGAAGAGCCTTACTCGGGATGCCAAGTCTGATTCATGCAGTGTCGAGTTGAATACTTTGAAGTGTATTTAGCTACAGAATACTTTAAACATTTAGTCGTATTGCGTCATGGTGCAAAAACATGACAGATGATTGAAAGAGCTTCATGTTTGTGACACTGTTTGTTATACATTTATTAAATTGCAGATGTTTGTCAATTTTAGTTCATTATAATGTATTTATTATTATTATTAATATTACTATCATTATTATTTTTATTATACTATTATTATTACTATCATTATTATTTTTATTATTATGATTATTATTATATTATGATTATTATTATTATTATTATTATTATTATTATTATTATTATTATGATTATTATTATTATTATTATTATTATGATGATTATTATTATTATTATTATTATTATTATTATTATTATATCATTTGATTTGCTTTATTTATTTAATTTATTTTTCCTATCATATTGCAACGTCTGATTTGATTTAATGTGTTGTCTATAATTTTTTTTTATTTAAAAAAAAAAAAAAAAATCTATTAAAAAAGACACAATTGATCAACTTTGGGACTTGTATGTTGACCTTAATGTGCACTCGCTAAAAAATTAAATAATATATGTATACAAAAAATATAGCACTTTAACACACAATAATAATTATTTTTTGTACGAACAAATACTGTGCAGATTGAAGCATTCTACGATCCACTAAAGCCACAGTGGAAAGTAACTGTACCAGAATACAATCACTCAGAAGCATTAGTCCAAACACGTGTTTTCAGTATTGCAGTATTTTGTCATATATTGTACTCAGCCAAAGAAAACATCAAAAAACATCTCATTCAAACGTATTTTAAGTTAAGGTACAAAAGAACACAAACATTCTTCTTAAATGTTCTTAAAGCTTTCTGAACTCACAGATCTTTACTTGAGTCGTATTTTAGCTGAGTACTTTTTACTTTTGACTCCACTACATCTGAAAAACAAATATATGTTGTAATCCATTTGGAAGGTCTTTTACAATATTGACTGTTCTAACAAGATTTGAGTCGGTTTATTCTTTTCGAAATACTAAATATACAAAATATCGGCTAATTTAATTCCTTTATTCACTGTTCCTGTTATAATATAATATAATATGCTTTTCTAATCTAATCTTTTACATCATTTACACTCGTTTTACGGGTGGAATGAACCGGAAACAACAAAAATACAGTTTGCAGTTCTTGTCTTTTGAAGCCGCAAATTAGAAAACAAAGAGTAAAAAAAAAAAGTACTATCAATACTTATACGTAGATACACTGAATACTTTAGAACTTTAACTTACGTAATAATTTGACTGAGCTGCATTTACTTGTATTGGAGTATTATTTGCCCAGGTGTATTTGTTACTCAAGTAATGAAAAGCAGTACTTCTGACCACATCTGTATCTGTGTTTCTACTCGATTGTCGGCATTACTTTGAAATCTAGATAACATTGGCGCTTTTCACTAAACCTAGCGGCTAGTTCCTGTTGCCTTAAAACCGCGCAGCTCCACTTCCTGCTCCGTTCGTTCTTATTAGCCGAATTAGCCGAGTCTCGCTAAAATAAATACTTAATAAATACTTAACGCAAAGCGGAGAGTGAGTCACAGCAGCATGTTTGGACCTTTAGTACCATGTAAATACTTTCGTTCGGAGACATCGATGTGTTCATAAAAGTAAGTGCTTTTGTTGCTAAGCTAATGCTAACCTAACATACAATAAATGTATTCAATAATGTTAAAAAAACACAAACTGCACACTCCACTTTGCATTATATGTACTTTTATCAAGTGTGTCTGTTTTATATTTAACTTAATGTACGTTAGCCTTTAGCGTTGAGACGAAAACACGGAACGATTGGAGCGAGAAGTGAAGATCCACACTTTCACGGCAACCGGAACTAGCCTGGCCTACCGTGAAAAGAGCCTATTGCGATGCTAAATTTTGAATTGCAAGTCGATAAAAGAAATGCTTCAAAAAGAGCGAATTTTAAATACAAATGAAAGAAAGTCACGTTGCAAACTTTCAAATAAGAGTTTAGGGTGATATTTCGGCACTTTTGTGATTATTTATCTGATAATCAAACCGCAACTAACACATTTAAAGACACATTCTGAAAATTGTTAGGGAGATCTCCATTTTTGTCAATCTCTCTCAGACCCAGTCACCCAGAACCGCTTTTGCAGAACTGTTTGTGAAATGAAAACAAAGCAGAAAAAAAAAAAAAAAAGGCTGGTTTGTGAAATGAAAACAAAGCAGAAAAAAAAAAAAAAAAGGCTGTAATTTTGCATGAAACAAATCCATTTCAGTCTTAAACAAATCGGATCCTTGCTTACAGTAGATAATATCCCGTACAGCTCTATCTAAGCCGGGGCCGGTGCAGCCGTGTGAACGTGTCCCGGGTCTTAAGCGGCGCATAAATCCAGTTTGGACTGAGTGACTGCAGCCGACCTCCAGATGTGAGCCCGTGTTCCTGAAGACACGGACAGATTTATGAGCCCGCCTTTAATGAGGTAACATCCTTTTCTCTCATAACATTTGCAAAAACTTTACCTTTCTCTGCTTCCCACATGTAAAGGAAGCGAGTCCCGCTGGATGTGAGGCCGCTTTACTCCAACTTCAAATACTGAAATAAGACTTTTCTTCTTTTTCTTTTTTTTTGTCAGAGTTGGTCGTCTTGCGTCAATGTGCAGCGGCGGAAAGTACTGCACTTCGCATTTTTAGGCCTCATTTTCACATCGGATACTCTACTTTCTACTCCACTACATGTTTGATCTGGATGTTATCTTGGATTCGTGTGAAAGGACAAGCAAAACCAAAAATATGCAATTCATGAGAAAAAAAAAAAGATCAACCAAAGATCAACACAATTCTGTATCAAAATCACTACATTTAACGCTTTTAACAGTTCTCAAAATCGACGTGAAATGCGTTTACTGTGATAGTGTGCTTCAGTGAGACGAGAAGTGAATAAAAAAACACAGTATTAAGCTCAAAATAAGCACAAAATAACCTTTAGTTTAGGCACAACATATAGGCACTACAGTAGGCCTGCAGAAAAAATAAAAATACAAATCTATTGAATTATAATTGCAATTTGAACGGTCACTTACTGAAATGGCTGCAAATATTTGTGGTCATATGCAATTAAAAGGGGTAACGTTGAAATTAAGCCTTTACATACATAAGATAAGATCATTTAAAGACTGTAATATGTGTTGATCATTGTCACGCCAACAACAACATAAAAAAAAACCCATCACAATATATGAATTTCAAGCACCATTCAGCTCTTAAGAAAATGCACAGACCATTTTGTGTCTGTAAACGCAAGCTAAAGCTGTGCGTGATCGTAAACGTGCAGCTACCAATGAAAAACGTAGATTTTTTTTGTCAATATTTGTCCCCGAATTCACAATTTTCAACAATTTTGAAAGGCTACAGGTCCTTGGCTTTCGATGCAAACAATAGCGATTGGAGATGGGCAATGTATGTCGACAGTTAGATAAGAACGTGAACGTTGTTTTGAAGACATGCATGACGTGAACATTGAGTCAATCTTTTATTGAAAAAATGCTACCAAAAGGAGTTAAAACATGCAAGGAAGTAAAAGAGTTTTGCTGTAAACTTTCAAATAAGTGTATAAAGCGATACTTCTGTACGTTTGTGATCACTTTGACAGACATTTCTCTTTTGTCCGACGATTAAAGCTCCGTTAATACAGTTAAACACACATTTTAACACATTTCAAATACTATTATCGAGATACTTATTAAAAAAACAAAACATTTCGGTATTAACTTTTGTCAATATCGCCCACCTCTGATTAGTGACCCCCTCTTTACTTTTATCGTATTGTCCAAACGCAAGTGAATTATGCAAAGAGCTTAATAATAGGCCTCAAGCTTAAATAACTTAACCCAAAATCTAGTAATTGGCGTTCAGCTCCTACGTTCGTTAGCCGTAAAGCCTTATAAATGATGTGTGAAACTCGGCGGGGCCCCCGTCATGAATGGGCCCACGACCTGAGAGAAAAAACATGGCCGCCGCTCTGAATACCTGCGCCTACGGGAGTTTAATTGAATTTCCCCTGCGGTGATGTAATCCTCGGCGTCGGGGTCAGAGACGACTCGTTGCTGTCTCAATTTGCGCTCCGTGTAAGTCGCCGCGCGGCGGGCTTTCGACGACAGGTTCCGCGCCTCGTCCCGGCTGCGCGGAGCTGCCGGCTGATTTAGGGGGCTCCTCGCTGCGGTATGTAAACCATGTAAAGCAGGAATGTGTAAGCAAGCAGTAAAAATGGGACCTGCTACGCACTGGACGGAGCTCGCCGTAAAAGAAAAGTGTCTGTAAAACGGCGGGGCGTTAAGGGAAAGTCGTGTCACTGTATTTCCGCGCAGGAGGTTGTTTAATATTGTCATTCCATTCGCACATCAAGCCTCTTTAAGTGCGTATGACGGGTCGGATTTCCCATTTCGCTAAAACGTACTTAGTATAATGAATATGTTTGGGATCTTAACAGCTAGTTTGGAATGGATCGACCATTTTGGCGTGTAATTTTAATTCAGACGTGACATACCCATGACCAGACTGTGAACACGGGCCGCAGCTCACCGAATTTACACAATGGCTGACAAATACAAATAAATGAGAACACATTTTTGTTTCGTTAAAATGGATCCGACAAAACGTGTCCAACTCGCTCGTAAATCGTGGTGGCATTTGACAGGTCTTTGGGACGTTTCATGAGGAGGGATCGCTTTTCAGAACTCTGCATTTATCCTTTTTTTGTTGGTTTTTTTTATCTTTAACTTGTCTTCTCAAGCTGCCACGATTAGCGAGGTCAAGGTTATTAGGTTAATCGATAATTGTGATTATTCAGGTCACAATACAATCGTAAGAACCAAAAAATAAAAAATCTTGACAAGTTTAGAAGCAAAATTAAGTCTTTTTGGCTCAGAATATTGAACTTAAACGTAAATAACTTTTTTATCCTGCTGTTTTTGTCACATTTAACTTTATTTTGTCTTTCAGAAAGTTGTCAGACCACGGGAAAAAACGAAAAGGAAAGATTTCACTGTTGCTTGGTCAATAATCCTGAATTATCGTTAAATCGTGATGTTTCTTCTCACAATAATCGCACCACAAACATTTGATATCGTGACACCCTAAGCCACGACTGATGCAAAACTGTGAGACTTTTTTACGTGTAGGGCCGAACATTTTGTAGAAAAACAACAACAATTGTGTCTAAACTGGTCTGGGACTCAATCAGGAACTAGGCCTGGACTCAACGAAGACAAGACTAAACCGGGTCAACATTGGGACTGAACTGAACTTAAACCAGAATCAAACCAGGACAAGAACTATTTTTAGTTGCACAACATTTTGGCTTGAAAAAAAAAAAAAACGAGGCCATACTTATTATCGTCGAAGAGTGTGAACTTTTCTCAGTAAAACCAGGAGAGGATTCCTGTTTTAAAAATACACTGCTCTTGAGTTATGACTGGTGGTGAAGGGAGGAGAGAGCTTCACACCAGATGTATACAGACGATCCACCTCGCTTCTCATAAAAGTAAAAGCAAACGCAGGACCCCCGTCTCTAAACCTGACAGAGGTCGTATCGCAAAATTCACAGGGACGTGTGGAAGAATTATGCCTCCACGACACTGTTTGGCACGAAAGGAGCTCCGGTTTTGAGGCACAACGCGCGGACTCCGGTGTTTCCGTATCAATATCGATCAATCAAACGATCCTTTTGCCTTTACTGTATTCGTTAGAGCCCTTTACGACACTCAAGGTGCTTTACAATAAACATTAAGGCAATACAAAAGCATAAAACGGTGTAAAAGCAAGTTTGAATAAATCCGTTTTGAGCCTGGATTTAAACAAAGGCTAAAGTATGTAATTGGAGCATGGCTGTGGGGCGGGGCGGGGCGGGGGGGGGGGCAGCTTTGTCGACCTTAGAGCCCTGCTTGGGTTTCCAGCAGACAGAAGCTCGGTCAGATGAGGCGATGCTAGGTCAGTGAGAGCTTTAAAAACAAAAAAGTATCATTTTAAAGTCCATTCTAAACGAAAACTGGAAGCGAAAGGAGAGCGAAAAGAACTATGGGGTGACGCGCTGACGTCTGGGCGTGTCTGGGCGTGTCAGGGGCGTGTCTGGGCGTGTCTGGGCGCAGCGTCCCGTACGAGCTGAAAGCCGAGGGCCGACTGGGAGACACCGGCAGAAAGTGCATCGCAAAAGTCTGATGAAAGCATGAATAGGCTTTCAAGGTCGGTCCATCCATCCTCCATCTTCTTCCGCTTTATCCAGGGCCGGGTCGCGGGGGCAGCAGTCTAAGCAGGGACTCCCAGACTTCCTTGAATTAATAGTCCTTTCAAGGTCGGTGTGATTCAACCGTCAGCTTTTTGCCAAGTTTAAAATGGTTGTCAAAAACAACGGTTGTTTTTTTTTTATCATGGAATGAGAAGAAATCAAAATGAGACAGCACAGAATCACCAAAATACAATGTAGAATCACCAAATACAATGTCGAATCACCCAAATAACAATGTCGAATCACCAAATACAATGTAGAATCACCAAATGCAATGTAGAATCACCAAATACAATGTAGAATCACCAAATACAATGTAGAATCACCAAATGCAATGTAGAATCACCAAATACAATGTAGAATCACCAAATACAATGTACCGTACTCTGTCTACGGACGGACATTTGGTATTTTCATTCATGACAAACATTCAAGGGCAAAATCCACAAATTGAAAAGAACTTGCCACAAAATAAAATTGTACTTCGCAGAGCAGTTTTCAGACACTGCAACTTGAGTAATATTTTTATTGAATGAACAATATTCTTATTTATTAACCTTTATTTAACCATTGAGATCGAGACCTCTTTTTAAAGTGAGCAAAGGCAAAAGGGGGAAAAAATAAGACAGTGTTTAAGGAGTGTTTTTCTTAGTTTTTCTCTGTTCTCCAGCACACGGCACAGGCCAAACATATCCCGTGAGCGCATAATGACCCCTCTGCTCTCCGCACTAGGACACACGTTTACATATTACTTGAAACACTAAAAACATCCCATGTGAAAACCTCCTGAACCCCCCCAAAAAAAAAAAAGGCCTTGGCACAGAGTTCACAGGGCGGTGGGCCACAACCTGTAGTGAATCTCAGTGAAATAGAGTCTCCAATGATTTCATTTTTTTACATTTTAGCAGTTGCATTTAGATAGAGAGCAGCGTCATAATCTAATAGAGGCATGAAAGTGGCCAGATGTTTACCAGCTTCAAGCAAGCTTCATTACGATTAGGTTTTGGTTCCTCAAAAGCTTTGTGTTAAAATGATTTGAACATTTGCGTGTCTTTCTCCTCCAGAAAGTGCGTTTTTTTGGTCCTTTCAATTGCATTTACTCCAAATAATAATACAGATATTCCCGATAGTTGCTCTTGCAGTTCCTCTTACATGTGTAGTGTCCTCAAATACTTTTCGAACAGTTTCGTGGTGCAAAAATGTAGCGCGTTCGACGCCGCTTACGGCTCCGGTGCGTGACAGCTTTGGCGGACGCAGACCCTCGAAGCCGCCGCGGTGCTGAGGTCACAGTTTTGTCTTCGGCCCCGAATGTTTAAGAAAAAGAGACTTAACGCTAATCCCAAACCAAACACCCCCAGCGCACGTGAGCAGCTTCTGGTGTGGAATCACTCACTGGACGTTCAAGCCAAAAAAAAAAAAAAAAACATCGCATGACCGTTATTTACATCTACCGTTAACACAGAGTAAAGACATGTTTTAGGTGTGCGTTCCAGCTATCAAAAGTGCACGAATCAGCGTGTCTAGACTTTTAAAGGTGGAACATGCACTTGAGTGGTGATAAAAACACAACAAATACACCTTGTGGTAATTAAATATAGCATATTTAGGGATATAATCATCAATATTTTCACCTTTGATCAAGAGATATAAGTACAAAACCTATATTGGGTTCACAATTGTTATTCTTAACTTTTCCAATTATCCAATCAGGAAGCAAGTTGAGTGGCAATTATGTGATTATAAATGATCAAATAGATTATCCTCAGTTACCACAATGACACAGTGATGAGCACATATACCGCCAGGGATGTCACAACGTCACATTTCGGTGTTAGGATTATTGTGAGAGAGAACACAGTGATGTCACGATTATTCACGATTACGCAGACCACGACCAAGCAACAGAGAAACCTTCCCTTTCCTGTCATTCCCGTTGTCGAACACGCTACTGTTCATCAAGCGTGTGCCCAGCGTTATGAAGCAGAACTTCTCTGAATGACTAAAGTTGATATTGAAAAAGGACTTGATGTTTTTTTTTTTGTGTGTGTGTGTGCAATAGATCCAGCTAAAAACACTCAATTTAGCCTCTAAAATTGTCATGATTATTTTATTTTAGCTCTTACTATTACATTGTGACCTGTTATTTTGATGAACATGACACCACCAATCCACTCAATTTCAGAACTGTGTATTTGGGCCTCAAAACCCCTGCCATGGACAGCATAAGTGGATACCTTTGGAACATATATACTTCTGGCGGATGGGGAAAAAAGGCAGTCGCAAATAAATGTATGACATAAACGGCAATTAAGGACTGGACCGACACCATAACCGACTTACGGACAGTGGAAAAGAATCACACACGGACTCAACTTGGACAAATCTGAACAATCTGACTAAACAGTTTTATTTAGGACTTTTTTGTGCCTTAACAATTCTTATAACTATTTTCAAATGTTTTTTCTTTTTTTTTTCTTCTGTTAGTTCTGTGTTTGTTTGTTTTATTTATTTTTGTTTTAACTGTGAAATAAAATTCAAATAAAGACTATTGATCCACCAAATAACGTTGACATCCCTGTACGCCATCTTTAAAAACATTATCCGACTAAAACGAAAAATGAAAAACATTCAAGATGAAAACATAATTCGTATTTTTTACTGCTGTTTCTGTTAATTCGAAAATGAACTTGAAAATAAAGTACGTGCGGTTGTTTGTCAGCGCAACATGGCTTCGGGGGTCATTTCTCAGTCAAAAACAGAGAAACTGAATAAATCCTGTAAATTGCACACGACCGAGCCGCGGGGGCAAAGTTGAGTTTACGTTTGAAAGCAAACCAGGCTCACAGATGTCACGTTGCCCGAATCTATCATTGGTTTGTGTGCGGACAAGTTGTCATTACACATTACGTTGCTTTGGGTGGTCTTGTGTCTGCATTTTACCAGGTGGCACCCTCTGCGCCCTGTGACTCGGCTTGTCGTTGGTTTGGCGTACGATTTAATGCTCTACGATGAACTACTTGCCGTGTTTTTTGTATTTCCACTGCACTGATATACTTCATCTGTGCCCGCCTCCGAAAAGGTCGTCTTCGATCAAACTCAGTCGACCCTAAATGTTGATGGTTTGAATCCTTGCACTTTTATGGTGCCATAGATTGTGCCATTTATCGTTTCATGTCGAGCCAAAGCATTTAATTTAGATGTTAAAATTGTCTTATACAGTCTGTGTTTAACTAAATGTAAAGAAGAAGAATTGTTTGCATATTTTGTCTGTATTAATGTATTTTAAGTAGATAAATAAACAAGTTCCTAGTTTGTGAACTTTCTTGCTGATAATGACAATAAAGTTTTTGTGATTCTGATATGCAATGGCTTCTACGCCAAAATAATGAACTTTTCCCAGCTTTAATGAGTGCAGGTTTTGATTGAATCATTAATTGCAGTTCATTCAGACATTTTAGCTATTATTTAGGTCTAATAAAGTCTTCCGCATGCAAAAAAACAACTAAAAATTGTGTTGTAACTGTCTTATTGTGCACTTTGAATTGACTCTTTAAACACAAATCTGATCGCAATCGCAAATGTTTCTCGCAATGAGCAAATATCGCCCGGTATTTGAAGTTTTATTGACCGAAAGTGGCGAAAAATGTGAAATCAAAGAACTCCGCGATATCATGTGCGAGACTATTTTCCAATATCCCCTCACGCTCGTTCCGACGAAGCCGCATGACCTCACCGCGCGTCACTGATGTTAAGCCGCAGTTCTAACCGGTAACTGCCCGGCTTCCCGACATCGGCGCTAATTCGTCCCCTTTTTATTTAGACTGGGGGATAATTGGCGGGGCTCGGTGGCCGGCGAACACTCGATGCAAATGAGCTAAATGCGTACGTGAAATTACAGCGTGTCATGAACGATGTTGCGCCAGAGACGGACGAACTACAGAGACAGACGTGAATCATTCTGACTTCCAATCGAATTACTTCCACGAAAGGATGAATCAAAATAACATGTAGACGCTGCAGAACTCACGAACTGAATTTGAAAAAGTCAAAGATTTTTTTTTTTTAACAACATTATTTGACTTTGTTGCGGTATTTCTGACGCCACGATGCAAGAAGAGCCTTCCAAAAGCTACTGCGCAACTCTTTCCTACCTGCTTGTCTCCGTGGAGATGTTACTGCTCTGCCTTTGAATGTTCCGCAGCGTGGCATTTATTATTTGTGGGTTCACGCAACGTTTTGAGGACTTTTTGGACCTTTTCCCCCCACCGTTCAAAAGATATAATAAAACATTTGTGTTCGAATTGAGCCCTGCGAATAAACGTCCTCATATCTGACCTGTAACTTCGGCAGCGTCAAATGCTGGTCTCCATGGCGATAGATAAGTTAAACGGCATCAATCGGAAAAGGCGAGTGGGTCGATGGGTCAGGTAGCGCGAGGAAGGTGCTCTTTGAGAATCTAGAAGTTACAGAAAACCTGATTTTTACCACCCTAAAAACCTGAAAAATAGAACTGCTTCCTGTTTCCTGTTTCCTGTTTCCTGTTGGACCGAAGCTGCTGTTCAAACGTATCTGATTGCCCTGATTATTTATTAAAAGCGCTATTCACCACCTTACCTTTGCTGTGACGGTGAAGCTAACAGCAACTAGCACGCTAACGGCGCACTTCCTGTTTCACGGAGAATAAAACACTCCCTCATTGGATGCAGACAGTGCACTGCGGTTTCATTTTAATCCTACAAGCTGCTTTTACAATAAATCTACAGGGGGAAACTGATTTTACTTTATTGCATGAAAAAATAGATCGGGTACTTTAAAATGAAAGTATTTTTTAGGCTGTACTGTACTTGCCAAAGCGACCACAGACGTGACTTCATGCCATGTTGTGGAATATTCCTGGCTAAAACATATCATTTCCACGGAGACAAGCAGGTGACTTTTGGATGAAAATGAAATGATAATTGATCCTGTTTGCTATCTACAAATAAGAGTACATTTGGAAAAACAGATGAGTGACATTTGAAAGAAAAACATTTTGAACGCTAACAATTTACTATTTTTCCGTTCTTTTGTTGTTGTTGTTTTTTTAACGAGTTTTTAAAAAGCCAAATCAATTTTAGTGTGACAACGTTATTAATGCATTCCCTCTTGAGTAAATCCCCTCATATATATGTAGAAAATGGTATGAAAAAAAAAAAAAAAAAAAAAGAAGAAGAATATATATTTTAAATTGTAAACCAAAGACGACAAGTGTGTGCGAACATCATGAAAGACACAACATAACATCGTGAACGACAATTAATATTCTTGTTTACACAGCCTCCAGGAGAGAAATGTTAAATGAAGATAGCGCCGTCTGGATGGGGCATGTGGATAACCTTTGTTGATACTAACCCTAAGTATGACTGACTTCTAAATTTGACTCCGGCGCCTGAGCTGACCTCATCGCTGAAAGCTGTTTTGTTTTATCCCGGCGCTGGTGAATATGTACATGGTGCTTAATGCGCGGCAGAGGTCAAAGCATTACAAACCCCGCCATAAAGAAACCCAAGGGGAGAAGAAGAAAGCCGTGAGCGGGCGAGGAGGGCGAGGAGAGGGGGAAGGGGGGGGGGGGGGGGGGGGGGAGTGTGGCGGCAGCAGAGGGCGTCTGGTTTTCCTCAGGATACGAACTCGGGACCGAAGATGACGTGAAAAAGCCAAGGGAATGGGAGCGCGGTGCCGTTTCGGTGCGTCCCTACATCCAGGCTCTGAGCTTGAGCGGGTTCAAGACGGACGAGATTTATGGTGATCGAGGCGGGATTATTGGAGTAATGCAGTTTTAGGGATTTCAGATGCGATAATCGGAAATGGGGGCTTGAGGGAGAGTGTAAGCTTTGCAGTGACGTCATAATCAGAGGCAATGAAAAGAAAACACTTGAGGGAACTAAAGAAACGGTTTTGTTTAGGATAGTGTACAAACAATGTCAACTTCAGAATCAGAAAAGGTTTTATTGCCATTTTCAGCGATTAACATTCACAAATAGGAACTTGCTTCGGCGGTGGGTGCGACATAAAACAATGAACGATACAAAAAATATAAACTAGGCTAGAATAACAGCATGCAAATAGGTTTAAATGCAAAATGTATACTTTTAGTCAACGTTATCAAATCATGCTCTGCCGATATATCAATGTAACAAACTATTTTATTAAGAAAAGTAACCGTCTCATTCCAAAAGCTTCAAACTTTCCCAATTTACATGAAACTTATCTGTCTTGCATTTTCGATTTGTAAAAAATATATATAAGTATGAATATAAATGGAAAATCGTTCATTCTTACGGCGAGCGTGGTCGTCGCCTTCTCCGCAGATCTGACACTTTGCTGAATGTCTTCCCTCACTTGTCACGGTAAAATCTCTCCTGTCCAAACCCCCCCCCATCCCCCGTTGATTTAGATCTTCATTTTCAATTTCTAATAATAACGTTCACGACTTAAAAATTGTTCAATATAAAAAAGCTAACTTTTCATACATAATGTAAACAACAGACTTGGGTTTAGGAATAGAGACAAACAAAAAGACGTGACTGCTCTGTTTTGCGCTTTGTTTTTTGTTCTGAAATTCTTCATGGAATAGAGTGTTTGTGGAATTAATTGTGCAACTGAATCATGAATCAGTTCAGTGATGCATCAGCACACTAGCATTGTGCTGTATAGCTTGGTTTCAGCCCCGGAACAATTAGAACCATTAACCCCTTAAAAGGAGGACGTCCCACAGACTTTTTCTTTAGTTATTCCATTTTGCCCACCATCTTCTGAAAGAAAACTCTCAAGTTGGTTGATCTGCTGTACATAAAAATAAAGCTGTAACTTTCTTATTTCCAGTCAAATCAAACATTCTGGGAAGCATCAGGGTCAGTTTGCACTCCAAACCATCAAGTAAAAAATGACCCTAAAATAAAATTAAAAAGGAATAGGACTTTTATATGGATTCCGCCTGGACTTTTTTTTGCTTTATTACCCTAAAACTCATTTTTTGTGAATTTACCTTCAGCTTTTAAAAGAGAATTGTCAAAACCCCAAAAATGCTAAAACTAGTGTCAATCAGTCCTCACCTCCAGACACCAGCTTTACTCCTTCATATATTTAACAGAGAAAATCTAGGCGGGATTTAAAATCTTATTTCCTCTGAGCAGAACTTGTTTCTACTTATATTTAGAGTAAAAACAGACTTCAGAGTCCAAAACTACAGAGTCTCAGCTTCACAAAGGCTCCAGCCGATTGTTTCTGCTCCAGAGGTTCAGGAACAGCTTCACTTTGAAATGGGGCTCATTTTTTCAGGCTTTTTTTTTTTTTTTTTTTTTTTTAAATAGGCCTGTTTTAACAAGCGAGTTGCCTCAAAGCAAGATGCAATACTGTGCAGTGCGCAATATTTACTTATGTATTGCTCAGATCCTTTCATTTGATGGGCTGCAACTGACGATTATTTTCCTTATCGATTCGTCTAGCGATTATTCTTTTGATTGATCGTTGTAAAGATTCCGAAAGAGCCATGGATATGATATTTTTACTAACTCTGACCAAGGTGAAGCTTAAGTGATGCTTGAGGACGTCCGGATATTTACAGACAAAATCATTTTCTCCACAAAAACACTAGATTTACATGTTTCCTGCATCCTTTTTTACGTACTCCCTGCTTTGTCATAAAACTTCTTCTCTGGTGTGTTCTGGAGTCTGTTTATAGTCCAGACGACAATTATTTGATTACTAAATTAGTTGGCGAATCGATTACGTTAGTTGCGATTAGTTGATTGACGTGTTTCAGCCCTAATCATTTGTTGATATAGTTTTCAGAAGGAAAAATAGATGAATAACGTAAATAGAAGTTCCCAAAAAATATACAAGGCCTTGCTATAATTGGCAGGAGCAAAAGGAACAGGAAGAAGATAAATTAATATCAAATCAAGATAAACCAACATCAAACTACTAATGAAATAGCATCTTAATTAGGTATCTGTCGCTTGGGTTTATGTTTGTACGGCTCAGTGAATGTTTTAATGTATGTGGAAATGTATTTATTTATTTATTTATAGGTTTATAGTTGTATCTGATTGTGACAAATGCAAATGTAAAAGTAGTTGATAATGTTATGTATTATTATGTATTTATTGGGCGCTTTTCCTTTTTACTGACCTCAGAGCTCTTTTCTGTTCAGAAGCGCTCCACGACGTGTTCTCCAAGCTAAAAATCACACGCTCTCAACGCAGGCCTGTTGTGGCGTGTGTGTGTGTGTGCGTGTGTGTGTGTGTGTGTGTGACCTGATGCTGCTGAGGTCTGGATCTTCTGGCACCAGCGCGGCTTAGCTCAGACTGACCCCAGCCTTTTTCCCACATGAACATGACCGGCGCTCTCGGGCTAATTTACGTCCCCGACCACAGAGGGATGCGCTTTACCTACAGCGCTATCGTGCGAGGAGTAGACGAAATACTAAACATAATCATTTGTATTTTTTAAAATGTAGTTCTTTGTCTATAGCGATTAAATCTGTCTCTCAAACTGTTTTGATTGTAGAATTTTAGTTTTAGGACACACATCATGCAACATTTGCTTCTTTTTGCTTCTCCCTCTTCAGAAACATAACTCCTTGTTTGATGGCTCCTTTTCAGTAAGTCCTCTCCCTCAGAGCCCAAAACAACAGGCTCAATTTGGTTTATTTCCCCCGTGGTAATGCTCGCTGCTGCCAAGAGATGGAGTGCTGACACACATCCTGATGCGGGAACGCCTGACTGCGAGAGAGTAATGTGTTCTTGAGATTGAAACATGAGATGCCAAAGTAAAAGGACAACGTTTAAAGGATAATAAAAATACAAATAATGCTTAATGTGTCCATAAATGAAAATAAACATAAACGTTGCTTTTATGTTAATTTTTAATTTAATTTAATTTGGGGTTCTTGGTGGTGAGATGTCAACAATGTTCGGTTGAGGTCATGTCCAGCTTCCCTTCAGTTGTGGACACTAACGTATTGTCTGGGCTCTGGTTTTATCAGAGTAATGCGACTGACTTATTAGCCAATCAGACAAACGCATCTTTTAGTGTCAAAACAAACAAACAGCGACTTTCAAAGGAAAACATTTATAATAAAAGAAAACACAGGACCGAGAAACCAGACTTCTGCCAAATCATTTCACAAAACAGCTGAGGAGAAACGTTATGCATTACGTATGAATGATATGTGAGGATAATTAAAAAAACGAGAAATCTTCCGCGCTTGAAAGCAAAAGAGGAAGAAGAAGAAGTGTCTGAGATTATATTGTCAAAAACTTGTTGGAAAAAGAATTTGCTGTGAGTCTCATCCCGGTAATCTTGCACTCGAACAGAAATAAGAATATAATATACTATTGAATTTCTTTGAATCTTATGACATTGAAACCGCTCAAATTATAAATAAAGCAAAACAATATTGGATTGTTGTGTCGGAAGAAACAATCACCAATGATCAACAAACCCATTATTTATTTGCAAAAACAAGCGGGCGGATCGTTCACATGTTACTTTTTTAGAACATATTCATGATCTCTTCATTCAGTCCAAGTCCAAAATATACAAATTCCCTAACCTTTCAAAATATCATTTATCAAATAAATAAATGTCAGTTTCCTCTCAAAAAAGTGACATTCTCTCCTACATTTTTACTATTATCACATTGAATTCACTCACATTATTTAATTTAGGCATTTTTCTTCCACAGAGACATAATGATCATTTTTCAGTCAGATCGAGTTCATTCACAAAATGTAAAATTGTAAAAAAGGCATTAACTGTTTTGGATGCTTGTTTTCTTCTTGACTTTATTGACATGCTGACATATATTTTATATAAATTGAGTGGTACTTGAGTCTTTTCAGAGGTGTGAGAAATGTTGACATGGGGGAAGTCCAGTCTTAATCCTGCCTCGGCATCCCACAGCTGATACGGAAAGGTCAATCATCAGCTTCAACAGGATGTGCTCGCGATGACCGTCCAATCAGAGCTCCCGCCGCCCGGAGATCAGCCCAATCGCAGAGCAGGAGCTTGTCAGCGCATTCCTCTGCCCGATCTGGCACTATCACTGAAGCTGGAGGATATTTTGGGCTCTTTCAGATAGGACGCAGTTTTAACAAGGCTGGGACCGGCGCCAAGAATGTGACTGGTTGGTGTGAACAAACTATCTACAGTAACAAAAGGCTATTTCAACCAACCAGAAAGTAAAATATTAAGTTAAAAATTAGGATTAAACCACTATTTCTCTGCATTCACTGCACCCCGCTCTGTATAAGATATATAGTGTATAGTTTTGTTCGTTTTTTATGAATGTGTACGTGTCATATTTGGTAGTTTGTCATATTTGTTAAAGCTGGGGTATCTGACTGGCACACTAAGGCAGGACGAGGTATTTAAACCTGTCTAACTGGTTCCTAGCTCTCACAAACCCCGTGGCACATTGTTGATATTCACATGCATTCATTTTAGGCATGTGCACAGTTTTAGAAGAGCTTTGTCACACAGTGGAGTGAAGCTGGGGTGGACCACCCAAGCGCAGCCAATCAGAGTGCTGCTTCAGCTCTTACGTTCGGCCTGACGGGAAATATGAAACGTTGTTATTACATGCAGGCAGCGTGCAGCGGCTTCATTTTTAACAAAAAGTCCTGGTTTTACAGTAAACACAAAATGTGACAACAAGAACAAAATCGTGTTTAAGCTTTAATATTAGCTTTTAACTTGTTGCTCTTATTGGTAAAGTTTGTAAAGTTAAAACTCCACTGCGTAAGATGGGTTAGAGGTTTTTTTTCATTCTGGTTGTTTTTATTACACTAAAACGTTGAAAATTGTGAGCGCGTCTCTCTAAAGATGTCGGCGTAATCCCTCATTTGTCCGGGAGTGATGCGGCGTAGAAAAGGTTTCTGGTCTGCTTGTCATAAAGGAAGTGTATTGGCTTGTTTGAAATATTTAGCTGTATGGCATTAAACTTGTCTGGATAGTATTTATTCAATTGTAGGTGTTTTATGGCAACAACAACAAAAAAACTACAACACTTACTTGTCTCGATGAAGATAGATGTTTTATGGAACTTTCCAAGCAAAGCAATAACATAATCACCGTAACTTCCAGATGTGCTCTAATGATGTTTAAAAGGTCACTTTCCTTTTTTTAAACATTTTGCTGACCTCTGGCGCAGCTGAAGAAAAATACTTTTGACTGTGGAGCATGACGATTACTATTGAAAGTCCTGCGATTCTGTGAGTTGTGGCGCGAGATCGTGTGCTGTCGCTTTTAGATAGTGTGTATATTCCTTTATGTTTCAAGTCGTGAGTCTGTCAAACCAGATCATTCGAGCGCGGAGCACCCTGAGGAAGACCACGTAGGGCTGAAACACGTT
>BJKM01000181.1:600000-907500 GCA_015082035.1 Chaenogobius annularis | reverse complement strand
TGGATGTGCCCGCAGCACATCGCACACGTGCTCCTTTTGATGTGTACTCTCCGTGTCCACTGCTGTCTCTGCATCAGTGCCATCTTCTCCATCCTGTGTTCTCCGCTGTACGCTGAAAGCCCGTCCAGCAACAAGCGACGCGAATTAGCTCCGGCTGCGATCACTGTGACGCACGCAACGGTCAGGCACTGTTTTTCTATCCGTGCCTATTCAAATAAACCAGAAAGTAAATAAATCTGTCAGTGGCTGTAAGTGGGACTAGTCTTCCTCACGTCTAGCCCTGCTCTGTTTACGTCTCTCTACGGCTGTCTTCACCGGCCCCTTTGGGTTTTTACTGCGGCCTCTTCAGCTCCACTCCTGATTGAGAAGTGTCTGGCGGGTATCGTCCCAAAGCTCCACGAACGTCGTCCGATTGGCAGTAATTCAACTCGTCTTCAGCCAATAAAGATAAGAGCTCGACTGGAGGAATGCGACGCAGACGAGCACAATGTCTCTCGCTATAAACTCGACACTTTCTGTAACGACCCACCGCGGCTTTAAATGTCTGCGTCGCTTTAACCTCTCCGCATTGACCTCGTCTTCCAACGCTCTTTGAAACGTGTGTATCATGACTTCAGATGTCTAAGCTGCACTGCCTTTGTGCGTTCAACATTACGGATCAAATGCAAGCGGAATGATCACAGCCCGATATGTGCAATGCGTCTACACAGCAAAAGGTTACATCTGGGTCAATTCAAACGGATTAAATTACGCTTAAGTACAATTATTAAGCAACGTGAGATTTTTTTTTAACAGCAAAAATTTGTTTTCTAAAGTCTTGTTCAACTGGTAGATCATTTTAACTTATTTTAAGGTCAAATCCACTCAAATACTAGTACTTGCCTATGTTGGACTACACTGGGAAAATGAAACGATAAGTTAATAAGTGCTTGATCTAAGTAGCATTCATCTTGTTTTGAGTCTATTTTGACCACGTTCATGGAAGATTGCCAATGGAACAGGCGTAAAAAAAGATCTCGTTTTACGCACATTAAGGACATTTTCTAACTTTGAATGAGAAAAACATGTTACTACATTCAATACTTAAAAAAAAAAAAAGTTCTATTGGCAAAAACACTCAAATCAAGATAATTACTATATTTATATCAATCACTTTTGAACTTATTGTCTGATTTAAGATTGTACTTTTTCCCTGTGTAAAGCCTCAGTACTTTGCAAAACCCCCGAAAAGGCCCCTGAGTACACTTTTAAAGGCACAGCGTCACTTTTTTTCTTGCCGTGTCTGTGCATTAAATGGCTTGAAAACTCGAACACATACATGGTTACTGTGACATACATGGTTACTGTGAGCCCCCCCCCCACCCCCCCCCCAAGGATCTGACCTGCTGCTTGACCTGGTGGCGTCACTTGCTTGTCTTGATAAGTTTAATGCCATACGGTGGGATATTCCAGAGGCCAAGCAACAACATCTCCCTGGAGACGAGAGCGTGGCGGACGATCCACTGGAAAAGTCACACGGTGGATTGTTTGGCGTAGTAACTTATGCGATACAAAAATCTTTAAAAAATTGCATATTTGAAAGGTTGGAATGAATGTGCTTTTTAAACATTTGGTCAAATTTAAGAGATGATTTATTTGTTTTTATTAAGCAAAGTTACACTTCCATCTCTTCTTTTCCCGTAATAAACCCACTTATACCTTTTCTTCTTTGCATTCCCCTTCGCGTGTGCGCCGAGCCCCAGTCGTAAACACACTTTCTCCTCCGTGAGTATTTATTTTTGTAAAAAGTATAAGCACTAAGCTGCGTCTATTGAAAAAAATAAAATAAAATTACACCACGACACAAACAATTACGGGTGGAAAATGCGTAACAAGGACAAGACCTGTTGTGTGCGTGTGCTTTTTGGCTTCGGCTGCTCTTTCGGACGGACGAGTTGAAAGCAAAATGTGAAGACGCCATCAACCGGCTCGAAGTCTGTCAGCGCCATCGTGAGAGAAAGAGAGAAACAAAAAAAAAAACACAATCATGAAAGAGTCTCAGGTTGGAGGTTTGGGGGCGATCTCTCTTGCATTGACAAAAAGCAGAAGTGGGCTCTCGGTTCTAACTTTTTAATAACATTGCGCGTCTCAGAGTAGAATTTCGACGACTTTGTTTGCTTTTATGTTACTTTCCCCACTCGCCCCCGTTACTAGTGGCGACGGCTTCATCTTGACAATATGAAAAGACTTGAACGTTTCTTGCTCCGCTCCTTCAGATATGATTTCGTTTTCTCATTTTTACGGGTCTCTCGTTTGGAAATACCACATTTTGTGCTTGACTTAATGTTTTGTCCCCCCCCAATCGCATTCATCTAAAACTATAAATTAATCCAGAGTTACGTTCTCTTACAGATATAATTACGGGTCTTCTTCAAGTTCTTGGACCACTACATTTGCACTTCTTGAGTAATATATTTTCAAAGCAGCTGCACTCTTAATTACGAACATTTTGGCTAAACTCTACCAACCTCGGACTCAAAAAAATGCGGTGAGGATTGAGTTTCAACTCTGCGTAGTGGACGACTTAACCAGAAGTGTCAGTTTGTTCTCTTTCAGGAGGCTGCATGGACTTCTTCATGATGACAGATGCAGGTAACGCGTGACAGGCCAACGCAAAAGGGACAGCACTTTTAGGGATGTTCAATAATAGCAGGGAAATGGTTCAAATATCAAATAACGTAACAAAAAAAATGATGTTTATTTTCGGGTCAGTTTTGCGTTCAAAAGTTTGCTGCTAAAAATCTCAACTCAAATGTGTTAGAATGTTTGCGAGGTTATATTTTTAAGTAAAGTTCAAAATGTAAATGTACAGTATTTGTTGTACATTTTGGCTGTTTTGTTGTATTATATTAAATCTTGTTTGTTTGCATTATCTCGATGATGAAATGAGCTCAAATGTGTCTGTAAATGTCGTCGTTGAGGTTCAAATATTGCACAAAACATGAACGGACCATGAACTTTACCTTTGTTGAGACGATTGCGCTTGAAATCTCTTTGTGCTATCATTTTCACTCGTTTTAATTCAAATAATACACTCTCGACTCTAAGTTTGCACGTCTCCAAAACCACAGCTGAGATGAGAGCGTTTCAGTTTACTTCACATCTCGCTGGCAGCGGGTAAATGTTTCTCGACACAACATCATGCATCGAGTATAAAACCGTCACTTCCACTGCTTTTAAGTAAGAATGAAGCCACTTCCCTGTCAGTCAGCCCCAGGACAACTGTGGCTATAATGTCGGACCAATGTAATGACCTTGAGCTGGATTATTCCCTTTTAGATGAAAAAAAAAAAGTGTTTTGTTTTCTGTTTTCTCCAAAGATTCTGACTGAATGGAATGATTCATTTGTTTCTATTTATTCTTTTTTTTTAAACATCCAGCAACAACAACTCACATAAAACAAACTAACCTATGTAAAGAAAGAGATTTGCTTGAAGTCTTTAAGTCTCCTGCTTCTCGGAGAATAAAACGCTGTGTAATTTGACTTTGTTGCAGGCAAAAACAATCAAGTCGTTCTGGTTTTCGTGTTTCAACACAGTGAAAATCAGGTACAGCCCTAATATTATCATTTTGATGCGCTTACCTTTAAGAATTGCCTCGAGAACAAACTCGGACCTCTTTCCGCCGGTCAAAGGAAGGGGAGGGGATTATCCAAAAGCTGTTTCAAGATTAAGTCATGCTCAAAGGGGGTGTTTAAAGGGGCTACGGCAGGTTTTTGACTTTTATTTGCTGTACCTGTTGTACGTATAAATTATAGTTTTATACCAATCCAGTAGGTGTTTTGTGGAGAAAACGTTGAAAAATCTGCAGAGAATGACAGGAAGTGACATCACACTAGGGACAAAGTCAAAGTTTGTGCATAATTTACACAAAAGAAACAACCTTTTTGACATTCTAAACATGAATTAAACAAAATAAAGTCGCTCTTACATATTTGTATTTGTCAAATAAAAAATAAAAAAATGGTGACATTAGTTGAGTTTTTGCCCAGTGTTTGCTGGGTAATTTCCAAGTGTGATGTCATCAATTACAAACAGGAAGTGGAACTATAAAAAACATAAAAACGTGCTATTCTGTGATACATTTTTTAGCAAGATTCAAAATATATTTAACTTTTTTAACATTTAAATACAACGAGTGGTCCGACCTGTCATGGGCACTTTAATCAGAGTATGGAATGGTAAAAGCAAAGGTTTTATTCGCAAAATGACCAACCCCCTATTTTCCCGTTGGCCCGAGCCCCGAAAAATGTACACAGACAGTGGGAAAAAAACGTGCCACAGAGCGGTAGAAGCGGAATCACATCTCAACCTCACACGGGGTCTACACTTGTTGCCGTTAATCCCGCGCGCTCTTCACACTGTACACATCGTCCGCTCGCCGTATCACCTGAGAACATTATCCCATTACATTACGTGACCCTGGTGCTATTTAGAAACCATTTGGGTCCGAGTCTTATCTAAATACGGCCGTAAATCACGGGCCGCTGTCAGTGACCTGTTCTCCATAAAAGCTCTGCCTCTGCCTCTCTGTTTACAGCCGCTGCGATGGAGCGCTATCTCTCTACGCCGCGCTACCATAAATACACATCAGTCACAGCTTTATGTCCCCCGAATTACACGCGAAAACATTCCCCAAATACACAAAATCCGACATCATATTAGATCCTTTGTTTGTTTGAAGATTCTACAGTGTTGAGCCGCCGCACTCAAACGGGTTTTCTTGTCGCAATTAGAGTAAGACGAGCATCAAGCATCTTCTCAGTCAGCATGAAGAGCAAAAAAGGCATTTTCAATTCAACTGGACAAAGGTTTTAAAGGGGACATACAGTATTGCGCTTTTTTCAGGTCCTTGTATTGCGCTATAGCATATCGCGACGTCGTTGTACTTTCTGTTCGCTGTAAACTGCAATATCGATCCAAAACGGCTCGGCAATCGAAACGGTTTCACTCACTTCCTGTTCGAAACTGCGGAACTGATAAGCCCCGCCTCTTCGTAGTGATGTTTCACTGTAACGAGCAGTGGATTTACAACTGCATGCTTTTTTTTAGGACATTACCGCATGACTTTTCAGAACCCGACGTGCGTCACGCCGGGCCTGAAGTCTTGCACGCAATCACAGCTAAGTACGGGGATGTGGGCGGGGCTAGGGGGTAAGTGAAAATAGGATTTTTCCGAGCACTCGCGCCTCGGCTTCAGGACAAAACAGGATTAACTCAAGCGTGCGTGAATCCATCAAACTTTGAGTATAAGTCAGCAAGTTTGTTTATGAAGCACGTTTAAAACAACACATTGGCCCAAAGAAGGCGGTCCAAAGTGTGCAGAAAAGAAAGAAAACACACAAGACATGCAAAAACAAGCTAAAGTAACACAAATGTTCTGCTCAGCTTCAGAGATTGGGCTGTTCCAATGCCCCCCCCGAGGATGACTGTTCCGGACTCCGGGACCAGCCACATGGACCGACAGAGGCTCTGAGGGAGGAGCCGGCGCATTCAAAAACCGTTTGAAAACCACCAACCACGTCTTCTCTCAGGGAGGCCAGCGCAGGAGGAAAGTGTGTGTATTTGCGAGTACCACCTGCGAGTAAAAAGAATGATGAATGAAACAAAAGTTGATCATTAAAAGCTCCTTCAACTGTATTTTTCGTATGCGAGTGGTGAAGGCGGTGTCGCATAAGCCAGCGCTGACAGTTTGCTGCACGTCCCGCCCTTCTCTCGTTCCCCATTTCAACCTCAGAACTGTCCTGTCGAACAACAAACAACAACAAGAATCCTTCCCGAGGGACAGTGAGGACGTTTGGCCGCTCGTCCGAGAAGCTTCTGGCGAGTCGCTGTCTTCAATATCTGTCTGAAGAGAAGCGCTGCAACTGCGAAACTATTACACAAACGAACGAACAACAGATACTCCTGACTTTTCCTTTTATTTGCGTTAGTTTGCTCCTCTCTTCGGACAGATACCATAAGGCAGCGACTCACCACGCTCTCCGTCACAGGAGCTTCTGTTGTGCTGGTTCTGTATACTCTGTGCACTTTGGTAAAACGTGCGACACAGGCAAAGACAGTGGAGTGCAGTGGATGGTTTAGCGCGACAATTATCACGTAAATGAAGGAATAATGAACGAGATCTTGTAAAAGTGTGTGTTATATGTTCAGTTGGACCGTGCTTTGATGGTAACTGTTCACTGGCTGACAAAAAGCGTTAAAAGTTCTAAATTCTGATGATAATTATGTCAGCCTCGTGAGATCGATTCCCGGCTCGGACAATTTGCTGAATGTCCTCCTCGCTCTTCTCCCCCCCTACTCTTTTTATTCTGTCTTGTCTCATGAAGCCTGCTGGACAAA
This sequence comes from Chaenogobius annularis, assembly GCA_015082035.1. Classification (NCBI taxonomy): domain Eukaryota; kingdom Metazoa; phylum Chordata; class Actinopteri; order Gobiiformes; family Gobiidae; genus Chaenogobius; species Chaenogobius annularis. The sequence goes on along the minus strand of BJKM01000181.1, from coordinate 901,120 downwards.
ACAAAATGAAATCGATAAAATTAAAATTAAAAATCCTCCCAAAACAGAAAGAAAACCCCACAAATGTTCACAAACTTGTCGTTATTACATTGAATTGTGGCGCCGCTTTCTGAAGATATACTGTATATCGTGAACAAATACTTCCACTTTTGTTTTATTTATGTATACTGGCGTCGGCTTCAACCCCGTCCAGGTACTGTAGGTTACATTGCAAAAGAAAATGTAATTCTGTCTAATGGACAAACGCTAAAGAGTGAAGACGTTTTGTCGCTTTTAAAATCATGAACGAATAAAGCACACACAGAATAAAACAAAGCTGGAATAAAGGAATAAATGAGTAAGTAAAAAGGCCCGCACAATTGATTAATCGTGCATAATGCGTGAAGATTCATTCGAACACACACTTTCAATTTTGAGGTGATTTTAATGCCAAATATCATGTTGTGTTGTGTTTTTAAGTAAATTGATTGTATTTTGTTAATAATGATAGAACCAAAAATTAGATGATTGTTTTGGTCAGAATGAAGAGAAAACTATGGCCTATTTAAGCAACATAAACAAATAAACAGCTCGTCACGCTTCCTATTGGCTCTGGCCTGCGGGGTTCAGCTTCCTGTTCGGAAACATTTTGTGTTATTTTTTCCATTCAAAAGAAACTAATATCTTGTCTTAAAAAAAAATAAATGTCGTAATTAACCTCTTATCCTTCTGAAGCCCACGGCCGATCGGTTGTTACGGGGGTTCCACGCGCGTTTACTGACGCCCCTCCCGCTGCGCTCGTTTCCAATTGGCCGCCTCTGCCGCACGCGCACTCCCACTTTGGATAAACCCGGGCCTGTCACCTCCGCGGGACCCAGTGCTTCTGCAACAACGCGCGGCATCAGTCGTTTGTGGATTTAAAACTTTTACCTCGCGATGTAAAGTTTTGGTTTGGGGGGGATTTGTATTGTTCGTTGTTGTTGTTTTTGTTTGTTTGTTTGTTTTTTTATGTGGATGTTGTTGTCTGGCTCGTGCGTCTGTTTCTCTGCTCCAAAATGAACCTGATCAGCGGATACCAGCATCACCATCACCACCACCATCACCTCATGCACGAGCCCTTCCCCTCGCACGCGCCTTACTTCCAAAGCTGGGTGTTAAACCACGACTTGCCCCCGACAGACTTCCACATCCAGGCTCCGGGAACGCCGGGCTCTGTGACGCACGACGCCCGCTTCGACGCGCTCCAGGGCGGCCCGGCCAAGCGCAGGGCGCCGGGGCCTAAGAAGGAGCGGCGGAGGACGGAGAGCATCAACACGGCGTTCGCGGAGCTCCGGGAGTGCATACCCAACGTGCCCGCGGACACGAAACTGTCCAAAATAAAGACGCTGCGCCTCGCCACCAGTTACATCGCGTATCTAATGGATGTCCTGGCCAAAGACACCGGGGAGACCGAGGGCTTTAAGGCCGAGATTAAGAAGTACGAAAGCAGGGACCTGAAGAGAAAACGGGAACTGGTGAGTGGTGGAACTGAAAAGTGAGTTGGAAAAAGTAAAAAAAAAAAAAAAACTAAAAAGAAATAATGAAGTAAATTAACATCAGTAGAATTATAATATTTTTAATGATGTTTAATTTTACTGGTCAAATTCACAAATGAATCGTCCAAAAAGAAACGCAATGTTTTTGCGCGTAACGGATTTCTTTTCGTTTGCCAACCGCGTAAACTGGCGCGTCAACGTGCTGCAGGTTGTAAAATTAACCATCGACCGCAAACTCTTTTGTGAAGCCAAGTGAAGGCACGGTCTGCAGATGGTCCTTGCAAAACACTACGGATTAAAATCAGGTCAACTTTGAATGCATGAAGAGCATCAGATTGAATTTAAATTGCGGTCAAATGGAAGAGGAGTGAATGGAGTCAATCAATGGAATAAATAGGCTTGGTAGGAATATAAAAAAGATTATATATGTGAAATAATAGAGCTATTATTGAAGTTGTTTATAGCATTCCAGGTTGTGCTTTTGTCCATATTTATTTAAAAGGAAATGTAATAGCCAAGCCATTTTTGCCTATTATTTATTACGCACGAGTATTTTTTTTGTTTTGTTTTGTTTTTCTGTTTTTGTGTGTGTTTTTTTTCAGCCAAACAAATAACTTGCAGGCAATATCCGCGCTTCTAATTATTCTTAAAATAAAAAAAATCCACGTTATTTTGACCTGACCACATTAGGTCAATAAAGCTGTTCGTGTAGCAGGCCTCATGTGGAAAGTGGAAAACATTTACATTCCTGTCGGGGGGAAAAAAAACCTAAAACACATTTAACGCGCAGAATTAAGAAGCAGAGGACAATTAAATGTTGCTTTGATCATAAATTAAAATGACAGACAATGTTGTATATTTTATTTGTATAATAAAAAAAACGAACCATTTAACAAAACAAAAAAAACAAACACTTTTTTGTTTTTTTTTTTTCATCCACAAACCATGAGATAATTTAGCGTTGTTGAACCAGAAAACGTAAAATAAATTATAAAAAAAACAGCTATGCACAACAAATCTTAACAAACAAAACTTGCCCAAAACGTCTTGCGTAGGTTAAAAAATACAGACTCAAATATTGGCAAAACGTGTGCTTTTCTTCTACATTTTATACTTCAATTTTACAGTTCCAGCTGAATAAAATTGTTAACTCCAAAGTCCAATGTCCATATTTTGTTCACCCTGAATTTATTATTTTGAATCATCGCATCTATAAATCTTTGGCAACACATTTGTCTTGACTAATGTTAGAGGAGTAAGGCCTGTACACGCCAATTTAAAACAGATTTTCATCCCCAAGTAATGCAACCTCTTCATCAGTCCATCCAGTCAAGAGCTGCCGCAGTTGCACATAATTATTATTTATCCATTTTTTATGCTGGATGCCTTTTTTTTTTTTTCACTTTTACTTCACTACATTTGAATAACAGGACTAAGAACTACATTTCTAAACAGTTTGAGATCACCTAAAATGGCTGAGGGGAGTATTTTTAGCACTTTCATAGTTTGAGTTGATGTCCGCGCTTTGAGCAAACTAAAATGTAGAAATAACAGCTGGAAACATTGAGGAAATTCATTCAGTTGAGCAAAAATCTGCATTTATTTGACATTTTTTAAAGACGTATCTGTCTGAAATACTTTTAAATGACTACTTTCCTATTTTTACTCATGTTCTCCTGCCGTACTTTTTACTTTTTTGTCTTTTGCTCCTGAATCTGTACTTTTACTTTAACACTACTTCTTCCTCGCTGGCACGTACACTGGCAGAGCGGGTTTGAACTGCTCACCCTCCCGTGTGTAGGTTAAAATCTCTATACATTGTGCCACATTTGGAAACACAAAAACACAAAATGGATACATGCACACATCAGTATATCCCTGTGGTGAAATGGAGGAACGAGCTTTGGGAAAAGGCTCAACACGTCGGCATCGCATTTATTTTCTATGGCAATTCTCCACGATTCTAATCAGGCCGTTCTGCTTCTTCTCCTCAGGCCCCAGACGGACTGCAGGAAACGCTCGCCGCCGAGAAAAGGGCCAAAGGTCGGACGGGTTGGCCACAGCAAGTCTGGGCTCTGGAGTTGAACCAGTGACTCCCGTGTTTTAAACTGGTCCGAAAGACAAAAGCCTCTTAACGCGGACTGGAGCGGGGGCAGCGAGCGGGACGAAGGACTTGGGAATATACGTGTGGAGTGGGCTAAATGTTGTTGGGTTGTTTTTTTTATTTTATTTTGTTTTTTTCTGTGTTGAATGTGTGATGTGTACTGCCCGGGTTTCGTTGGTCACACTGCTGTCGTCTTTGTCTGCAAACGAAGGAATATAAATTATTATGAGAGCGATGCAACACTACTGGATGTAATTTAACAACAATTTCACACTTTGCAAAACAGTTTAGTCGTCCTTGTCTGTTGTGTATCGGTGGCTGGCAGCACAGAGCAGGTTTTGCACTGGTAAAATAAGATAACAAGTTCTTGAAATAAGCAGTATTCATCGTGTTATGAGTATGTTTTGACGACCTTTAAAGTATGATTGCCAATGGAACAAGCATTACTTAAAATACAAAAAAAGACAAGCATTTTTTTAACTTCAGGTGAAGAAAAATGCTCCTGCACTTGTTTTATTGGCAAATCCTATTCCAAGAAAGTCAAAATATACACAAATCAAGATAAATACACCTTAATTCAGTCACTTTTTAACTTATTTATGATTGTAAATTTTTCCAGTGTAGTGCATGTAAAAAAAAAAACAAAAAAAAACAACCTTTTCTAGACTTTAAGGCTGCATTATGTATTTATTTTCTGCTAAAATGTGATTGACTTAAGTAATTATCTTGATTTGAGTACATTTAAATAAGATTTGCCAGTAGAACAAGCAGGTTTTGTTCTTATTTCAAGCATATTACTTTTTCCACATTTAAATTCTTATTATTATTATTATTATTACATTTTATTATTTTCGGTAAAACAAGATAGTTTATGCTTGTTCCATTGGCTTATTTAAATACAGTCGAAATATACTCAAGACAAGATAAATACTTACTTCAAGCACGTATTAACTTGCTTGAAGTAAGTAAGTATTAACACGTATAAAAACTCAAGTAAAACATGAAAAACATAAGTGACTAAACAGTAAAAGTGCAACAATCACCATTTTGACATTGTAAAATAAACCAACAATATTCCAAAGAAAGTATAGTGAACCAGAAAAGTTACATAGTGCACCTTTTTGTAATTCATCTTCATGTTGTTTGGCCGTTTGACGCGTTCAAACACAGAAATGGCAGAAGCAACTCTGAAAGAAACGGCGTGTAAACTTTAGTCATTGCAGAATATTACAAAACATATTAGAAGTTCAAGTTTTCTTTCACATGCGGCTTAATTTTTTATTATTATTTTTTAAACAAAACTAGAGACAAATTAAGTAAATAAGTCAAAGCCATGTCATTGTTCCCGACGCATTTCATCAAACTGAATGAACGTGCTGGTATATTGTATTTTCTGAACTAAAGAAGAAGTGTTAACATAAGATGGGTTTCATTTACGATTATCGTCTGTGACTGTGAATTTGTACGCTGCATTTGACCCATTTCTGACCCATTAAGTGGTTTTTTTTAGGCTGTAAATTGTGTACGTTTTAAATGGGGGGAAAAACAAGTTCATGGACAAAAGAATCGTTCAAATCGACGTTCGTGGCAAAAAATACAATACAAAATGACATCTGTTGCAAAAAAAAAAAGAAGATAGAAATCGAGGTTCGTGGCAAATAAATTTTAAAAAAGTCAATGTTTGTGGCAAAAAAAGAAAGTAAAAATAATAATGTTGCAATAAGGATGATATAAATGGAGATTTGTGGCAAAAAGATAAATAAACTTTGGAATTTATGGCACAAAAGAAAATACTAATTGACGTTTGTTGCAACAAAAAAGATACAAATCAACATTCATGGACGTTTTTTAACATAAAAATCAAACATTCGTGAGGAAAAATATATAATAAAAACACGTATGTTGCTCTGGTTCCAAAACTAATGTCAGCTCAGTGCAATTAATCCTGCTTGAACTCAAAATGACAAAGTTACAAGGATCATTAAAACATAAACTCTTTGTATACCACAGATACAAACTACAGAACAATGACACGTTCGCTTTAAAAGTGAAAAACAAATGAATCGGGATGAAATGTAAACGGAGAAACTTACCTTTTGAATGCACTTTCTCAAATCGATCACGCAGGTCCCGTAGTCGACCAAATTGAATGACATATAATCATTTGTGGAATATTCTCTCACAACGCATCTTCTGCCGTCTCTTATCTTCGCGTGTCGTCTGAAATCTACCTCAGAATAATGTCACTGTTGTCGCCGTTGTGTGTAAAACGGGGGTTGTCGTGGTTGTACAGTTGTGAAGTTCTATACAAATAAATGAAATCTTTTAACGCACGATGAGCGGTTCTGTTGATTTGTTTTCTTGCCTTTTCGTTTGCTTTGATTTGTAGTGTAAAAGGTCAGTGTTGAAGTGACGTGTGACAGGTTTTTATGATGTAATTTTGACTTTATTTGGTGTATTTATACCTGTTGTACATGTGAACGTCAGCGTTACACATATCGAGTTGGTATTTGTGGAGAAAACGTTGAAAAAATCTGTAGAAAATGACAGGAGGTGACATCACACTAGTTTATGCATCATGTACACCAGGGCTAGTCAACATAAGGCCCGGGGGCCGAATCAGGCCCTCCAAGTGATGGATGCGGCCCATGACCCATCTTCCAAATATTAAAAATAATAATAATGCATCTTGTTTACTGGTTTAATTTAAGCACAAGTTTAGACCTGGTTTGGTCTTGGTTTAGGATTAGTTCAGACTTGGTTAGTACTAATCTAGTCCTAGTTTAATTCTGGTTCTTTACTGTTGGAAAAGCATTTTGTACGTCATTTCTCACAAAAATCTAATCTATCAGCAGTTGTTTTATTGCATTAAGTCAATTCATTGAAACAGTGTTGGGGATATTTTGTGCGACCCAAAGTGTTGCAATAGTGGACCTCCGGCCCAAAGGTCTTGACCCTCAATTTTCCCTCGGGTAAATTGAGATGTACACACACAAAACTTGACTTGACTCTCTAAATATTCATTCACCAAAATAAAGTCGCTGTCATACATTTTTATTTGTCAAATTAAAAAAAATTGTGACATTAGATGAGCTTTGGCCCAGTGTTTGCCGGGTAATTTCCCAGTGTGATGTCATCAAATTACAAACAGGAAGTTAAAATCTAAAAAATTTGCCATTCTGTGATAACTTTATTTTATTTTTTTAAATCATTTTTAGCTAAATTCAAACTATATTTATTTATTTACTGCATTTGAGTTCAACGAGTCGTCCGACCTGTAGGGGGCACTCTAAATACATTCGTGTCAGCGCCGCGCTCGGATCCCATGATGTCCAAACTCTCCCGTTTGACTGAAAATCCGCAAATGTCAAGCCTTACTTTGGGTCCACATGTTAAAAAGGTACACTATGTAACATTTCTGGCATTGGTCAGTGTGAATATTCATTTCAAACCTGCAAACCTGCATCATCATCATCATCATCATCATCATCATCATCAGACGCAGACACAGGAAATCTTGGTTTGAAAAGGAGCTGATTAACGTCGGAGTTGACCAAAAGTGAATTAAACCGGGATTAACCACGGAATATAACAAAATACCAAATCTCAAGGGGGTTTTGGCAAAGAAAAAAACCACTCGGACATGAAATTGTGAAATCTACAATTATAATTTACGTTATTTGTTCATTTAATAGGAGATTACGAGGGACATTTAAAAAGAGAAAACCTGATATTTTATTTTATTTATTTTTTTTACAAATGCTCACAGATATGTTGTTTTTAATTTTATCTACAGATACCTCACATGCGTCACCACGAATTAAACTTTTGTGAGGCTCAAACAATTGTAAAGCTAGAAAAAAAAAAAAAAAAAAAAAAGAATAAAAAGCGAATTAACTGACCAGGAAATTCAAACACTTCAACTCTTGAAATCCTCAGCATTTCAATCTGATCAGTTCATCAACGAAAACGTGCTCTGGTCACTTCATTCTGCAATAACGAACATTCTAATGCTTTTTAAAGGGTCTATCGCTTTAAACGTTTACATTCCCACGGAGACAGGCAGGCGACGCCACCGCGCCGAGTCACCTGTCAGATCTGTGGTGAGGCGAGCCAGTGCAAGGTAAGATGTCCGTCGGTTTCCAATGCGTTTTTGAGCCACAAAAAACAACTGTAATGGAACCAGCACCAGACAGAGAAGCTAAATGCCATACTGTGGAACATTCGAGGCAAATCTCCTTGGAGACGAGCAACCATGAAGCACATTTAATCTCATCTGTGTGACCTTTATGCATTGTTGTACATAATTTAGTTTTTTTAGATTTTTTTTTTAAAATACATTACATTAAACAAAAAATACAAAAAAATGCATATAAAAAAATAAATATTATATATACAAAAATCTATAATAAATAATAACCAATTCAGATTCTTATACTTTCAGTTTGTGTAGTAAAATTATACACTTAGTGGATGAATTAAAATGTGTGTCTTTTTTTTTTTTTTTAACCTTCAGCTCATCAACAATCTCAGACGAGTGAGTTTAAATCTTGTACGACTTTGCAAAGACCAACGGCGACATCTGGTGGCCACAACAGTAACTAACTGACATCCGAATAAAGCATAAAAACATTAAACCACACTTGGTAAAAATTAGTTTTGCGATCCATTTGTTAAGTAGTAAAATTAGTTTTAACTCATTTGCACTCGTCAGAAAGCACCGAGAAACGCACCACAAAATTGGCGCGCAAAAATAGAGCAATTCGTTATCGATTTAATCTGCACTCGTGTCTTTTAAAGTAAAATTTAGAACGATTATTCATGTTTTTATCCGTTTTGTTATTTCCAATGGATCTTTTCCTGTTCTGTGAAGCGCTTTGAATTACTTTGTGTACGAACTGAGCTCCACAAATAAACTCTCTCGCGCCACCGAGTTTGGCAAGGAGCTACAGCGACATCTGTTGGTGGAATGGCGCAACCACGTGGAAGATGACTCATTCGTTGGATCAGGTTTTGAATTTTAACGGTGAATTTTTAACTCTTTGAATTGTTTTTTTTTTTACTCTGAATTGCAGCCGCCATGTACATTTTCGATGCGTTTTCCTCCTTTTATAATCTTCAAAATAAAATAAAAACATCACCTTTTCAATTAGATTTCCGAGCCTTTAACTTCAACAGTTTATAAATTCAGAGTGTAAATGTCACAGCAAAGATTCACTCACCGTGGATTGGTTGCTAAGGCCTGGCTCTGCTGAATTCATTGCGCATTTGATGAATATTCCAAAAAGGTGGATTTTTCAAAAAACAGAGTGGAAATTGTACACTGAAAAATTCAACGATTGAAAAAAATATAAAATCTAAATTTAAAATCAAATGTTTTTTCAGGGTTGTGAAATGGAGAAATTCTAATTGTGATGGAACAAATTGATTTTCCAAGTTCCACACGACCGCGACTCTTTTCTGCTTAACAGTGCATACATATTTACAGAAAGTGAAGGTTTTTCCATTCCTAAAAATAATACTCACAAATTCAGTTAGTGTTTGTTGGTTCTTTTTTCAACTCGATTTCCTTTTGTGCACAAATTCAGGATCTTAATAATATTTTAGGCCAAACGCAGTATTTGGTCATAAATTTAGCACATTTTAGTCCTGATGTGGCCCTGGTTTAGTCCTGGTCTAGTTCAGTTTCTGGTTTAGTTCCAAGTTTTGATGTGGTGAACGTATAAGTGAACACAAATTGATTCAAACTAAAAAAAAAAAAAAAAAAAAATCTGCATTTACCAAAGTATTGAATCAAAATAGAAATTGCATGTAATCTAAAACGGCTTCCGACTCTGAAATAAAAATAATACAGTGTAAACTTTGCAGAATGTCGTTTGGTGTGAAGTGATTTACGCCTTTCCTTTTTAATACACTTTTGGAGTCCCACCAGATCTAAACCGGGTCTAAAACAGGACTATTGTAGGTCTAAACTGGCACTAAAGCAGGTCTAAAATAAGAATAAATCATTGCTATAAACGTTTGAAAAAAGTGAATAAAATAAAATGTGGATTAAATTAGCAGAATTCAGCAAATATGTGTGCTGTACCTGAAGGAGTCCACGTACCACAGTTTGAGAACCACAGGCCTAGCGATTATTCTTTGATCGATTAGCTGTTTCGACCACTAAAAAAAGTCCTTGGATTAGATTTTTTTTTTTTTTTTAGGCAAATTAAACCAAGATAACTCTAAAGTGATGTTGCTTAACGACGTCATTCATTTTGACGTAATCGCCTCTTTGTCTGCCTCAACGTGCGTAGACCACCTGGCGGCTATTCGTTTACCAAATCGAGTTGACGATCACTTCCGATAAATCGATGAGTTGACGATCGATCGATCGATCACATCCAGGCGCCTCGGCGAAACGACCCGGCGACACGCAGGTCAACCTGAAAGACAGACGCGTAAAAAAAGGCCAAAACGGACAGAGGCTTTCGTCTGTACAATACATTTATTAACATTATCAAGAGCAGTTTTTAAATACGTTTTTTTTTCTTCTAATACAACAGCAAGATTATCGTGTTGTGCCTACGGGTTAATAAAGTCGGGTGACCTCTACGAAACACTACGAGGAAACTGAAATAGAAAGAAAGATGAGAGGAATGAAAATGGTAAAAATCGGGAGAATCTATATTTGGACGACCTCGATGTAGGTTCGTGTTCGGAGCGAATGTTTACGGTTAAAATGCTGACGATTATAACTTAAAATTTAAAAAAAGGCAAATATCGAAAAGTGAATTGCCATCGAAACTGTTGCATTGAATGGATTGGGAAACACATTTAAAAAAAGGAAGTCCAAATTTAAATAGTAAAAATGATAAACAGTTATAACACTTTTTAATGGCTACACACGTTTCATCGCCCGATAATAATAAATAAATAGTAATAAAATGTTAAGTTATTTCTGGATGACTGAAATCTTGGGGTCTGGAAAGCAAAAATGATGTTGCATTTAAATGAGAGGACGTTAAGACGACATAATCGACACAGCAAGTTTAAATGGCTTAGTTGAATATTTTCCGTGTTTAATTTACTTAAAAAAGACATATATTATGCATTTTTTGTATCGTTATTCGTCTTTAAACGTGCTCTCTAGTACTTTTGCTTTGGCATTTCCTGTTTTAGCACTTAAAATAATGAAAGTACTGAAAACGCATCGCTCTCAATCAGCAGGGCGTTCCCCGGCGTTAGCGCTCCACCTACTGGCAGCAGAAGGGAATTGCCGCGGCGAGACGAAAAACTAAAAAAGCGAGTCGTTTCTTTGCCGTGTAGAATCTGAGCATTGTGTGTAACCATTAGCAAGGGTTCGCAAAAAACACAACTCGAACGAACACTGAGACATTCACTATGAAGTCAAAAAGACGGAAATCAAAACGTTCTAAAAAGGGGGGGAAAATAAACAAATAAAATAAAAACAACCAAACAGCAGAAGAAATGGCTTTGCGTCCGTCAACTACCAAATTATTGTGAGAAATTTGGGTTCGGCAAGATTTTAGACCTTTTTTTTTTTTTTTTTTAAAGAATGTTAATGAAGTCTTAAGTTGTAGCTACTCGTAAAAACATGTGACCAATTTCAAAATGTGGGAAACTTTATACATTCCTGTAAATATTAGTCCAATGAATTGTGCCTTTTTTGGAGAACAAGAGCTTTTGTTTCATGATTATATTATTGCAGATATGAAGTACTACCATGTGTACGGGAAATTGTGCCAACATTGTGGTACAAAAAAAGGAACGTTTTAATGTTTTCAAACAGTCTGGTCAAACAGGAGTTTCCACGTAGCAGCTATTTGTGTGTTTAATTTTCAAAAATGAGATTTATTTAACAGTTAATGCTAACACTTGGTCATAAAAACACTTGGGATGGAAATAACCTGTTAAAAAAAAAAAAGAATTCTAAAGAAATGAAAAAGGTGCACCCTGTAACCTGCCGCCTGTTCCCGTTTCCATGGAGATGTTATTGCTTCGCTGGGGACTGTCCCACGGCGACGTAACAGTAACAGTAACGCGGCGCACCTTTCGAACGCATCGGTATCGGACGTGACGTTGGCAAAGCCGCGCTCTCCAAACCCAGTGCATTCACACATTTTTAAAAAACGTCCAACTCTCTTTTTTTTCTCCTTTTTTTTTTTTTTTTTTAGATCCACAGACGCATTTCCCATTTGGCACGAGGGGAAATAAAAAAAGAAAAATCACCTCCGTAAAGACGCTCCGTTTGACTCTTAAGGCAGCTACACTTCAGACAGCGAGGTTTTGTACACATTTACACTGGAGCGTGGCCCGTTACAGTTCATAGGCTTTTTACACCTGTTTTTCACCTGTTTTTTTTTTGTTTTGTTTTTTTTTGGCAGAAGAAAGTCCCCCCCAAAAAAGTAAAGAGCGGTTTGACCATCGAGACAGCATGCGAAAGTCAGCGTTTTAAGTTGCGCCGCAGTAAAAGTCCATCTCCTCAAGAGGGCGATAAGAGCTCGTGTTTTGGTTATTGCGGGACAAGCGGAGCAGTTCTGGGGTGGTCTAAAAAGACGTCGGTCGTCGTGGTGGTTGTGGCGGTGGGATTGCGCTGAAGACAGACTCAGGAGGAAAGAGCGGTTCAGTCCAGGGCTTTGGTGCCGTCTGATTTCTGGTCCAGCCGGCTCTTACTGCTCTTCACCATGTAGATGAAGTAGGTCAGCGTCTCCTTCTCGTTCACGGGATGTTCCTGAAGTGGCGACTCACCGTCTGCACAAGGGGAAGGGGGGGGGGGGACGGGACAGTTGGCATCACTGCTACACGTGTTAGCCATTCACACAGATTTGTTATCAGAATTATGTGACACGTATTAGATGATAATAATAATAAATTGCTGTCCACTACAGTTTTCAAATCATTCTTCTTAATTAGTTAGAAGCTGCAGTTTCCCTGAGACTGGTCAACACTAGACTTCACTCACCTCATCAAAGTACCAGGATGTAACAATAATAAGTCTCTAGAAACTGTGACCGACTTTGGAACAAAAAACACAATTTTGGGCGGAAAATCCTCCAAAATGACCAGAAATTATCGGAGAAAAAATAAAGGAAAGAAATCAAAGAAACTCAAAGTAAGCTCTACAACACTACAAACCTTCAAAAATACCTAAACCCTGTAAAAAAAAAAAAAAAAGAAAAGAGAGCCCTTATAATGAAATACAACAGCAGCCTTTGAAGGTTATCTGAAACATTTCCCTATTGAAACGCACAAGGAAACGTTTTAACCGGTCATTCTGAAAATAATACAACACCGACAAATACCAAAATTAATACCAAGAATTGCACAAACCGAGGAGTCCTGAAAAAAAACTTTTAAACGGCAACAATCGAACAGGAAATGCAACCTGTCAAAGTGTAAAAAAAAACACCCAAAAACAACACAAATCTTGCTAGAGTGACAAGTATGAACAATTTGGCAACATATCCTGAAAAAACAACAAGACCGAGGAATACGAGTTGCAATTCCTCCCTTAAGACGGAAAACATCTACAAAAAGAACTTTAAACTGCGAAAATCTGATTCATTTATTTTTTGAAAGTTTCCGCAGTCACTCAATACGTTTTACACTGAAAGATTTATCGCCATCAAAATTCGAACTGACTCAAAGAGTGCAGAATATTCTGTCTAATTCTGCATAAAAACTGTTACGTTCATGGGCTTGTTTCAGTCTTTTTATCAATTTGTGTTTAAACGTGAACTTTGAGCAAAATTTTACTATTAAAAACATCAATCTCAAATCTAAATCGCAATTCCTGTCAGAAAAAACGAAATTCGATATGTTTCCCAAATTGTGCAACCCCATTATACACTAAAACCCCCACTGCTTAAAGTGATGATTGATTAATGTCCTGTTTTACTTCACCACCAAGTCTGAAGATGCCAAATACAAATACCGATCTGCAACAAAGAAATATGACTTTTGAAACGCATCAGACGCACGGGTACCACCTGCCGCACGCAGTCAGTAAAAATGGTCCTAAACTACCCAAAATATCCAATTGCAGCTTTGAACAATTAAGAACGTTAATTGTGTAAAACCTCTAAAGCTGGAAATGTCAATTGAACATGCTTAATTATTTAGAGTGTGCAGTGATTATGATGCAAGCGTCACAATTTTATTCCAATTAGCATTATTTATTAAATGTTTTATCCAGCCCTTTTTGTCTGAGTATTAACCCAGTGCATGCAAGCAAATCCAGCTGTTTAAAATGGTCAACTTTTAATTGCGAGGTTCACAGTCAATCCTGAGTCTCTGCGGAGTTCAGACTTTTGAGGAAGAAATTTAGCTTTCTTTTAAAAAGGACAAATATTATGCATTCTTTGTACCAGTTTCAGTCTTTAAACATTCTCTTAAGAACCTTTAGTTTGGCATCTCATGTTTTAGAACTAACAAAAAAATTACATTTGGAACTCTGCTGTTTACCCCGGGACTACCTGAGATTAGGCACTATCTACTGGCTACAGAGGGAATTACATAGGTTAATAATCAACTGGAAAGTTTTCACGGGGATGCGAGGTAGCCACACAGTTGTAGATATTCACACAACGAGTTTGGCGATGATCTATGGACTTAAAAACAAAAGATGATTCTCAGAGCCATGTCACAGATGGAGAAAATGTCAAGTTATCGAGGAGATTCAGAGCGGAGTGTTTCAGACGCTCGGAGGGGAGAGGACTTTCTAACCAGGATTCATCAAACTAGTGTGAATGAAGCTAAATGTTACTCTAGGTGTGTTTTTGATGAGGGAACAATGTTAGAACATATATGTTTCTTTGGTCTATGAAAATGTTTATTGAAAGCCATTTACATTTGTTTTAATTACGGGGATTTTTAATGTATTTTTAATAGAACATTAACGAGCAAATTTAACAACGCTGCATTAATAGCAGTAGAAGTGTTTTGAATCCACTGTACCTCTGCGAGCTGCGCCTTGTTGAGTCCTGGTCTGGTCTGCAGTTTGTAGTGTCGCTTGTAACGTCTCAACGTGTTCACCTGCAGCTGGAACAGGTCCACCTGAAAATACACAAGATAAAACATTACATACTGTGATAACCGCCTGAACTGGTATAACACAGGTCTAGATGATTTGGGTGATTCCCCGCTGAGAGTCAAACGTGAAGATGGTTACGGACAGACGGAATTGAAACAGACTTTTTTTTTTTTTTTTTTTTTAAAGGCACAATTAAAAAACAATCTTAAAACAGAACAGAAACAGCCGCAGTGTAATGCTCTTCCCCCCGTATGACATCGCAATACGTTTTGGGACTGGGTATTTATCGTGTGCACAGTTTCTTGGTATTCTTGGAGGTATTTTGTATTTTTTTTTTAATATGATCAGATCTGAGATGAATAAATAAGTAATTAAGTGTTTCGTTCTGTCATTTATTTATCGAAGCTCGTGATTTAAACAGTATTGTACGTTTAGAAAAGGGTTTATAGTGATTATCCTGATTTAGGCTCATTGTGTCCGTTGTTTTTATATTGTTTATCGCATTTTTTTCTCTCTCCAGCAAATACATCGCACTTCAAAATGTTTCGTGGAGTTTAGTGTTGCAATTATTGTGAAAAGAAACGCCACCATTTTGAGATTATTGGCACTTTGACAAAACAGAACAGTTACATCAGTCATCCCCGAGGCGAAATGCTCAACGCTCAAGCTTTGTTGACGTCAAACTTTAGGAGTGGGGAAAAAAGTAAAGAAAGAAAGAAGAGAAAGAACGAAAAACCAGTCAGGAAAGAATGGAAGACAAGATACAGAACAAATGACAAGTAAAGAAAGAAGAAAACAAGGAAAGAAAGAAATGAAAAACAAGAAAGGACAAAAACAACAAAAGAAAAGAAGTAAAGAAAGAAAAAATATCTTAAAAGAACAAAAAACAAGTAAAAGAGATTGAAAAACAGAACAAAAAACAAGGAAAGAAAGAATGAAAAACAAGGACAAAAACAAGAAAGAAAGGGAAAAAAGAAAAGAAAAAAAGTAAAAAAAAAAATAACTAAAAAGAACAAAAAACAAGTAAAGAAAAACAAGAAAACATGAAAACAAGTAAAGAAGGAAAAAGATTGAAAAACTAAGAAAAACAGAACAAAAAACAAGGAAAGAAAGAATGAAAAACAAGGAAAAAAAGAAAAACAATTAAAGAAATTAAAAGTAAAGAAAGAATAAATAAATAAAAAAGAACAAAAAACAAGTAAAGAAAACATGAAAACAAGTAAAGAAGGAAATAGATTGAAAAAAAAAGAAAGAACAAAAAACAAGAAAGAAAGAACACCATTTTGGATAATACATTAAACAAAAACAAAAATTCATTGTTGCTGCCTTCAACTTTCACAATTTCTTACCGTTATATTGTTACCAGAACAATCACGATTATCGATTCACCAAATGATCTCGACACCCGACAAGAGACCGGACACTTCTCGAATATTTAATATGAATCAGACATTTTTGACATTCTGATGCAAGAATGCCTCTGCCTTTATTCTAAAAGTTATTTTCTTAAGCGTTTTAGAGTTTAGAGCAGTCAAGTTAACGATTATAATGATCAAAACACGATTATTTTAATAGTAATAGCGGTTAGCCTCTCGATCGCTGCAGCTTCTAGTGACCCCTTCTCCTCGTGCATGCCGTGGTCAGTTGGTGTCCGTCTGTGTCAGATGGCGTCAGTACAATCGCTCAGCAGATTCTGAAGTTTGTCCGATCGGTGTTGCCGTACCTCGGGGACCTCCACGTCATGGTCAGGTGACTCGCCCCCGTCGTCGCTCGTCTTCCTCTTTCTCTTGTTGCGAACGCTCTGGATGAAGTTCTTGTGGAAATCGCAGATGTACAGATGACGCACCTGGAAAAGAGACAAATGCAGAGATAAAACACAAGCAAATTAGTTAAAATGACAGTAAAACAAATCTATAAATGAGTAGTTATTATATAGTGAATGCAGTGCCTCGTGTTGCGCTGGCTAACGAGCTGTAGAATATTGCTATAAACTTGTGTGTGGCGGTTATATTTGGACACTGGCACCAAACCGAAGCAAGATGCGAGGCTTTTTTGCTTTCATCTGCTGCTGTTCTTTATATTTTCAACCCTTCTTTGCCTTGTGAAGTTCATCTGGATGACTAAAAGCTGAGTCAGAGTGTGTGGGTAGAATCTGATGACTTTATTTCACATGTGGCTGAAGACGTCCGTTTGGATTTGCTCGGGGTGCTCACCTCATCAGCATCCTTGGATACTTACATAATTACACAGATTAGACAAACGGAACTGGAGCGATTATGAAAAGTCGGTCTTGTTTGTGTTCCAAGAAATGAAGAGTGAAAGCCATTTTTAAATCCAAAATTATGATCGTGAGCAAATAACTTTTTTCTTATTATTATTGACTACACTTAAACTGAACACCAAGTATACACATGGCAACGTGGCCTGTCTTAAAATATGTCAATATAGGTGTTTTGCACAATATTTATGATTTTTGTTTTGTTTTATGTATTTTCTTTCAATGTATGTATTTAATTGAATTTATTTATGCTTTTTTTATGCATTTTCATTCAATTTATATATTTTATTCACATATTTATTTATCAATTTGGGATCCCAATTCGTTATTACCGCAGCAATAGCTTTTCTGTCATTTGGACTGGTGGCATCTCCATGGAAATAAGTTGAATGCTGGCCAGGTGTGTGGAGAGGCACAAGCTAGAATGCAGGTTTTTCCAAGGTATTTTTGAGCAGTACAAACACCTGAACTGTTATGAGACGTTTAATGCCAAACTGCGAGGCGTCCAGGCAAAGTAATAACATCTCCGTTGAGACAAAACAGACGGCATATCCAACGTGTTGAGTATTCAAGTCGCCAGGTCCCCGACTGATGGCAAATAAACTTCTACTGCCTGTAAACAACCAGCAAATTATACCTTAAAACCACCATCTTTCCTGTAGGTCATGGTTTTACGTGCTAAGTCCATGATAAACAAACTAATAAACAAAAAACGTACTTTAAACCACTATTTCTGCACCTTTAACATTGCACGTAAATTCTCCCCGAACCCCTGACCTTTACAGATGAACTACCCAAGTCAAAGATAACCAATGTACTTTCAGAACTTGCTTGTTGTTGTCGTAGTAGTAAACCACACAGCAAATACCCACTTACCACTGCAGCGACAGTAAACCCCTTTGTTTGCCCGGCACCACCCGACCGCCCAGCGCTCAACCTCGTATTTCAGGTTGCGTGCAGGACATGGTCGTGGCCTTTAAACGGGCGACGCTCTTAAATTGACACACTGGATAAAGGGTTAAGACTTCAAGGATCCATATAGACTAAAGCTGAGGGGGACAAGGCAGACATTTATGCCATTTATTGTCTGTTTATCTTCCAGAGTGCCAATGTGTTGACCTGGTTGACGGCCAATGTCAATACTGGACTGATCCTTTCCAAATTAAACTAAAAATTGGTGCAAAGTTCATGGCACTGTTCTGGAAACATCCACTGCCAGTCAAAGGTTTGTACACACGGTTTCATTTCTTTATTTTCACGACCGTGTTCATTGGCACTGAAGGCATCAAAATCTATAAAAGAAAAGGTGTGAAATAACTTTTATTTTATATTTATTTTAGCTTTTTGTTCTGATCGATGTTTCGTACACTTTTCGCAAACATGGCTCTGGTCACTCCATGAAGCGCACAGGGAAAAGGTCAACCAAGCAAAAGTGTGGCTACTCTCGAGGCCTCTGAATCTTTCTTTTTTTTCCTTTGCCACATACTTCCTTACATCTCGCTATTTGATGTCTTCAGTTCAATGTAGAAAGTACTGGTAGAAAATGCAAAGTCAAAACCGACCAATAATGATAAAATTCAACATTTGTGGGTGATACATTTTGATCTTTCTTTTTAAGAGCTGCCGTGGGTCAAAAATATTGCCCGCAGGTTGAAGCCAGAGCAATGTTCTATGTGAATGTATTAATTTAAGAAAAAAAACCTAAAGAAAATCCTGAATTTCGGTGACAAATCTTTATCTCCAAAGCCATCCGCGCTCTGTTTGATCGTGGGAGACGAGGGGAAAGTCTGGACAAAAGGGGACCGTTATTTTGGACTATGTTTATACAAGCGCAACAAAAATCTGATCATTATCTAGTTTCCGGAGTCATCTTTATTGAAAGGTCATGTGAACAGTCAAATCTGATGTGAATAATCAGATTCCTTTGTGACTGTTGACACCTGTGCAGGCTTTGTGAAGGAACATTGTGCAAAAAAGGGCTAATTAATGTGACAAAGACAAAAATGAAAGAAGAAGTGAAAGAAACTAGTCATATCTAAAACCATCATACTTTGTCTTGTTACTCTAAAAATCAACGGACTGACTGACTGTTGGTCTTGCAGTCGATTACTTGATTGGTGACTTAAAGTAGGCCATTTTATTCTATTTACACTAAGTATTTCTATGGGACCTGGAGTGAGTTAGCTGAAGATTTGGGACTGAATCATGAGTTTAATCTTGCTTTTTTGTTAAATATCAGTATATTGTTACACGGAACTTTCCTGTATAAATATATTTTTTGGCACGAACTCCTATGCAGTCGTGTACCGGGGGTAAAGTACATAGAACTACTGGAACGTTTCGAGCCAGTGAGCATCATAGCCACTGACCCCTTTAATCGACTGATCAGAAGGGAATGTTTTAAAGTCTATTTGATCAGATTTTTATAAAGCACGTAAACAAACACCGAAAGCCAGATGTAATTGTTGTGTTATCCGGTTATTCTGGTAATCATACTTTCCCTGGTCGTGTAAATGTTAGATCAGATGTGTCCCTCCCCTTTGACAGAAAGCCATTTTGACACGGCTCGACCCCCCAACAAAGCAAAACTTCTCCAACTCCCGAAGTGTCCCTTTCACTCACACTTTTGTCGATGTCCAGCTTGAGCTTCTTCTGGGATATGCTCTTCTGGATCCTCTTGCTGAAGGAGGCGTTTCCGGCGGACCGCCCGCACCTCTCCCCGTCCTCGATCAAACAGCAGCTCTGGCCGTAAAACGGAGGCGCCGGGGGACCGTCGTGGCTGTCCTCCTCCGTGCTAAACCCGTTCATTGTGCCTCACAGTGTCCACGCTCCCTGCGCCAGAGCCAACACGTACAAAAAAATAAATAAATAACACCACAACACGCAGGGGGGGGAAAAAACACGAGGAGTTTAACGGCTTTACGCGGCGTCTCTTTTGTGGGACAAGAAGTAGTGGTGTGTGTGGTGTTGGTGGTGGTGGGGGGAGAGGCTAGCGCGGCTAAACTGCGACAAAAACTACTCTAGCGCCCCGTGATCGTTGAGTTTAGTCGTTCCCAGCTGGAAGATTTGCTCCGACAAACAATACCGTCCCGTTGAAGTGTCACTCCAATGTGTCGCCTTGACGTCGCGCAGCGGGCAGGAGCGACGCGCAGGTTAGCTTCGATGCTAACTACGCCGCAATGTTGCTTCTCGCAAATCCCACAAGTCCGAGAGCCGTAACGTCGCTTCAAAGTGCTCGTTCCTTGTGCTCGAAAGGCGGATTCAAGCGCGGCATACGTTTGACTCGCTGTGACGGACGAAACGAGTCCCGCGAAGCACTAGTTTGCACGTACACTGCTGCCGCGGCATTCTTTCTGAACAGTGCGTACAATGGACAAGGCTCGTCGCCGAACCGGAAGGAAGCGAAAATTCTCGAACGCGATTGGCGGAGTTTCGACAGAAGCGGGCGCAGAAACTGAACGCCGCGCTGTGATTGGTCCAAAGTGTTGCCCGTCTTGTCGCGGCCGCTTCCTGGTCACGCTTCGTCATATGTTTTCCACTATGAACATGAATTGAATGTGGCGTAGTTTTCGCCGCGTTTAAAAGCCACGAACGTGCAATGCGACGGGTTTTAAACAAAGGGAAGTTGTGTTGGCGAAACGAACGATGCACTCTGTCATACATCCAACTATATTTTGAAATTGTTTAGGCTAGTTAGAAGGAACAACGAACAGAAATATGGGTGGATCAACTAGTTTGAATGTCAAACTGTTTCCGTCATGTAACGCTGTCATTTTGATCAGTGCACTAGCCTAATCGAATAATGTCTAAAGTCACACATTTTGAATTATGTCAGATGAATTGTTATAACATTTCATTCACGTTTCCCTTTGTTGTTGTGTGTTGCATAACTATTATTACGTTATTAGACTAACTGTAATACATTCTTTGAACGCAAGATGGGGGCCAAGTAAAATGTCTGCGGGAGAATAGACCGATCTGTGCAGGACAATTTAATTTGGGTTTATAAAGATGCAATTCTGTTCTACGTGTTCCCAAATCAGTCCCCCACTATGATATAAATATTGTGTTACTCAAGGAAAACTTATTGCGATGTCTTGAATGTAGACATCTATCTGTCTTGCATGAAAATTATAGTGGTTTTATTGTAAAAAATCTGATTTTGCATGGTCGGCAAATAGTAGGATGATCAAGTAATAGTGATCTGGACTCCAGAACATACTTGTGCTGAAAGAACAGATTTTATTATGCAGATAGAGCTAGATCTACCTGAAAAAGACAGGAAAAATAATGTAAAATTTCAGATTTGTGTCAGTAAATATGCTATACTCCATCAAGATAGCCTCAAGTGGCATCTCTTTAGATTCATCGTCAATTAATCAAAAGTATGGCTTCATTGATTAGCAAAATAATTCTTTGTTGCAGCCCTAAATGGCGCAGCAGTTATACTTTAGACTTAGAGTGACCTAACAGGAGAGTTTTACTATTTTTGAAAGAAACATACAACATAGCAATCCACAAATGTTTAACCCCATAAAAGGAGGACGTCCCACAGACTTTTTCTTTAGTTTTTCCATTTTGTCCACCATCTTCTAAAACGAAAACTCTCAAGTTGGTTGATCTGCTGTACATAAAATAAAAATAAAGCTGTAACCCTCTTATTTCCAGTCAAATCAAACATTCTGGGAAGCATCGGGGTCAGTTTGCACTCCAAACCATCAAGTAAAAAAATATCCTAAAATAAAATGAAAAATGGATAGGACTTTTATATGGATTCCGCCTGGACTTTTTGCTTTATTACAAGTACCTAAAACTCATTTTTTGTGAATATAAGTTCAGCTTTTAAAAGAGAATTGTCAAAACCCAATAAATGCTAAAACTAGTGTCAATCAGTCCTCACCTCCAGACACCAGCTTTACTCCTTCATATATTTAACAGAGAAAATCTAGGCAGGATTTAAAATCTTATTTCCTCTGAGCAGAACTTGTTTCTACTTATATTTAGAGTAAAAACAGACTTCAGAGTCCAAAACTACAGTCTCAGCTTCACAAAGGCTCCAGCCGATTGTTTGTGCTCCAGAGGTTCAGGAACAGCTTCTCTTTGAAATGGGGCTCATTTTTTCAGGCGTTTTAAAAAAAAAAAATAGGCCCTAAGCATACTTTGGCTCCACTAACGTCATTTTAATCTCATGTCACAGTCCTTTCAACTGACAACAAAATCGCGCCTTTGGAGTTGACTAATGGCACAATTTTTTGGCAATTTTGAAAAATATATTCCACTTTTGTTTATTTGTGACGGCCGAGAAGACGCTGGGCTTTGTGCCAGTTTTTCTTTCATGCGGACAGGCCCAGTAGTTAAAGATATATGAACCATGAACCAGGTCAACCAAATTTGTAATCCGACAGTTGAAACAGCGAATTCTACTAACTCTGACTTGCTCCTGTTAAACTATCATCTTATTTTTAATGTTGTGACGTCACGTGAACACATTTCCTGCATGTCCTTTTTCTCTCCCCATTTCACGTTTCACTGTCCTGTCTAAAAAAGTCTGTGGGCCAAAAATATAGCATATTGAATAACTAACATTAGAATTCAAGGAGACATCAAGAATCAAAGTGCTCCAGGTATAAAATGTTTACTGCTCTTGCTCAGTTGATTACTAAAAAACGTCGGTGTCTCAGCTCATAACCACTAGACGGCACCTGGATTATGGATTACTTCAGATTCTCAACAAGAAAGTCGACTCAGCACAAGGCCTGCAGTGTGGAGTTTGCATGTTCTCCTTATTATGTCTGCATAGGTTTCCTCCGGCTCCGTAGCTCCAATTAAAAGCATGCAGTGGCCTTGTAGAAGAGACCTCCAAATATATATATATATAAATATCATATCAATACTCGGATCAATACTGATTTCAAAACTATACAAATATAGTAACTACTTTGTTTGACACTAGAACGTCATAACAACATAATAATGTGTGTGTGTGTGTGTGTGTGTTCTTTAATATTGCCATGGAATCTAAAATATATGACTCTAAAATTGTTCAGGAAAAGTCCAATTTTGTTCTGTTTATTTTTTCAATCAGTATCAATACGTGTTTAAATGAGCTGTATATATATATATATATATATAGTTTGGAGACAGTTTTACGGCCGATTAGCGTCTGGGTTTTGATACGTTTGACAACTCTCCCAGAAATGTTAGAGCGCCTTTAACTTCACAGTTTATTCTCCGAGCTCCTCTTGAGCCCTGGTCCGCTGATTGACGGCCAATTACCCGCGCTGTCACCGAGGCGAACGTCTGCCCCTGTTTCTCTGTGCAAGGACAAACAGGTGGCTCTGACAGACTGACATTTCATTCATAAGTGCCCCACATAGATTGTATCGACAACCCCAGAAAGAAAAGGGTATTCTGCAAAGTACAAGGGCAATTTATGGCGCTTTTAGATGTACAAATACAGCATAGAACACTAATTAGCAGGAAGGTTATGGTTTGTATTCTCTCACTGTGTTGTGCGAAATGTTTTAGAAGGACATTTTGAACAATCCAAGGACAAGTTTACAATAGTTCTGAAAGTACACATTATCCGTGCTGTTCAGGTGCTTTAAACCGAACTTGTTTCAGGGTGAACCATTACAGGAGAGGGTCCTTCTCTACATTTCATGCTTTTCTCTTTGTAGCTATCATCATGGGCTGGATGGATGTGTCCTTTCTGTGAACTACTGCTTCATTATGTGGTACAAGAAGAATTTAACCCGTCTTTTGACACTCAAGAAGAGAGTGCAGCAAAGGCACTCATTTTAGTGTGAGGAGAAACATCACCATGGCCACCAACAGCATACAGGGGTCTAATACAGTCTAATATGTTTAATTATATAACCATTGCTTTAGTAGGCACGAAAAGCTTTATGGAATCAAACCTTCTTGTGACAAAAACTAAAAGCCCAAAAATTATAACAATAAATTCACACTCAACGAGAAACTTGTTATTTTAGAGCCTTTATTTATTTATTTGATAGGGACAAAAAAAATAGATTAACACATATTAATCTGATACAGAGACAATAAATCTATTTACTGTAAGAGCGTAAATTAGACATCTAAGTAAACATTTACAACGGTTTGTGATGAATCAAATTTGAACTCTAATGATTGTTTTAGTTCTTATCTTGTGATCACGATAGGGATGTAAAGATTATTATGTTAATCGATAATCGTGATTATTCAGGTCACAATATAATCGCGAGAACCAAAAGATAAGATAAGATAATAATAATAATAAGATAAGATCACCTTTATTTGTCAAAACAAAAGGGCAATTCCAGTGTTGCAACAAAGATTAGGTATAGAAACAGATTAGGCACAGAAGTATAATAATAAAAAAGGTAACTTCGAAAAAAACCATATAACCATATTATAATCTTAATAATAATAATAACACTCTTATTTACAGCTGTCATATGGACAGAAAATATTGCACCAGGGATGATTGACATTATGTCCCAGTATTGCACAGGAGTATACCAGTATTGCACAGGAGTATAACAGTATTGCACAGGAGTATAACAGTATTGCACAGGAGTATAACAGTACTGCACATGAGTATAACAGTACTGCACAGGAGTATAACAGTATTGCACAGGAGTATAACAGTATTGCACAGGGGTATAACTGTATTGCACAGGGGTATAATAGTATTGCACATGATTATGAAAGCCGAATGACACGTTCAGGACTAACAGTGTTTGTTGTAAAGTCTGACAGCAGCAGAAGGAAAGACCTGTGAAACCTCCTTCACACAGCGAGGGGGGATCCGTCTGTCACTAAAGCTGGGGGTGGGACTAACACCAACATGTGAACCGCTAACCCATGTTACTTCTTAAAGGATCTGTTCTCCATGACGATGCGCCTGCTTTACCTGCAATGCTCCCACAGTATATCATTAACCCTCCCTTTTCACCATCGAGACAGGCAACACCACCAGGCCAAGTTACAGCTCCGATCGAGCATCGAGCAGCTCTAAATGCCACGTTGTCTATAGTTTAGATTGCAAGAAAATGTGCAAAATGAAGACAAAACGATCAGGCTCTGAACTTTAATCAAAAGTTCTTGCCTGGATTGTGTCTCCGTGTTGCTCTGTATATTTTCATTACAGTTCCCTCATGCTGTTTCTCGTTTGACCACCTGCCTTGCCTGTAGAAAGCCAAAATCCCATGACAGCTGTTTTGCATTATATCATTATTTTGCACATTGTAGCTGAAAGAGCAGATGAGGATTAGAGCCAAATCCAACATAGTGCGTTGTCTCTCCACCAGGTAGCATCTTCTGATGCTGCGTTAAAGGAGACGTATCATGCTTTGATCAGGTACTTAGTATTGAACCAACATAAGCAGATCATAATTTTATGTACAGTAAACCACAGTTTGATAACTGATAAGCATAGTGACATTTCACTGTGACAAAATACAGATGGTCAATTACATGTTTTTTTGCTTGAAAAGTGGCATTTTAACCTCTACATGTGTCACTCTGAGTCAGAGATGTGGGCGGGGACAATTGTCAGTTGCACGACAAACGGCTCTGTGCGCTGCAGCAGTTGGCTAAGCTAACAGTTTGTCACAGCTAATGCTAACTTTTACCCCTATTTAAAATGTAAAATATAAAATAAACAACCTTTTTTTTTTTTTTTTAAAGAGTGTCCGATTGTTCTTACGTGAAGATTATTTCAGTTTGATTTATTGAAGTGTTTGATGAAGTATTCTGTTTTGTAAAATCTTTAACATATTGTCAGAGACATCCTCCACAACACACTGTTCACTGCCCAGTCTTAGAGTATTTATTCATTTTAGACAGAATTAGAGAAGACCCCAGAGAGATAAAACTAGACAACACTGAGAGCGCCACATGCTCATATAGACATATATAATTACTTAATGTATGTATGAATCAACCAAAATTCAACTTCAAGGTCAAGGACAAGCAAACACAGTTGAAACAAGGTTAAACATTAATTTAAGTAGATGTTGCATAAAACGTCACCTTTAAAAATGTTAGAATAATACTTTCCTAAAACTCAAAATAAAAATAATGACTTGTGGCACATCAGCCTCCTGCTGACGTAAAAGTGGGAACAAAATCACAACTGAAACTGAGCTGCTTTCGCTGTCACACTGAGGACTGTCACACTGAGGACACCTTTAGTACAAACTGGTTCTACTCATAGGATCTGGCAACCAAAAGTTTGTGTGCCGAATGTCCATACATATTTAGAACTCTAGACTTTTTTTACAAACTACTGATCCACTTGGTCAGAGCAGCTCACGAATTCAAATATAATATAACAATAAAGAGTAAAAAAGGAATGGTTATAAACATAGGCTTATTAAAGTATGTTAACAGCTGACCTTTCATTGTAACTCACAGACCTGTTCATTAAATCTGATGCACTGAGGACAAACTGGAAATGGGCGCAGACTGAGGCCGATTAGAGCAACAAAGAATCAATATATCTGTAATGTACTATTGAGCTTGTGTATCGGATATCTATAGCCATGGGTTTCAACTTTCTGCCAAACTGCAAAGAAGACGAGACCCTGGCGCACCTTCTTGTAAACTGTTTCGGATCTAAAGAATTATGGGGCCGTCTAAAAGCAACTGGACTCACTGTTAGCTCTACGGACTACGGACAATTACAGGAAACCTTCACTTCAAACAAACGGACAGAACTGTTTCAGCTCATCGTCTCTTCTCTTTCTTCAATTAAAATACGGACGACACGGACGAAAATGAACATTTTCACACATTTTCGCTGACAGCTCGACTTTATTTGAACAAGTCGTCACCGAAGTCGAAAGGGGAAAGAACCTCAGCGCTTCATTACCGCGGTACATGTTGAATTTGTAGGTTTATTGAGTGTTTTTGTGTGTAGACATGCCTGTTCGTACTGTCTGTACACTGTGGATTATGTGAAATAACTTGTGAAACCTAGATAAAGTTGGACAGCTCACCGTGGTGGAATTCTGAAATAACGTAAGCACCGGTATATATTGTCCATGCCCTTTACTTGACAGCTGATAGAAGAATACTTGCTAAAATACAGAGTCCGGCTTCGGCGTCCACGGTGGCGACGTCCTATTTACGGACCATTACGAGCGCGGAATGCTTCAGCCGTTTACATGCCGGATTAACATAACTGCGCGAGCTCCATCTGTGTCGGCGATGCCCTTTCCAAATGCCATCGAAGGTCACGCGACGCTGGTCCAATCGCGGAGCTATTTCTCACAGGCGCCACGGAACACACACAAAAAAACAACGCAGGTCCGTCGGACGCTAATCAACGCGTTTGTTAGTTAGTTTGTGTCTTTCGTTTGGTATGCAGAGGTTTCGATGCGTGGTTTTACGTTGTCCATGCTTTGCGAGCTCTTTGCAGATGTTTTATTGAGAATCAACCGGCATTCGTTCGTACATTTATGGGACATTGTGACTTCATAAGCGATTGCATTTTCCTCCAATAGAAACTAAACAAACACACAACTGTACTTTACAATCAAAACAACATGACGGATTGTACAGAAATTCAATGCCTGATTTATTTTCAATAATTAGGCAGGGTTTGAATTTGAATGTCAATTATTTGTAAGATTTGGTTTACTCAAATAGTAAACAAGAAAAAAACTACATTTTTACATGTTTTTGTATCCATTATGTCAACAAAATGTTATATTATACAGACATATATAGATATAGATATAGATATAATCCAAGAAATAAGAGTAAAAAAGTATTTGGGGTAACTACTCCAAAGCCGTTGTAAGAGTCTGGGTGGACTTTATATTTTTAAGTTAATTGGAAGGACAAATTAAGACAAAATGCACAAAAAAAAGGTCTGATATTTTAAAAGTTTAGTCCACAAAAATAAGCAAACTAATAATAAAAGAGGGAGAATTGTACTGGCTACTGTGTAATATCAACTCAACTCCCACAAATCTGACTTTTTGGGTTGCAATTTGCTATTCAAACCTCCTTCACTGTACTTTCGGGAGATAAAACTGATAATCACAGCAGTATTTATCGTGACGTTAAATTTCCCGAGCTCACCCCAGCTTGTCCCGCTTTTAAAACAATTTGTGATGTGGCGTGTAATACAGTTTGGGCACATTCAGGTTGAAAAACAAACAGCAAACCCACACAAAGCCTGCCCGCTCGCCTGTTTTCCTACGCTTCAGCCGTTGAGCGACTGAGCGCCTCATTGTAACAGACGACCTGCTGCTTTCTTCGCCGCAAAATATGTCTGATTTCGCCGTTCTGCGAAACCGAGGTTACTGCCACCGCTCGCTTGTGTTTGGGCAAAGCCGAACGGCAAAAAGGAACGAACTGAAAACGACACATGACAGGTTTCCATGTTTTAGTACTTTAGTAGGCGTCGTAAACATTTCTCATAGTTTCGCATCAGTCGAGTTGCAGTCGCTGAAGAAAAACTGATCAATAAAAATGTAGAGCGGAGTACTAAATCCCTCTGATGTCATCAATAAGCGACGTTGTGTTGAAAATGCAGGGACAATGGGCCCTTTTTCACGAAACTGAGCGGCAAGTTCCTGCTCCATTCATTCCTCATGGGGAACTGGCCGAGTCTGGCTAAAAATAAATCAATAATTAATTAAGACACAGCAGAGAGTGAGTTCCACATGGATAATCACAGGCAGCATGTTCAGACCTTTATGTAAATCTGGGCTATTTAATGTTGTTTTCCAGAGGGCCAGATTTTTTTGGGTGGGCCAAGGTCTCTGGGCCGGAGGTGCACAACACGCCACTGTGTTTTGGGCCGTAACAAAAATATCCCCAACACTGTTTCAATAAGATTTGATTTTTGTGAGAACATTGCTTTGCAAAATTTGCACATCCAGAACTGAACCAGAATTAAGCTAGGACTAGACTAGTACCAACCAGGTCTGAGACAGGACTATCCCGGAATCTAAACAGGTTTAAAGCAGAATTAGACACAGACTAAACCAGGTCTAAACTATTATATTAACTATTATTTGTATTAATACCTGGACAATGGGTCGTCGGCCGGATTAAATTGCTTTGAGGGCCTGATTTGGCCCCTGGGCTTTATGTTGAATAGCCCTGATGTAAATACTTCACCTGGAGACATTTACCGCTGTATGTTTATAAAAGTAAGTGCTTTTTTCTCTAAGCTAATGCTAACATACAATAAATGTAATCAATAATGTTAAAATAACACCAACAAATAATCATTTAACAAAATAAAGGTAGGATCAGGTACTATTATTTGTCATATGTCATAACTTTTGTGTTTTTTATATATAGTTTGGCCCTAGTTAACTTTATGGTTGCTAGGTGACAGTTGTCCTTACGTCGCATCTGCTGCTCATGTCCCACCAGGAAGTAAATTATGAACTCCAAAATTGTCACACTGGGGTTAAAAGAGGCAACATTGAACAGTGAAATGCGAATCGTTTAAACCGAATAAATGTGAGCAGTGTGAAGCACGTGCAGGACGTTCAGTCAGGGAGGGAACAAAAGTGAATCCCACGCAGGAGCAGATTTTGACCAGTCAATCGTTTCACTTTTCTCCCAAATATTGACTCTTCCTCTTCTCTCTGCAGACATTATTCCTGCCTATCACATAAATGTCAACCACTAAATGAGATTTTCAGCACCAGCTCCCTGACCCATTTGAATATGGATGTGACAGAACGAATGAGGACCGCGAAGTCTGACAACGCTCCCTGAGACTTTACTTCTGGGTGACTTTCGCAACTGAAAGGATTACGGCTTAATAATAATGTATTTATTCAGTTGAGTAATTTAAATGAGAAACAGTTTTATCTTTGCCCTTCTGGAATGAAACGGACAGTTTTCAAAGCAGTTCTGTCTAATTAGCTCATAGCAAATTTAATTGTAACACAAATGAAGAGCGGAGTTATGAGCTCGGGATTTCCATAATGTTTAAAATGCACACTGTAACTTTTCTGTTGGAGGGTATCCACAGCATCTATCGCCCAGCCAAATTCATAATATCAAAAGGTAATTACAAACAAGGAGTTATAATAATCAAGAAATATTAATAAAGGCATGTAAATCAGAACTTTCAAGGGGAAAAACATCAAAATTATTAATAATATGGACAACCAATCTACTAAATACATTAAAATTAAATAGGAAATGAGGGTACTGTTGTATTGACGGACGAATAATGGGAAAACGTGTGCTTCGCAGTGAAGGACCTCAAGGTTCTGGAGGGAGGTTCTGTTGGAAGATTGTGCCACGCTTCCTTATAACACCGTGTCAAAGTGGTCATCGTTCACGTGTTCTTGAAATACATTTTACAGAGAGTCATAATCACCCTGCTCGCTCGTTATGAACCAACTTCAAAACTTGAACGCCTGTGAATCTACCTCAGAACATTTTCCCTCTTCACTTCTCTCTGTCACTCATTTAAATTGAACGCGCCTCCATGGACTCGACCCCTCCTCTTTAATACGCCAAATGCCACTTCTTGCGGCATTGTCAAATATCCCTCTTTTGTCTGTTTCAATTACCTTCTCTCACACGGCCTCCTCGCCCTGCACACCACAATTAATATCCTCCCAGGCCTCGTTTCCTCCCAATGAAATGTCTAAGTAGTGACAAAGTTAGAGCACAGTTTTACCACAAGCTGAAGAAGAAAATGTAGATATTCGTGTGTGTGTGTGTGTTTTTCAGCGTCGTGCTAGCTGGCGACATTTTGAAGGAAGAAGTTCGTTTTAAATTGCTATTGGAAACGTTTCATCACTCGGAAACGCATGGATATACATTTTTGAGACCTGTACTGTTGAAAGAGAAGATGCATGAAAGACTTCAGGAGAACTTAAAAGAAACCTGGAGCGCACATGGTCTCAAACTGATCTTTTAGTTTGTTTCCACCAACACTGTCACGTCCTTTGCATGCAGAAAAGCATGTGAGGACAAAGATAACTCGCTCTCATAGCTCTCACAAAGGCACATTGCTATTTTTACATGAATTTGTGAACACTTTAGAGCAGCAGACTGGTTTTTGTCTCCCTTTCAATTATAAATAATCTTTCCACAGCTAAATCACAATAGATACTTCTACTGCTCTTGTCAAATCAAACCCATTGAAAGGGTACAGTTTGCCCACTGGTGCACTGATACAACACTTACAGAGGAGTGTGGATGTGTAAAAGAAAGAGATATGCACTTGAGAAGACTGTGTTACCTATTTGCGTAGAATTACCACAAGTAAGGAGTTTGTGGAAGAACTTCAACACTAGAGGGCAGTGTTTAACCAGGAAACCGAGGGTACTTTTAGTTTGCATTCTAAAAACAGTGATTTTGGGCAAAAATCATGATATACATTATTAATGATGATAATATAATTCATGATATTTGTATGCACATGTACAGAACAAGTTTGAAAACATTCTAAAACCCACAATGCAATACTGGATGATGGCCTGAGAGTGAGTGATGCGGTGTCTGAACAGGTGCAGGTTTTTGAGTGGATGTGAAGAGTGGGAGGGGGGTCTGTGTTACGGAGGTCAGGAGGGAGAGGGTTCTGAGGAGCAGAGCGCCCGAAGGTTCTGCATGTGACAAGACGGGCATTATTCCTGTGCCGCACTTTTACAATGTACTTTAGTCATTGCTTTACACCATGGTGATATAGGTGATTCACCGCTTGCCCTCTGCCGTGACCAGGGAAACCTGCTTGGCCACTTGACACGCTCATATGCAAATTTGACAGTTTTTCTAAAGGTCATTAATAGTTTTGTCCGAGGAGAAAATGGACTCATTATACTGTGACATTACTGTATATGAACAAGGAATTTACTTTGGGGTTGCAAAAGACCATAACGTGCTGCTCGGTGGCGGAGTGGAGAGCACACGTGCGCTTCATGTGAGTAGCCACAGCATCGTGGGTTTGAATCTGACAATATGCTGCATGTCCTTCCCTCTCTCATCCCCATTTCATGCTACAGTCCTGTCTAATAAAGCCTATGGGCCAAACACTACTTAAAAAAAAGACCAATGCAGCTATTGAAAATTCAACTGAATTATCTTACTATTCATTCATCCGTCTCCATGGAGATAGAGATGTTCCCTGGCATACTGTGGGACATTCCAGGCACACCATCTCCATGGAGACAAGCAAGAAAAGTAATATAAAGGGTAAGCAGAATTATATTGTTCATCTTGCGTTGCAGTTTATTAATGGACATAGTCAGGTCCAACACGTGTTGATTTTCATTATGGATATTTCTTTTCACTTTTAACAACTACAACATATTTAACCCTTAATAAAGTATGAACAAAGACTTAATTAATAATAATTTAGGCGTAGTAAGGAGTTAAGGTAAATTACTAAACATGAATCAGTCTTCATGAACTATTTGTGAATTGTGAATGAAGTCTTGGTTTACACTAAGGCCTTTTAAACGTGAAGTCATTCAAACGTGTTATTCCACCACTCTGTAAAGTCTGAAAACAACCTCTAGTACACTATACGTTTCCCATCTTTAATGCCCATTGATCTTGCCCTACATAAAGCTCCTCTTGTCTTGTGGGATCCTGTTGCCTGTCTGTGAAAAGTCATTTGTGATGGAGCAGCACTTGGATGGTTAATATCACTCGATGGAAAGAGCATTAACTCTCCCAAACCACAATTTAATTATTGTGAGTGTCTCCACAGCCCAGCGAGGAGCAGGACCGGGCAGGGTAATGAATTGCTCCCTGAATAATTCATAGTGAGCCATGAGTCAAAAACATAAGCTAATATGTTTTTCAGAGTTTGATGGATGAGGGCAGTCCTTAGCGGAGAATATTTAGTCTGAATGATTGAAGCATGAGGTGAATTCAGCAGAGGCGAAGCGTCTGCCAAAGTATAAATGATTCAACTCAATCTAGAACATTCATTAAATTCACATTAGTTTAGGCAAGGATTAAACTAATATATACGATAAAAAACAAATGGTAAACTTGTTTGCAACGCATTTACAGCGTGTACTTTTTGTTTCATTAAGCATCCCTATTTACAAGTAGACACATAGCCTTTTTTCGCAGACTGCAATGGATTTGAAATGCTGAAATAACAGAGCGAGTTTGATTGTGTATGGATTTTTCTAAACGCAGAAGCACTTCCCGGAGATACAGATGAATAGTTGTCTGATATGACATGTTTTCAACTCTGAGGGAGCATGAAAAAGCTTGAAAGGAAAAAGCGAAATAATACTAATACAAAATGGTTGCTGAACCTAATCACACGATATCACCTTAAGACTATTAAATGACTGTACTTGGCTTGTCAGTAGTACCAGTACTCTAACGATACCTGCGTTTTGGTACCACTATCTGAACAATACTTTTTCAGCACCTCGTTCTATATTGACCATTATATAGAGCTCACGTCGTCGCGCTGTCCCACCAAACTCCCCAGCGACAGTGATGACGGCGGGGGAATTTGCGTCGAAAACTAACGCCGTCCGGCAGCAGTTAACCAACTTGATCAGAGTTGCGGAGATTGTGGATTATTTTTGCACCGGGATTTACAAACTGTTATGTGCAGAAGGAAGACTTTTGCTGGAATGACAGCGCACAAGGATCGACAGAGAGGCGGATTTCTGTAGCGAATGAACTGTAGTGAGGTCAACCGTGGTCTCATAATGGTTCAAAGTCTTTATTAAGATTGTGTATGGGCAGAACTTTGTATTTGGGCCTTCAAACTCCTGCCATGGACACGATCAATGCGTATATTTGGAGCTCGATAATTTCTATATATGTCCTGTGCTGTTTGGGTTATTTTATTTGTATTTACTTTTTCGTCTACTGCTCTCTGGTCATGTTTTGTGTTCCGTATGTTATGTGTTAAAAAATATTGGGAGGAGGGAAATATATCTAAAAAAATATTGCGTATGGGCAATTCTAATCATTTAATAATGATGAATCTGTCAATCCAAATAGAACAGTTTAAAGAAAAAAATATCCGATAAATGAAAGCAATGTTACAGGTGCTTCACATTAGTAAAAGAGTACATATTTTCACTGTTTTCTCATGATCACATCAATTAAACGGACACATTTCCCAACAATAACCTCTATTGTCGTTGTGGTTTGATGATCAGTGGTGGAGACAAAAGCCGCACAGGCCCTTTGTCGCACACAAGACGGACACAGAGCGCAGTATAATTAGCTCAGTGGAAAGCCTTTCAAACACATGTCCACACGCCTCTGCTGCCTTCACTGTACATGTAGGTCAAATGGGAGCTGGCAGGTTTAACAAGGCGCACTCCAGTCGAGCTAAAAAAGAATATGCATTTCAACTCGATACTGCATAAAAATATGTGGCATTCGCCCCAGAGAGCGGTGCGCAGAACAGTTTTGTTCAATGTCGTAGTCGTAAAATCTTTCACGTCTGATGAATTTTCTACTTAATTTGGACGCAACAGAGAAGCTTGTCATTATGTTCATTAATTAGTATTTTTACATGGCGTTGATTTGCAAATATTACATTGACAAAACCATGTCCTTCGTGTAACATTACTGAAAGCAAAAAATTACTTATATGCATGAATCAACCAGAATAATACCCTTGAATGTAAAGCGATTTCTTAATTTTTAAAACATTATTAATACGCTTTCATATGCATGTGACAATTTACGGTTGAATTAAAACATTAAGAAATGAAAAACAATGTTGGATTCAGAGCGGTTGGGTGATCGGTCCAAACACATGCACGTGTCAGGTAAATAGACCGCTGCAAACTGCCCCGAGTGAATGAACGTGAGAGTGAATAGTTGTCTGTGTGTCTCTGTCTCTGTGTCAACCCTGTGACGAGCCCCTGTCCAGGGCGCAAACCCGCTATAGGCCCAAAGTCACTGGCATAGGCTTCAGTCAACCCCTAACAGGTGCCAACAATGAAAGACAAACGTGTAAAGAAAATAAAGCTGTACAAATCTGAACAGGAATTTTGGATATATTCAAGCTACAACACTTTCTACCTTGAATATATGTGTATACAACTGTAAAGCGCTTCAGGTATCTGGAAAGGTGCTGCATACATTCTTGGCATTTAGACTTTATTCTGAGCTTTCATGTGGTCCTTGGGAAACTACAAGGGGGTTACTGTTAGTTTTTTTTACACATTAGAGCAACATATTTGTGCAAAAGGACAGGAGTTTGGAAGTTTTTCCCGGTTGAGGAGGGTCTAAGGACAGGGGAGCTTGGGACATCTGTCTAAGGACACGGGATCCTGGGACACTACCAAGTCCCTATGAACACTGTTTGTTCTGTTTTTATTCTGTTTTTTCCACTGTCGCCCCTCGAGGCAACTGCTGTTGTGACAAAAATAAATTGAATGTAATTGAATTGAGGACTACTGTTTAATTAAGCTGTAACGTTAGCTATATAAGTTTAAAAAAAATAGTAGGACATTTTACAAAACGAATAACTTGTTTAGCTTTGGAAAAATCAAATGTCGTTAGCTGATTTGGAGCCCTACTTGATTTGATACAGTTTTTCAACTGCTCTGGCCCAGACTCTTTGGCACAAGCGCTGAAGTTGCTATGGTAAGCAAACTTGGGACAAACCTTATTTTAGACATTCGTTCGGTCAAATTTACTCTTGGAATATAAACAGTTTTTCAATGTAAAAAAATCGTTGCACTGAAATCACAACAGCGGTTGCCTCGAAGGGCGACAGTGAAAAACAGATTAAGCAATGTTCATAGGGACTTGGCAAATGTCCTTAGACCCTCCTGCTCGGCCATGAAAAACTACCATACCTCTTAGGGGAAAAGCAGAAACCTGTAGGAGTTCCACAGTGAAGGAGAGATCCGACTCCTTCGGACGGACAGGCGGACGCGAGACAGACAGTGGAGGTGGACCCACTCAGGAGGAGAACCAGTTCTTCGAGGCAGATGAAGAACCAGTCATTTGGAGTAGAAACCGTTTCTCCAGGCTGTTGAGAAGCATCCGGATCCACAGGTCATCAATGTGCCTGTTTCACTCCCCTATGGAAAGTGGAAAAGCAATGAACAGATTGCAAATTAAATTTAGTTTTCTTGATTTGTGGTCAAAGTCCATCATTATTATACATTTGAACTGTTGATAAACATTAGTGAACAGAATAGAGCTGTGCAACGTCTGACTTAAGATGTAAAACGGCTGATGATAATATGATGATAATATAAATAGTTTGATGATAATTAGCTAAATCACTTTTGTTTCTCTGTCTAAGATTAAACTCATAGAAATAGTAACGTATTGTTATAATCACATTTAAACTGAGCACTACGTGAGGCCACAGAAGAATAAATAACTTTTTTCGGACGGAATCAATCTAAAAGCGATGTGCCCATCCCGGAGACAGCTCTTATGCTTGCAATGTCAAATAAATATGGGAAAGAGTGTCTGGAGTGTCTGCCAGAGTGGGCCAATAGATTTTGTTTTCCATCTGGCGGTTCACTAAGGGCGGACAAAATATATGATTCATGTCAGCAAGATTGTTAAATTGAATGAATAGAAATGAAGGTTTTGTGATTTCTGCCATGTCTTTGTGATTTTAAAGCATTTTTTTCCAGTTGTGTGAAGCACTTTGAATAGCCTTGTGTAAGGATTGTGCTCTACAAATAAACTTGCCTTGCCTTAAAGAGTTAAAAAAGTGTAATTAAGGATGTACTGAATGGGACCGGTGTGCCACATCGGGTGATGACAGTCAACAACAACAAAACTTACTGTAAGCTCTATTAAACCCTGCAAAAGAACAGACTGTGATTGCGTAACTGGTCACATCGAAATCCAGACTTCCCGAGATAAGAAGCACATGAACGCAGCATTACCGCCAATGTGATGTCACTGCAATGTATCGATATAATCAGTCGTTATAAAGTCGAGGGACATTTACATCTGCATAAGCTAAAAGGGGTCAGTGCAAGTCATTTTTGTAAGAATTTGGCAGTATATAATCACATTAGTTTACTGTGCATAATACATTTACATCTGGTTACTTAATTGATTGAAACTCTGCACAAATAATCCATAATCCTCAAAGCTCATTATTTTCTCTCCTGGACCAAAAACAACCTCTTCCATCTCTGTTACTAAACTTTTCTTTGCTGATGGCTCTGTGTTGGTGAATTACCAAATGGATGCCCTCGCTGTGGCTAAATGAGCTCCTGAAGTCACATTAATAACTCACACCACATGCAGCCTCATCATGTCTGCTCGGGACAAAAGCACAGTGAACCGTGGCGTTTTCCTCAAGCACAGGGCCATTTTACAGGTGCACTGGACCTTTTCTGCGGAAGGGTACGTCGACTGTTTGTCTTCAAGGCAAATGTTTAACACTTGACGTCGCCTGCTGTGGAGACAAAAGTAGCTTGCAAAAGTAAAGATGGCAGGTTTTCCATGGCTTTTGGGAAGGCTAACAACGACAAAACTTGAACGGCTCATTTAGACTGTTTATTTGGTGACTTTAAAAAAATCCTGACTTTCTGAGATAAAAGCCCATGACTGCAACGAAGTCAGAACCTCGACTTCTAGTCTCGTGAACACAAGGACCTTACACGGTTCTAGCGCCCGACACCGAGTCTAGAACACCACCACGCTCTGCTCCAGTAGTTATCTTAATCCACTTATATCAGGGTCTCACAAAGCCAATTGGTGAATAAAACATGTTTGTTTTTGCTGTTCGAGGGATCAGTCATCTCAGTTTTAGTTTTCCTAACAGCAGCATTTGTTTGCCCGTTGCTATGGTGATGGTAGTGATTTCTCCGTGACCATGACCACTATTTATACAGATTTTAAAACAGATTTTTGAAGTGTTCTGCAAAGCGCTGTGTCGTTTTTATTTGTGCTTGAAAATGACAGAAGAATGTAATCTGAATCTGATGTTTTCTGCTTTGCCTAATGTTTTACAGTATGGCTGTAAACGTACTGTATCTATCTCCATGGAGACAAGCAGGTGACACCACCAGGCCAAGGTGACCCATCTGACAAGAGTACATGTTTTTCAAGCTAGTTCTGAATGATAAATACATCTGTAATGAAATTAATACTGTTAATTAATGAAAAGCAACGTATCCCTGGAGACAAGCAGGTCTACTCAGAAAAGTTACGCAGTGCACCTTTCAGTTAAATGGAGCAGAATCCAATGGAGAAGTCATATCCACAGTTTCCGCACCTAAAGCGGCTGTAACCTGTGTCTGTGCGATGGTTGAGGTGCTCCTCCTTCACACGGCTTTGCACTGATGTATTTTTCATGTCGTGCCGGCGTGCTCTGTGCACACCAAGCCAGATAAAACATTCACACACTCCAGCACATTTACATATCAACCGAGAGTCTGCAGATCACAAACTTACTACAACTGCTACTGTGACCTACTGTGCAAAATGGGCTTTTAGGAGCTTTTAATCTTATCATAATTGTTTTCCCTTCTCGTTAAACCACTGGAAGTTGTATATAGAGAGATTCATGCATGTTTCAGTATTCTTTATTCTCCTGTAGCCAAGACGCTATTGCTCCGACCTATAGCGGCCTTTTGAAGCTCCCCAGACTGGAACGGTGACACACGTAGGATTCGGCAGCATCAAATTAAAGAAAAATCTGCTGCTCGCTATAGTGAAACTGCAGCGGTCCATAGTTGGGCCGACAGCATATGGCATCCATTTCAAGTAGACTGGACGATTGTAATGGGTCTCACAAAGCCCTCAGTCCGGCAGCTACAACTAATACAAAATGCCGCAGCTAGGTTTGTCACCGAAACACTACCCCAGTATTACGACTGTTGCACTGGCACTCACAGAATACATTCTCAAAATTCTCTCACCGGTCCGCCAATCACTAAATGCTAGCGGTCCAAAGTATCTGGCGGACCTGTCGACTCCTCGTGAGCCCCGTCGGCCCCTGAGATCAGCTGGTGCTGCTCTTCTAGTGGTGCCTAAAGTTCAAACCAAACATGGTGAAGCCTGTGGAACTCCCTTCCAGCAGATCTATGTTTTGACATGGGGCCTAATATTTTCAAGTCTAAATTAAAAACTCATCTTTTTAGCATTGCCTGTGTCTAATTTATTTGTAAATGTATGCAGTATGTATATATTTATTGATTTTAAAGTACTCTTTGTATTTACTGCAAATGTGTAATGTTCAATTCTATGTAAAGCACTTTGCGTTTGAGATGATGTTAACAGCGACGTACCGCAAAGGGGCTTGCAAAAAAAACCAAGTGGACTTATTTGAAGCTGGTGCTGGTCAGAGGGGCGCATGGCACATATTAGCAGGCGGCTGTGGCTACACAAGTCGCTCCCGGCAGAGTAGGGAGTGAATGACTGATGAATGCAAGTGTAAAGCGACTTTCAACAACTAAAAGAGCTCTCAAAGAAAAAATATATTATTGTTGGGAAGAATTTTGTGTGTGTGACATTGCTAATATAAAAAGTACTTCATCAGCTAGTTAATACTGTGGCAGCCAAATGAAACCTGCATAGTGTGAGTTTAAAACAGTAGATTGCGAGTGTATTCAGCTGTACCTGCTCGTTCTAAAGTCCTTACACATTTATATTCATGCTGGTGAACCGGCACACATCTATGCAGGAATATAGTATACAAGACCTTTACCGAGCTATTCAAAATGCATGAAAGTTTTAGCACCACTCTGGAAAATGTGCTCTGTATTGCACCGTTTTACAGTTCGCCTCTGAAGTGCTTGTACACAGTTATAACAGCTATATGAATGCTTGTGTTGTTGCGTATAAATAATGTACATCAGCTCCCACTTCTTAGACGGGAGACGACGCTTTGATTTAGCTTCCTTTTTAAATGAATTAAATGATTTATTTATTTGTGAAGGGACAATACATATTAATGAACATTGATATGAGAGAGCGAGAGAAAGGTCAAGAAGGACAATGAGTTTGACGTAACCTCCTCACAACCAAGTAGCACTCTTACCTTCTGAAACTGTAATGATGATCCGATTGGATGCTCTTTACACAAATACAACAAACACCAATTAGCCACAATTAGCATTAAACTTACACAACAATGTTTTCTGCATCTCCATTGTTAAATGCTTCCTGTGGTTCACTCCAGCTGAAACTGTTTTGGTTTTTCAATAATATATGAGTGGTGGTTGTGCGCACACAGCAGATATATGGAGTGAACCCTGTTTCACCTGCAGAGCTTCAGAATGTTTGGTGTAGCGTGTAACTTTTCCAGTGAAGAGGCTGTTGCCTGCTAGAGTTTTTTCCATGTAGCTGAGCAGTCCAGTACAGATATATCCTAAAAGCAGCCGAGTGTCCACTGTACATTTTTGGCTTTCTGCGACAAAAGATTTATGAACGTGGGAAAAATCTTCAGTTGAAGCTCAAAATCTTGGATTGTAGGTCTTACAGTGAGACAGGGACAAAACATAATCTTAAAACCGTTGTACGACCTAAAACAAGCTAAAACTGATGTCCAACCTGTTTGATATTTTAGAATCGGTCGCAGAATGAGCCCTCTTGTCGCTGCTTCTATGATTGATCTCTGTCAAAAATGTAAACACAAGCGCACCTCAACGTGCAGCAAAAGAGCTCCACCTTGAACGGGACATTATTACTTAATTTATTTTTCCTTTACAAAATTTTACAATGCAAAACTACCGCTAGCATGTCGCACTAGCCTCCGCTAACGGGTAAAACGGCAGTGACTTTATCACTCGGAGCGTAGAGCCATTCACTTTTGATCAATCAATCACACGATTGATTGTGTGAACACAATGTGTTCTGTCTTATGACTTTTAATTCATCACATCTTGTAGTGTGACAGCCATAAATCTTATAAGACGATAGTTCAACTCGGTGGAAAAGACAAA
The DNA here is from genome assembly GCA_015082035.1 of Chaenogobius annularis. NCBI lineage: Eukaryota > Metazoa > Chordata > Actinopteri > Gobiiformes > Gobiidae > Chaenogobius > Chaenogobius annularis. The sequence continues at coordinate 860,316 of BJKM01000181.1, read as the reverse complement.
GAGAGGAAGAGTTCAGAGCAGTGATTCTCAAACTTTACTCTGAATATAATCCCAGAATGAATTTGGTCACAGTCTTGGACTAAACTGGACTCAAACATCTTGGAGCATATTTAATGAGCACCCCTAAATTTGGAGGTCTAGAATTGCCCCTGATCAGCATATAATTAATTGTTAAAAAAAAATCAGTTGTAGTCCTCTGAACACTGTTTTAGAAAAAACAAGATGTTTCGACTCTCATCCAAGAGTCATTCTCAATCTGTGGATCTAGTCTGAGAACGCAGATATTAATCCTACCTCCTGATAATAGCCTGAGTGGTCAGTGAACAGCCTTCTGCTTTCTGTCTGAAGGCCAAGCAAATGAGCGGCCAGTTCTGAACGTATGACCTCCAAAACGACACAAAATCAGACACTGTAGTTTTCTGTGTACTCAGACCATTACTTCTTTATATTTCCGACATATTTCATTAAAAAATCCATGCCCGTTTCCCTCAGCAATTTACCTCATTTCGTCTGAAATCAACAATACTGTAAAATCTTTTGAGCCTTCGCGAAACCCACTTACACTTGTACCAACTGCTGTGCCAAACAATACTGGAACAAACTGCCCTGTGAGGACAATCTCTGCAACTCCCACTTCGAAAATACATCAAAATAAAGACTTGCTACAGAAAACAAATCATTTATAACGCTGCTTAGTACCGTACTGTTGACAATATACTACCTGAAACCTATACCTCTGTGTCTCTGGGCCTGAGCGGTGCAAACTAATAGAACAGATTTAATTTTAATACCCTGGCTTCTTTCTATAGGGGGGGCAGTAAAGGAGAATTACTATGGGTTTTAGTGTCTGCACCAGCCTTTAGCGCTTATAAATCTGATTGATAGTCGCTTACCATGGGGTTTTTCCCTCTTCACACACCTCCAACTGCGTCTGGATACATCACACTTTTACTTTTCGAAGTCGCTGGAAGTCCCTTTATCAGCGTTCCCAGCACATTTTTTTTCCTCCGCTCCTTTTTGCTGGAAGGAGCACATTTGGATGCATTTCTTGGGCGTGAATCTTTGATGTGTGAAATTGCGCGAGCTTAAAATGGAGTTGTTGGTAGAGTGGAAGCCGCCTGTTGTCGTTGACAGATAGAGATTAGTCGCATCGAGGTTTCAGCGCAGCAAAACAAACAGAGAAGAGGTTTAAACTGGTGTTTACAGGTCGGGAAGCGGAGGACGAACTGTGAAGCGACGCAGGCTGTCTGTCAAAGAAGAGCTGTCACAGGAGCTAATGGGACAGAAGAAAGAGAGGAGTGTCACAGAGAATCAAAACATGCCAAAGCTATGGTTATTGTCGACAAGATTCAGAAAGAAATAATAACAGCTTGAAGGTACACACTTTAGAAGCTTCTCTATCAAGCCGCAGTCAAAAATACACTATACGATGGCATTTTGCTGGTATATTGTGTGGCTTTATAGTATCTGTTATTCAATTACAGGTGTTTATTGTTTGTACCTGGAGAAACATGTCACCTTACATTTAGTGGGGTCATTTCTGTACAGATCTGACCTAACTTGGCACAGTCCTTTCACATTTGTCTCGTACGTACAGTAGAGTCTATATGACGGGTTCTTATGTTTTTCTAATTATGGCTTAGTTCGGTGCGGTAGAACTGGTGGTAAATATTGATTATAGTTTTGTCAGCAGTTTGTGAAGACATTTTGAAATATAAAACTGACAGGAAGTAGAGCTGAGGTCAAAAACAGAATGGATGTCTCCGGTCATAACAAAGTTCTGCTCAGCTGATGTGTCAAGAACCTGCTGTGAGAACTGACCAACAAAGACTGTGAGAACAAAATGACATCAGGACGTCATTTTTTTTCTTACAGCCTGAGTTGCACGAACGTCTCGCTTCTTATGAAGCTCTACTGCTGCCTGCCCTCGTTTATGGATCACAAGTCGAGTTTGTAGGAGCCATTTTGTCACTATTGTTTGGGGATCATTTGGGTCACATTGGGGGTTACGTTTGGGAAGTGGCTGACCTATATTTAATGTAACCACCAGGGCGCAGTGTGGTGGAAATCTATATTAACGCACGGTGCTGTGTGACTGGGTTACGGAAGGTCACACGGTTTTTACCGCTCTCATGTGCCATCCATCCACCTTTTTCATACGTTTTATTTTGTCTGGGAGCATTCGCTGGAAATGTTTATTTAATCAAGATCACAATCAAATCATACCAGGACAATCTGGACACTGAGGGGCGTTAGGCCTGGATCCCCCGGCACCCAACAACCACGACAAAGGTTAGGACTAAGTTGTCGTTACAGAGTTTATAAGCCGAGATGTGTGCACGTTCTTATCTTCTGATTGGCCAATGGTAACTGAAACATTTTTGTCGATTTTGCCCAAGTGTTGCCACCATTTCTCCTTGCGTCTCCAGTTGTGGTCTTGTACACTTGAGCTGCAGTATGTTAAGTCACCATCTTCCTCTTAATCACCTGTATCTGCTGTTGGACACGCTTTTACACTCTCTGTCTTGGCCAGGACGCACTTGAAATACAAGTGAGTGTGCTGCCCTGTGGTGGAGTGGTTAAGGCGGCAGCACATATGTCGGCCGCAGCGTCGTGAGTCTGAATCCCGGCTTTCACTATTTGCTGCATGACCTCCCTTCTCTCATGCCAATTTTCACGCTGAAACTGTCCAGACCTGATAAAGCCTTTGGGCCAAAAAATCCTTTAAAAGCTTGTTTCCATGGCAATGTTGGTCATTTAGCAATAATATTCCACAGTATGGCAGATAACATACAGTATCTATCTCTATGACAAATATTGGGAAGTATAGTTTTAACTTTATTTCCATTTCCATGGAATCATTTAAGCAGAAAGTTACTCTGTGTCTCTTTAAATACAGAATGATATGGACGTCTCTCCTCTTCATTCGTATTGGCTGTTCGGTGTAGCCTTGCGCCACCAGCTGCAGGCCCAGCTGTGTGACTGACACCTGGGTTAATTCTCCACAAGAGGAGGATGAGCAGATGTGTGCCAGATGCTGCCTCCACTACTCGCTGAGACTGGACACCCGAAAGGTTTGCCTCACTGTAACTAAATCAAGCATAAACTCAAACCGGGATGACGGCTCGGTGTTAGTCCTACTTTCCCACATCTGTCAGTAAGGGCTGAAGGAACGGTGACAAAAATGTGAATCATCTATGTATGTCTGTATCTTTCGTGCTAAAACTGCTTGTAAATGTATCTTTTGAAGTATCACACAAACAGCTTGCATTTATTCAATTGCAGGAGTTGCTAAAACAGTACCTTGCAGTACTCTCCATGGAGACGCATAGACTTAAACACAAATTATAAAAAACACACTTCACTTACAAGTTCTTATATCCCCCCCCCCATTTTCAACAATTATTTTTCACAAGAGGCCATTTTTCCTTTTGCGCTGACTTTAATTCCTAATGCCACACATATATCTCTCGCGTTCACAGTTGAAATATGGCTGGTCTGACTGGTTTAATTACTGTAATCTGGAGAGGAATCGTGCCTTAGTGTCTGTCAGCAGAGGGTTTTTGCGACGAATATTGGCTGCCAAAGAGAAAATGTCATCGCCGCAAATCACGGGAAGCCCTCTGGCAGCCATCTTGGTGTCAAGGCGCTTTGATTTGCTACGAGACCACCACAGGCACTCATTCAAAAATGCACTAATGGTAAAAGTGAGGAGTCTTTATGATTTACTAAGAACGTATGTCGCGAAGAATCAGCCAGGGAATAACTTTCATTTTATTGACCACAAAGAAAGAAAAATCTCGAGGTTTTATTGTCAAAATAGAAAGGTTGGGTTCACAGGTTGGAAGACAGTTTGGATTGGATTGAAAAGGTGACTATAAGAGCAAAAAAAAAAAAAGCAATTTTCATACAGAGATCAGTCTTGTCACCGTTTTTCATCCCCGCGATTTCAGGGGGTGATTGACAGGTGGATTAGCATATAAGGGGCACACACCTGTATAAAAACAAATATGGCTGCTGTATCAGGAGGAATAAAACATTCTGGAAACCATTGCGGACGTTTGCAAATTCAATAAGCGAACCAGAAAACGCTGTTAATCTGAGGTGAGAGAAGTTAGATTTAAACGATGATGACCAATGAGTTCCTTTTTTCCATGCGTCACTGAAATAAACCAATCTGATGCTAGGAGGCGCTAAGGAGGGAGAAGGGACTCACTCTTTGTAATGTATTGGAGAAGTGTGGATACGGGGCCAATAACATGCAAGAACAACAATGCAATAGCAACAAAGACTGGGGATATGGGTCGTAAATAGTCCAAATATGTTGTTGTTGTTGTTGTTGTTGTTGTTGTTGTTGTTGTTGTTGGTGGTGTTGGTGTTGGTGTTGTTGTCATCAGTGAAAAGGACTTTAAGCTTGAAGATGGCAAGATTGTAGAGTCAATCCCAAACAAATACCAATAAGGCTCATACATTTGGAACGTTCTTCCAAAAGCAGGACATTTCCCACAGAGTTATAGCAACCTCTTTGAATGAAATTAAGTTTAAAGGCTTCATTTCCAATATTCAGACCAAAATGTAACGAAATGAAAATAAAAGCGTTGGTCTCTTTTCCATTTCTCTATTTTGGAATTTGGGTTACATCAGGTCCATTGCCAGTGCCAAAAGTGTTATAAATTGTCCCAAAAAAGGCAACCTTTTGGCCTGTTCTGTGCTGGTCTACTTTCTAAAAATTAGGGCACTGCAGTAAAACACACACACACTCACAGACACGCACATGCACACACACACACACACACACACACACACCCACAGTAACACTATTTCTTTTAATGTTTCTTAATTATGTAACCTTGCTGCTTGCGTTCGGATTTGTCTCATTCAGATGGGGACAAGAGCCAGCGTTCTTGCACTTGTGTTGGTTATTTGAGAGAAATAGCTAAACCCCAAAGTTGGACCTGATGATTTTAATTAGTTGTGCCATTATTCTTCCCTCCAACAATGGCACAAAATTCGCAGATCAGTGACTGACATTTTCCTGACTGCCTCTCGACTTGCAGGTGCGCTAACTTTGGGATATCATCTGAAGCCTGCATTTGTCTTGGCTTGCACATAAAGAAGCTCGCCTTTACCGTCTTGGATTTTGTTTAAAACCATTTTGTTTCCACTCTGCAGCTCTAGTAGAATATTAATGAGTGGTGAATTTTTTATGCGCTGCTCTGTTTCAGTTTGATTTGTTAATGATCTGAGTAATGTGTTGGGAGCAATGAATCTAATTACTGCTTCTCTGCCAAAGGGTTTAAAACGTTTTGGTTTTAGACACGACGAGGGGGGGGAAATGGGAGACTTGTTCCCCACGGACGCAAAATATTCTCAAAAGAATGCACTATGGTACGGAGTTCCATGAACAATCATTACTTGATGTTTTTAGAATTAATTTCTGACCTAAATTGGAGGCTACTTTAGTTAATTTTACAAACGTCAAATGTGTTGAGTGATGTTTTAGAACTTTGTCTGAACCTCGTGATGATTTAAAGATAGTTGTCCACTTCAACTTACCCCACTTTTTCATGCCTTAGAATTGAGCTGGAGGAAGGTCAGAATTCAGTGGTGGAATTTATCTTTTAACTCTCAAAATGCAGATGTTTTGTCCCGGTATATTTTAACCTCGCTCGCTGTAATTACTGGGCATATACAAGAAACCAAAAGTGGCACAAGCTTTGACTTCTTCTCTGTACGCAGAAACCAACTGAGGTATTTTGTATGTACAGTAACAGTTCAAGGACTTTTATCCACTCAAAAGATATAATATTTTGGTTTGAATTGTTGATCGATATGGCAACGGTCCTAATCTGTCATCATTATTAAATCCATGGATATCATTTATGGGAAAATATGATTACAAAAAGAGCTGGTTGAAAAACAAATAATGTACAAGTTTCAAATAAGGGAAAAATGTACTATTTCTCTACTTTTGTGATTTGTTTTACAGATATTTCACATTTAAACTGATAATTAAATCTCATAATATAATTAAAGACACGATTCAACACATTTCATAAAAATCGTTATCGGGATACTCCAAACAAAAACACCTAGATATTCATTTTTGTCATATTCACAATACAACAAAAAATGATTTGATTGAAAACATGCAGTCCGTTTTAAATTCCTAAAACATAAATAACTGGTTCACTGTGTGTGGAGTTTTAGTTTGGTTATTTCTTTCAAAACCATTGAGTTATTAATGCCCTTGCCCTCCATCAGAAATTTGGACGTTATCCAATTGAAAAAGTTGAACGCAACTTACTGTCCTTGAGATCTTTTTCTGTCTGTTTTGGTTTGAACCCAAAACAGACAAAAATGTCATGTACAAACCGTGTCAAAGCAAAAATATCACACTCCATGTTCTGATAATGCCAGCCTCCAAAGAACCTCTCGAGAAGATAATCCCTGAAGTTTTAGCTTCACTGTCAGAAACCCTCAAACCTCCTGCTCCAAATCTTCTAGGTCCAATCCACCGGGGGCGCCGCTGAGTAATTACCGCTAACCTGCTTCTCCTCGGGGGCCTGGTGCTATAAACGGCCCCTGTCACACGCTAATGGAGAAGCTAGCTCGTGTCGTGCTCACCGTGGGACCCCGAACAAGCGACGTATCCAGGTCAAAGGCAGTAAATCACTGCAGAGGAGAGGAGCAGAACGGCTCTACGGCGATGGTAATTTACTGAGAGTTACTGAGGCAGAACCAGTTAGTTACCGGCACACCATTCACACGGGCCTCTTAAGGGATGTTGTGTGAAATGACGGCGCGAACTGGAGCACAGCTGTGGAGACGGCATAAAGCTCTCCGTACAATCACAATCTCTGCAGTTGTCCCGAAGACGTAAAGCGGCAGGATTCAATTGCAGCTGTCTGTTGGAGGATGACCTGAGCGCCGCCATAGAGAGAGTGGGAGTGAACATCATAAATCAAACTTTCAGAGGAAATCTGCCTTGTTTGTGGTGTGTAAATTATGCTTCATAAAAGAGCTGTGGATGACTGCTTAACTCGTGCTTCACAGGTAACAGACATTTTATTACAAAAATGTCAGATTGGCGTGGACAATGACTCAAAGAAGTTGAAATCACAATCGGTTTACATGGCTGGGTTGCGTTGTGACGACTCAGTTCTGTGCTCTGTTGCTCTGTGAGGTGTAATAAATAAGTGTAATGCTTTAGTAACATCTCCATGGAGACACAAAAAAAAAAAAAAAAAAAACATGAGTAAAGCTATCTAACGCACTTTTAAATCAATCTGTTTGTACTGTAAGAGGCCTGATGGTTGCTGAGTAGGCCTTTGGTGCTGCCGGGGGTTACAGCAGCGAGCCAGTGTTGGATCATTGCTCCATCTCGGTCGACATGCGATGGAGTTTGCCCCAGTGAAAGCGACTGTGGGCTGGGCTTGAATCTCAGGCCTTCAGGGGGCTGTTGGATGACGTTAACTTTCGGACCACTTGGAGACCTCAATGCGCTCAGAGATCGAGGCGGAAACAGATCCAATCAGGCTTCTGCCGCGTTTCCACGACAAATGCCAAGTTCATAGGTCATGGGGTTACGCATTTCTCAAGCCGATTCACCATGAAGCTCAATAGTCCTGCTCTGATTCTGGAAGAGAAATTCCATTGACTGTTCCCATAAAAACACATCATTCTCACATCGGGACATGTAAAGAAGGATTTGTAGCTTACTTGTAATAATAAAATAATAAATAATAAATAAAATATTCAAAATCCACTCAATAAAATCTGTAAAATAAATAATTTAACCAGGCTTTGTATATATCAGAATTATTTGTCCTATGCCATAAGTAATTTACTCACCCATTTTACCATTGTTTATATTTTTTCGCTTTGTACTACTTTGCAGCATCTCCTGTCCCAGTTCATCTAAAAAATATGTAATGTAATGTTAAGACACAGACTTACAGAGTTTAGTGCTTCGCTGGTTGACTCAATCCTCCGTAATATTTTTGTTTCCTTTCTCACTCATAAGCCGCCTTGTTTGTTTAGGACACAAACAGACCATGCGTTTCTCTGATTGGTTGACACGCCTGTCAATCACGCCCATTTGAAATTGGGGGGGGGGGCAAGATACAATTCCAGACCAAAATGTCTCAGTAAAGTGCCGTCGAAGCGTGTGTGGTCTTGGCTGGTCAGGCAACTGTTTCGGCGTTTGTTGAGCCGGCCGACTGTTGTAATGGAAATGCTTTCACGGCCGAGAGGGGCCGCGCACGCAGAGGCGAGTACAGCAGAGCTAAGTAGGGTCTAATGGAAAAAGGTCATTAGTGCACTAAATAGCTAAGTTACCTCTGTTATTGTGGTAGCCTACTGCACTATGCTGCTTTTAAAAATCAATTGAACCAGTTTTAATACCATATTTTTAAGCTCACGGTAGTCCTGGTTTAGTCCTGCTTTAGTGCTGCTTTAGTGCTCATTAAGACGTGGTCCAGTCCGGTCCTGTTTGAGATGTGGTGTAATTAGACCTAATGTAATTATAATTTAGACCTGCTCCTGATACAGCAAGGCCCTCTTTAGTCCTACGTAATAGCTTTAGTCCTGGTCTTGTTTTTTCTGGCAGATATTGGTTTGTTGGGTATAACCTGGTCTGGATTGTCTTGGTCCTGCTTTAGTCCTGTTTTTGGTGATGTAACAGAGCAATGCTGTAATGATATTTTCATTTTGCTGGAAGTACTGTACTGTGCATATTTTGGACGTTGAACTGCACCGCTGTGAGTCGCTTGTGGATATTACAGTGATAAAACATAAAATTGCAGCGCGGTTCATAACCCTCCGAAAAAATCTGGCCCCCTGGAAAATCTAATTGGAGACCCCTGCCCCGTGCGCTTTGTGCCTTTGCGGACAAGAAAGATGTGCTTTTCTTTTAACTGGGTATGAATCTAGCTTCTGCCAGTTTATGTAAAGGTGTGTCATTTTGAAAGCCCATCTCTCCCTCTTCTGCTCTCATCAGTGAAACACATCATGACCTCCTGGGTCAGAGTGGGCCTTCTTTGTCAGCTTGCTGCATCTTCTGGACTGTACTTCTGCCACTGTGGATTTATATAACGAGGCCCTCGCAGCTCAGTGTCACCAATGTGAATCTGGATTAAAGACCTGTGATGTGATGAGGTCAGAAGGGGCTTAGATATAAGGCGCTGCTTGTATTGAGAACGGACAGATTGAACCCGACTGTAAAAATGTAATTATTCAAACGGCCAAGGCAAGTTTGAGGGGGGAAAGAGGATGGCAAAAAGAGAGATAATGTAACCTGGCTAGAGAGACGCACAAAAGAATATGAAATGGTGTCATTGTAACAGTCACAAGCCAATAAACAAGTTCAAGTTGCAGCATGTCTGGCGGGCAGTGTGGTGCGGCTCTTCTCAAAATATAATAAGGATTTCCAGGCAAAATATACATATCGATGCAGAGATGCGAATCGTGATACTTTCAAACAACATAAAGTCATGATAAATTGTGCAATCGTTAACCTGCCGACTGGTGCTGAAAACTATTCCTGGGACTATTGTGTTCTGATATTAAGGACATTGTGAACTTGAAACTCCATGCATTTTTAAAATTCTACATAATCAAAACATCAATTTAGTAAACTATATGACTGGTTTTAAAGGATATTCATGTATCAGGGAAAATATTGTATCAGGATATCGTAAGATACTACCAAGACAATGCTATAGTGTGCCATCTGCTTGTCTCTAAGGAGATGTTGTTGCTTTACCTGCAATGCTCCAGAGTATGACATTAATTTGATGAGCCTTGCATTCATTCGAGCTGAGATGTTTTCATTGCTCGAAAACACCTTGAAAAACATGCATTCTCACAGCGAACAAGCTCGCGTCGCCACGGATCTGACCTGCGGCTTATAGGCCTGGTGGCGTTTCCATGGCGATCGACCAGTTAAAATGACATGCTGCGCAGAGACAAGAAGGTGGCGGACAAGTGCGCCTGTAAGTTAAAGACTGTTAAAGACAAAAAAAAATACCTTTAATAACAAAGATAGTGTCACTGTTGAACTAAAACGGCAAAAAAGGAATAAACCATTTCAGATTTTCATCCCAATAATACACTTTGTTCGTAAATATTCTCCCACTTGAAGCCGTCAGTCACCGCATTCCGGCCTTCAGTTTGGTTGATAATGTATTTTAAAGTGTGCAATAGAAATAAGTGTTCAACTTGACCAATCGGAAAAGGAATCGCTACCATGTCGATGTCTTAAGTTCGCAAACGGCTGTGAGCGTTGACATCGTGCAGAAACGGGTCCCAAAAACATAGCTGTTTGAGGTGTGAGGAGTCAAGGCGTTTTCAAACGTCTTTTAGAATTAATTTGACTTAAAACACCCCCTGAGCGCGTCTTTTTTTGCATTAGACAAACAACCTCCATAAATATAAAGCTCTAAGCGCCCCATTTGATTAATATGCTTGGCCCGTTCCTCTTTAATGTCCTCAAACCTTCCAACTTGTCAAAGAAATGTTCTGCTCTGGAAATTAGCTTCACCCTAATGAAATTTTAATTTGTTATTATGAACGCGGTCGGTGCCCGGAGCGCCGCATGTGAGCCGGAGATTTAAAAGCCCTCAATGCTTCAGACGGAGGAACAAATGGATGGGAGAGGGGGCAGAAATTGAACGTATCCATTAATGTAACTTTAGCAGCAGCGGTGAGGTATAAGGCAAGGAAGCGACTCCAGAGAGGGGCCGACATTATAGAGACATTCCACTTCACAATAATCATGGGATCCTATCGACTTGATGACGGCAGTTACCACAAATGCTTCTGCGGAGATTGGCCAATTTTGCAGCAGATACCTCGTCCATAATAGCTCTGAAAGTGATTTTTTTTGTCTTTTTTTCTCCATTCTGTTTTTTGAGAACACAGGGAAATGGTGAAAGAGACGTACCAACCTGCAGTGTTGGTAAAAAAAGGTCTATTCAACTTTTGATTTTCTTTCTAAATAAGAGAAAAGAAAGTTGTTATCTGGGCATCATTGTGTAAGTCTCTTCTAAGTGTCTCTCATAGTCCCTTGCGGTGTGGCATGAGTTTTATCTAAAAGTTCATTGAAATTCTTCTGCTTTATGGAATTTTACCGTCATCTTTCCTGCAAGAAACAAGTGTATTTCCCTGCTTGTCAACATGGAGCCTGGAATGTTCCACAGTGCAGTATTAAACGTATAAAGAGATATAGCGTTGTTATGCCATGATACAAACCAGCCGTACCTGATTTTTATACTGTCCCCATTTTAACCCAATGGGAGTGCTTATTGCCGTGTTTAGCCTTGAGTTTAGCCTTGAGCGGCTAGCTAAATCCAATAGTTGTGTGGCCCGTAAGTAACGAGCACTTTGTAAGTGCACAGACACATACGAGGACAATACAGATTTTACTTTAAATCATGAATAACATATACAACGAGCTGACGAATGTGCTTTGGACCTGGAAGCAAGAAATATGCTGTGTCACAATCACATAGAGCATTTTATACTCCGCAAACAGGAAGTGCGCTGTTAGCATGCTAATGTTTGTTAGCTTTACCGCGAAGACAAAACTTGCTCTGGGCTCAGACAGTCGTGAAAAGCACTTATAAACTCAGCACTGTGAATATTTAGAATGCTAGGAATGCATTAGGGTGATAAATCTGGACTGTAACAAAGAGTTTTAAATGTTTTTCAAGTTTTAAAGGAGCTCCTTTGAGTGTTAGTTGACACTGTTTTGGTCCATTATCTTTCACCAATCCTTTATGATTTCTCCTGTCACACAAAACATTTCACTTCAGACGTTCCACGCTGTTCTTTGTATTAGTTTTCATTTTCTGAATTTGTGCCAGACATCAAGGATCAGTGATAATTGTCAGTCATTGAAGGCTATTTTCCATTGTGACAATAATAACACACATTAAAGTGCTTTTTGATATCCCGCTTGATGTCGCCAATTGCCTTATTTTTGGGACCAGGCCTATCCAAATGATGAAACTCGCATGCTCTCCTTTTAGTATTGACTTTGATTTCTCTGTGGCTGGCAGTGAAGCAGCTGGGTTCCTGCCAACTCTCCTAAATGGACTGAAGGCATTTTGTTTAAGTGGCAAAAGATAGTGTAAGCCCTCCCAGCCATGGCACTTTTGATGGCACAACAAATTATGTTACATAGAGAAAAAATCCAATCGCTACAAAGAGAAACGCCACTCCGTAATGCTTTTTATGTTAGCTTTACCGCGTTCAATTATGGTTTTATTGCTTGGATGTTTTGTATTTCAACTTATGGGAATCACAATAATGTCCTTTATTTAACAGCACTTAGGAATTGCTGTGGGTGAAATCAAATCACCACAAAAACACAAAGGTAGGAACAGAATGCGGTTGTAAATAAAGAGGAAAAATTGCTGCAGACTCGGTGCAGTTTGTGGTTTTAACGATGTTTTTCTTTTTCAAACTGGAAGCACTTATTCGAAAACAAACCAGAGATGAGATAAGAGAACCTTCGTTGGTCCCACAATGGAGACGTTGCAGTGGTACAACGCACAGTTCAGGAACAGAAGGTCAAATATATATACATTTTAAAATATGTAAATGCTCCAGTTGAAAAATGTATAGAGTAAAAAAAAATAAAAGCATTTCACATGGATTTTGAGAACTATTAAAGTGACAGATATGGTGGTCTTGACAAAGAATTGTGCTGATTTTGGGTCTAAGCAAAATTCTATCTAGTCTTAAATGTATCTAGTCCTTTTTATTTATATATTTATTTTAAAACCCGGTCAAAATCTTTAGGCAAGATGTCAATATGGACTTTCCAGGAGGCCTCAAACCCTACAGAAAAGTACTTTACTTCTCAGTCCAGATAAAAATGTAGTCCAAGTAGAAGTACTTTGTGCATATATATTGTATTTATGTCAAGTATGCTAAATATGACATCACCTTTGTTTTGTTAAATTAACGTTTAAGCTGTCGGAAGAATGTGTTACTTTCGGAATAATGTCCTTTGCATTTCAGTTGGAATTGTGTGTATCGATGACCAGAAATGAGAACCGATCTACTTTTAGCAATCAGAGTTTTCAAATGTTATGTACTGCAGCTTAATTTAATCTTCTCTCTGTGCTTTCTCTGCGGGCCTGGGTCGTGGCAGTGACCATCTGTTTCAGCAGAGACAGGCTGAGGTTCTAATGAGGCACAAAAAACATCCGGGTCAGAGGTCAAAAGGTCACAGGGGGTCGGCCAAAACTGCTTCCTCCATCTGTGCCCCCTCGTATATCACAATACAACACCTATATTTTACTGTCTATTATTGTGGGGCTGCATTACAACTCACTCACGCTGGTGACCAAATTCAATAAAGAGTTTTATTTAGAATGATTGAAACTGCTTCACTACATAAAGCGCCTGCAGACATAGTCCTTGCGCCCTCTTCTGGAATTTTTGAGCTTTTAACCATGTAAAACAACTATTCCCTTACCAAAAACATGTTGTATTTATGTTCCTTCACACTTTCATTAATGATTACGAGCTCATCTTCTCTGAGTCTCACAAAAAACACGTTCAAATTTCCCAGATTTGTGACGTCAGAGGAAGCGATCCGGAGTCCTCCCGTGCTGTTTTTAACTCCATAAATCATTGCTAAACTTGTTCACCATCATTGCATTCATTACAACTGTGTGCTCACGTTAGCGTGTCAGGGTCTGACTGTCTTTCCATCTCCTACCAGTAGGTGGTGTGCGTCACCTTACTGTTAGAAAGCCATTCATTCCTTCAATTAAACTTATTTTTGTAACGCCCAAAACCACAATAGCAGTTGCCTCGCATGAGATGCCAAAGCAAAAGTACTCAAGAGCATGTTTTCCCTTATCATTAGTTTATTACTGAGTACTGAGAAAAAAACAGAAGTCTTTTAAACATATCTTTTTGAACCTGTTCTGAAAGCACATTTATTCCTTCTCTATTGCCCTAAACAGCAATAAAGCAATGTGAAGAGCTTCCATTTTGGACAGCACTATTCTCAAAAACAAAACAAGACTAGAGCATCTATTGATTGAGGAAAAAGTGACAATTTATCAGTCTACTCTTGGCTCATCTCCTGGATTCCAATATTTCTTGTATCTCATCTTCTGTCAGATTTGCCGCCTCAGAAGACACATTATACCAGTCATTGCTGCTTTAAAAATTTAAAAACAAAAAGAAACCGCAAACACATCAAAGGGTTAGAGCAGAGCAGATACTAATAGCGTTTCTGGTTAGTTGTTTTGTGTATGATTGTCCATTATTTGAGATTATTTCAAAGTCGTCATGGTAACTCGAGTGGCTTGTTAAGGCAGCTTTCATTGTTTTTCATTTTCTAAAAGCAACTGACATTTGGCTGGGCTCCAGGGGAAATTATTTACACTCCTACGCTGTTTGCACAAACCAAATCATTTGTTCTCATTATGAAGTTAGTGTTTGATTGTTTTCAAAGTCAGTAAGTGGCAAAGTGCAAAGTGGCAATCAACAGTTTTTAGAAATGGAAAGCTGCAAATTGCTTATATTTTATTGAGTTAAGGAGAGTTGATTTGAGTTAAGTTAAATCAAATTACAAAAATAAACCATGTACAGATTGTCAGTTCAATTAAGGTTGAGGCCATGCTAAAACTTTATGGCAACTGTGAAAAAGAAATGTAATTAAAGCTTGTTGGGTCCAAAATATTGTTGATTTATATATTGATTAGCTTTGGCAGTCATAAGCTCTAGATAAGGTGATCAACATGCTTTAAACAGGATTGCATCAACTTACTTTTAGAAGGAGATGTTTGGATTGTAAAGTGCAAAATAAATAAAACTCATTATTATTATTTATTATTATATTTTGTATTTAAAAAAAAAGGGTCTGTAATACAGACGTTTCAGGCATTAACTCGGCACAAAGTAACTTTGGCAATAGAGCTCCCCCTGCAGCCATTTACACAAGGGAGCGCAAGATTTATTTATTTTTTTCACTTTTTTTTTCTGTCTTTCTTCATCATAATAAGAGAGTATAAGCGCATGCAAAAACATTTCACTTTGAAAAAAAAGTTAAAACAAATAATAATAGTGCCAGGCTTTCTCAGGTGAGTTGTCTTCAGGTCGATGTTGGCAAATTTTGCGAGGCTGGTTTTCTGCCCCGAGACAGCAGGGGGCGACAAGGGGCATTCAACGCCCGAAAATGCATATTTAACCATCACAGGGACTCACAAAGACATTAAATTATGTGAAAATTGTATTTAGTTCTGCTTTAAAGTGGCTTAATAGCGCGTAAGCCTGTAAGTCACACACAAAAGACACTCCAAATGTAGAGTGAAGGCATAAAACAGAATTTGACGCTGCATCCTGCCCTCTGTTCACCTCAATTGTATGA
Source organism: Chaenogobius annularis (assembly GCA_015082035.1). Taxonomy (NCBI): domain Eukaryota; kingdom Metazoa; phylum Chordata; class Actinopteri; order Gobiiformes; family Gobiidae; genus Chaenogobius; species Chaenogobius annularis. The sequence continues at coordinate 844,919 of BJKM01000181.1, read as the reverse complement.
ATCTCCAAACCCGGGAGGCTGCACTCTGAAGGACCGCGCTCAGATGTCCTGTCTTGTCTTTTTCTTTTTGGTGAGTGATGTGGCTCAACACTCTAATTGAAGGATTACTTTGCAGAAATAACCAGGCACAATGCTAGGTGACCTTTATTAACATACACATATCTTTAAAACATATTAAGACATCATCTCTTTCACTTAAAAATCAACCATTTAGAATTATTATGGATTGGTTGTAGATAAATTGACAACACATTAAGACTATGTAAATCTGCTTCTATGAACTATTATATTGATGTGTGGATTTTGGAGGGAGTCATCTTAATTTCGTTTGAACTAGTTTGCACACAGGGACACCAAGGAGGGAGAACCACTGAGAGAAGAAGACGGGACATCTGAGTGCGGCCCTTGCGTGTGCAGCCTCCCGGGTAAGTAAGATTCACCGTACTCGTTCATCTTGGTGGACAGCATCAGCGCTCAGCCTCATCTACGAACTGTATAATGGCCATGGAAGGCATTGTCCTTCAAACTGCCCATAATAACGTCGATCCAACCCTGAAATATGACAAATGGGACAATGGGACAAGAATATAACAATACAGAATGGCTTGTGTTTCCTTCATCTACCCAAAACATGGTGAAATTGTCCATGGCTAAAGTCCTGATCAAGTATTCCACACAGCAGCAGCTCATCCAGAACATAAAGGATGGGTCAAATGAATTCCCCTGCAGATTTTTCTCAGCTTGCTGTGCACATTGAACGCTCCGGTCGATAGCAAAGGCCTTGTCTTTGCAGAGTTTGAAAGGCAGAGGAGGATGCCAGCAGCAGGTCCTATTAAAAGCCCTGAGCCTCCATCTCCTCACACACGGACAGAGGACACCCTGTTTGGTCTGTGCACAGCGCATTGGTTTATCGATCCTGTCCTCTCTCGTTCAGCAAAAGCGCTCATTAACCCTCCGACGGAATGAAGAAAGTCCAATACATCCTCTGCACGCATCAGCGGACATTTTGAGGCAAAGAGGAGTTCAAAGAGGGCGATGAAAATAGACCTAAGTGTCTGTGGTATTGTGATCTTCTGATGCTACTAGGTATTTGTGCTTGAACCTGTTTTAGACGGGTTCTAGTCTAGACCTGGTCAGTTCCTGGTTTGAGTTTAAAGGGTTTAATTCAGTCTTCTCTTTTTCAAGTACTGTGGTTTTGATTTTTACTCAGCCCATATGTCGTACGCTGCCTAGCAAGCCAGCACTACACACTTTTCCAATACGATACAAAGATGTACGGTCTGGGCCCTGATCTTATCTCCTAGAGTTCTGATGGGTGTGATTAACAGGCAGGTTAGCCAATCAGTGAAATGCCCATTTGTTTTCAAAACAAGCATGCCTGCTTATGAGGAAAAGCAGCACCTTCTGCAGAATCAATGGATGAAACAGTAAAAGCTGTTCATCTGAAGTGAAAGAAGTTTGATTTTGTTCTAAGTGATAGATGTTGAATCAACATAGTACAATAAGGTATTTGGAAAACCTTCTGTATTTGGTGCAAATCAGTTTGCCTGCAGTGACTTTTGATGGGTGGGCAAGCAGATTTGGACATAGATATTAATATTGGTTCAATTTAAAAATCCACTTTGGATCAAAGTGGGTAAAATCGTGAATGGTAATATTGATATAGCGCTTTCTACCTTCAAGGCACTCTAAGTGTTGTAGATCAAGGAACCACTCACCCAGGTGAGTGTGAGGACAAAACATGAAGAAATACATCAACAGTGACATGAAATCATTTTTCACATTAAAAACAGCCCTGTTTTTTAGAGCCGATGCGGTTGCACTCACCTCTCACTCCCAGCTGCTAATCAAAGCGAACTGCTTTTGATCTTTCCTGAAGAGACGTGTATTTCCCAGAAGCTTTGGTCCAGAGTGGGTCCTTTCTGTGTACAATAGATCCTGCCTCTCAGTGGGACTTTCCTGGTTAATAAAGGTCAATAACATCAGCCTGTCCAGGAACAGCAGGTGCTGTCCCTGTCATGAAATGGCGGATTGTGTTTCAAACCAGTATCTACAAACATAGCCTTAGCTACAAACAGTGACTATTTGTAGACACTTGCTTCACTGTTTGGTGCTGCTGTTGTTGTCTCCTGCTGCACATGGGCACTGAACAAACTATATACTACTTCTCCTTTTTTTCCATGGGTAAATGTAGTGGTGTTTGAGCAAGCCCTGGGGTTCCAATATGGCCGGCTGTTTGAGTCATGGTCTGAGCTCAGTGGCGCGTGTTGCCAGTTTGGCCTTAAGAGACTAGACTCTTCTATACTACGTACTCTGTGAAAGCCTAGCAGAGCAAATTTAGACAAGCAGTTTGGTTTTACATTAACTTTCGGGCTGCAGAGGGTTTTTGTTGCAATACCAATGGACTGACCACTATCCTACTCACGATAAGTTTAAGATCGCAATACCGGTGTTTGAGCCTCTCCGGTTGTAAAAGCTTGTGTAGAACGAGTGTACTGTAGCGCCGCATCAGCAGCAACGGCAAGGGAGCAATCTAGCTTCCAGCCTGCAGCGCTGCAGTACACTCAGTGACCAGGGGGGTACACTGAAGGCAACGTGACACAACCCATGCGGCAAGCAGGCAGAAGTTAAGATTATTCTAATTTAATTCGATTAAGTTGATTATAGTCTTCTGACATTATTATAGTTTTAGTTATAGTTGACTGCACACCACTGGTTGAGATTATTGTAAACAAAGCATCATATTGCTGAAATTGGCTGTATGCTTTCCCTTACGACTGTTTCCAGCAGGGGACGTCTCATTGGAAAAGAAAGTCTTTTTTTTTTTACCCTGTTTTACCTTTAACTTTTCTCTTTCATATTATTTTTTTCTCAGATGTCGTCTTAAGTATTTACTGCGGACCGAAAAAACCCATCTCAGCTTCCAAATCCCTTTAAAAACACTTACTTACTGTCCTCTCCCGTGGTAGCGTGTAAAGAGTGCTAGCAGCAGCTCCGTCCTCTGGCAGCACTAATAACCTGTGTTTGAAGCTAAATACTCAGCCTCCGATAACAGACGGAGCCGCACAGAGCCGCGGGGAACGGGCCACATGATTACCTGCCTTCTGCTTTTGTAGTTAAACAGCATCAGAGCCAACGCAGCTCCAGGAAAACAACATGTCACCTGGAGAGGGGGGAGAGGAGTGAGGGGGGGAATGATAGAGAGAGAGAGAGACAGAGAGAGAGAGGAGCTGAGGGAGCGAAGAGCTGAGAAGAAGGAGAGAAAGGTGGCGAATAAAGGGCTGAGGGAGTGAAAAGGTGTGAGAGGGGGGCTAAGTGGGAGAAAGCAGAGGGGGAGAGAGAGGACTGAGTGAGAGGAGCTTCAAGTGTTAATTTAATGTATGATTTGAGAGCTGTTCTGATGATGAGCAATTTGTGGAGCAAAAAGTAAAAAGTGTGACAACCCACCGCAGTCTCCCCTACTGACTTTGATACCGCTGTGATAAAAGTATTTGCAAAATGTAATCATCAACACAAAATAATACAGTTTCGAGTTTCAATACTATACACTATACACTGTCTGTGTACTATAGAGTGTCTTTCTAGTATATAAGAAGCTGCGTCTCTCGTCTAAAGGCGGTTTTAGACAGGCTTTGTCCTCACAGTTCCACAATCCACATGTTAAAGCCTGTTGTTGGTTTGTTTACGATAATAACTGCAGTGGCTCTGGTGATAGATCAGGATAATATGGATCTGCGTTCAACATGTGGAGTGGCCCCTTTATCCGCTCACATTTCAGTTTCTTTTCCTAGCTTTGTTTGGCACAGTTCCAGAGATAAAGTGTGGCGGACATGCTCTATTATATCAAACAAAATCAACAGAAATTAGGCCATAAAACGGAGGATAACATCCGAAGCAGACATCCGAATTGCTCTCGCCTGCTGCACTCACTTTCGGCCTACCGGGGGGGGCGCGCGAGCCAAAAATTCCGGAAGAAAACCATATCAGCGGTCGCTCGTATAACCTATGTCGCTTGCCGAAAATCCCTTTGCGTTGCTGAACACAGTAACATAATCATTAAAATATCAAATAAACAAGCAAAAGTAAATGCATTCGACAGCGCTTTATTTATCTTTTATGTTGACAGATTACAGATTACACATAATACAATGCCATACAATGCCTGTAGTTTATCCTCACATACAAAATAGTGGTTATAACGTGCAACTGAAAGTGTATTTGTCTTTGGCGTCTCAAGAGTCTCTAGTTGCTCGATGCACATGCTCACGACACACTGTGTTTGCTGCCGCGGCTGTGAAACAAACCTGGCTCTTGGTTTGCGATGAGGGGATTAGACCGGCAAAGGGATGATGAAATGACCACAATGAATGCGTTACTCCAAAAATGTAATGTTCCTCGTTACTCTAAAAAAAGTAATTTGAGTATGCTAACGCGTTACCCCCCACTCTGATAATTAGCATATTACATGGTATAATACTATACTATACTACCATATACTATACTATTATAGATTATCAGACTTTTGGTATTGATTAGTATCCGGAGTTTATCTTTTATCCAGACGGAATAAAAGACAGAAGAGACGGTGATTCTTGACGTTGCTCAAACACCGCTGTCTACTTATTCCCGCCGCCTCCTCTTATTGGTCAGCCTCCGTCAGGCATAAGTGAGTGACCGGGGGATTTGGCCTATCACAGTGAAGCATAAACTCTCAGAGGAAGCGGATACAGTGGTTTTTCCATCTTATATCTTCACTACCAAATCCTATTGTTCGTCTGACCATAAACGGCAGTGTTTCAATGTCACACGCAGTTGGTATGAAGCTGACTGACAGGAATAATGCACCGAGACAATTTTTCTATTCCTCATTAAATGAGGTCCCATGATGAACCAAGCAAGGATCCCAAAGGTGCTAATTGGCGGCACTGCTGCTGTTTTTATTCAACTTGTGTGGGACGATCAAGGCTCTGGCTACAGAGCAGAAAGTACAGAGAAAGATAGAAAGAAAACGAGAGGAAAAAAGATGGAAAGTGAGCACGAAAAACTAGAGAGACGTTTTCAATAGAGACAGTTGAATTGTGTGGAATAAGTTCAGGAAGTGGGACCAGGATTCCTGACAATTAGAATGAATGTGGTGAGAAAAAACGAATAAATAAGTAAATATGGTTTTGGAGAAAAGCAAATTTGGAATATCACGTTTATCATCTATAATAATAACAGAGTGGCTGCGAATAGTAGTTCCTTTATTTATAAAAAAAAAAATTGCCTCAATTTTCATCATTTTAATCATAGAACAACACAAATAAGAAACAAAATACATACAAAAGAAAAAGAAAGAAAGAAAGAAAGAAAGAGAGAAGACATCGAAAGAACATAAAAATTAAGTCCAAATGTGATGTTGGTCCTGTCCTTGATTTGTGTCAATTTTTTTTGTGACGGCCTTTTTCCCACTGTAAATTTCCAAACATGAATAATGATTTCTTTTACAGTCCATGCCCAATGCCAGGACCTCAAGCCGTCCGTTGACTTGATGTTCATAACTGCAGATTCGCTCATTCTCTGCTGCTGCGGGCCGTGCCGCTTCAATTTTCATTTAACATCTTTGTATTCTTGAAAACACATTTTTGTCTCTTTCAAACACTGACACTTTCAAACAATTGCAAATTTTAAGTACAACCCTTCTCAGAGCACTATTGCCTGAAATGCGGGACGGTACAGGATTACTCACGCACGCACGGATCAATAAAAAAATACAACTCCGAGTAAGGTAATTATGAGAGATCAAACCATTATAACACAAACGCTCATAAAAGTCGATTTTTGCATTATACTTCCGCTTTAATTTAATCTCGTCACTGGACCATTCCTTTCTTTCTGTCCCCAGCGGAGGGTGACAGCCTGCACATTCAACTGTTCGGGGTCCACCACCTGCTCGTCTTCACGGAGATGCGATCGGTTTGCCTGGGGATGTTCCACAGTATACGTTAAGGCGTGCATATCTTGCCGTTATTCAGTTGCAGAGGCTTTAAATACGTGCCGTCTCCTGGCGAGTGGGGTCACCTGCCATCCTCGTTCAAGACTCATCAGACCTGATCACAGCTGAAGTGTGCGGAAGCGCCCGGTCAGCAGCGGACTGACGAGATCTACACGGACTAGATCAGGTCACGCTCTCACTGCACGACACAAGGTCCGTCGCCGCCACGCAAAATCGTCTTTAATCATCAACAGTTACAGTAAAAATAGGGTTACAACGGATATTATTTCTCTCTCTTTCTCAAAAAAGCTAAGAAGAATAATCACCCATTGTTTGACTACAGCGGAGAAGCCGGTACAAGTACAATTTATGAATACTGTAAAGCACCAGAATACTAGCCTGGGATCCAGATTAACTCTGTGTCATTACTGTGCTTCATACATTGTTTTTCTCGTATTTGTTGTGTTGCAAACGGACGTTGTGTTTGATTAATCCGCCTGTCAATCACGGCCATCTGAACGCGGGGGGAGATGACGCCGGGGTCCAGACCTCGCATTTTTCACTGGTGTAGGAAACACACGTTTTTTGGGGGTTTTTTTTGTCGTCTTGGCTGGCACGGCAACCAAAATAGCACACTCGTTCAAAAATCGCTAATAAATAGTTTGGAAAATCCCTGACCTGAAAGAAAATGCGCTACTGAACATGAAATTGTGTGAGTGATGTTGGCAATTAAATCATTTTTCAACTCTCGACGTTTATGATTGTGTCTGCAATTCGTTATTTTCTCTTCAGTCTGTGATCTCAGAAAAATCGATAAATCAGGCACATTATCGAGCCCATGTTGAGGACATCATATCGGCAGGGAAGTAATCGCGGTAACGAATCGCAACGAGTGATCAGGAGAGATGCATTGTGCCAGGTCGTAGCTCAAGTGCTAATTTCCACCTTTAGTCCCTGGGCCGGCGGATGTTATTAAGTCCCACTGAGAGGAGGAGCCTATTGCACATGTCCGCCTCGACAGCGCCCAACGATGGCGCCGTCTGAAGCGTTTATGTCCGACATGTTTGTAAATTCCAAAACAGACAAATAAAACTGAAATCTGGCCAATAGGCGGACACCGTTTCCTAGTTGATTCCTCCACTTTTTGAGCTGAACTGTGGTGAGAACGTGAACGGCACCAAATTAAACTCAAACAGGACCAAACTATATATAGAGACAGTTTTGTCCTTTTTAATTGAGGTCACTTGGCACAATTGATCGATTGTGTTTGCTTTTATTTTATTGCGCGCGTGCTCTGACGTTAGCTTGATCCCTCTTAAATCATCACTGCAAACCAAAATTACCCGAGGGTGCAAATGAAGACACCTAACCTAACGAGTTATTTAAACAATGTTATGCGTGACCATTTTTAAATCATTCCCCAAATAAAATGTGCCATAATCAATGTAAAAATGCATCTGTAGAATAATGGATGTATTGTAATAGTCGATGTAATGTAATTGATACTGCTTGCCCCCGTTTATTTGCAGAAATCCCAAATTTCCCGTTAATCTAGAGCTTTGTAAATCCGGCAAAAGGCTCTAGTGTTCGTCGATGATTTTTTAAAAGTGTGTTATGCACTGTTAAACTCAAAACAAACAAAAAAAACAAACAAAACATAAAATAAATCCGTGACAGCAGGAGTCATAGTGTGGGCTATAAAAAGACAACATTGCCCTTTAACTCCATGGAATCGCTTTCACCACCAGATGTCACCAAAACCTCCACACTGCATCTTTACTAACGCTCAGTGCTCTTTCATAACTCTTAAGCCGTGGCCCACTTTTCCGGCCCAATGATAACAGCATATCCTGGTCGAGCGGAAAACCGGATTATATGACCACAGAGGAATCCATCTGGGTTTTTTCCTTTTTTTTTCATTTTTATGGTGAGTTTCTTGGTCTTGGGAAAGAGAAAGTGGCTCTGCTTTGTCACTGCCCCATAACTTGATTTTAATATTTTTAGTGCACACCCATTATGACTCTAATGGCACGGCTAAACCACTTCACAGCGGCTTCACTTTGACTCAACTCTGAACAACCGTTTCCCCATTAAACCCCTATTACACGTCCCCTCCAGCTGAGTTACTGCTGTTTAAAGTATAAAGCGCTATTGTCTGCACTGGTGGCACTTTCACAGCTGCCCCGTTCCTCCTGACATTACGGTAACTTATCGCCTTGCAATTCGTCATCGTCCAGGCAGCTTTCGCTTTCTGTCTGAAGCGCTGATGTAAGCAGCTCCACTAAATAACAGAACAACGTGCCGTACAGCTCTTTATTGCGTTGCGTTCGGCGCACCGTTCTGGATCATTACTCATCGAGATGTAATGTAAACCTGTAGGCAAACAACGGCAAAATTACGGGAGAAAATGCCACGTTCCTCCTGGAATGGAGGCGTGTGGGTTTGTGCTGTTGTTTGCACGCCGAGAACTCCCCCTCACAATATGCTGCTCCGTGCTGTGTCACCCTGTAATGAAGAGCTGCGATGTGCGTGTGGTTCGCAGGCTTGTTTTAAGTTGAGTTTGTACTGCCAAAGAGATAGCGTTAGCTTTTTGGACTGTTAGATAAATGTACACACACTGTTGTCTGTGCTGTCACGATGCTGAAGTTTCAGACACGATTTCTACGACTCTATTTCGTTGCTATGAGGGAAAAGGCTTGTTGAGTTCAATAACACAATCACAATAAAAACACTGACTCTCCAAACATACAGTATTTCATCAAGGGAATCGTGCAGGCCATATGGTCAATAAAGCGGACATTTCTTTTTTTTGCCCGCAGGCTTTATTAGACAGGAGAGTACAGTGTGAAATGGGGGATGAGAGAGCGAGAGAGAGGGAAACATACAGTAAATCTCGCAGTCAGGATTCGAACTCACGTCATTGCGGCCGTTTGCATTTGGCAGCTCAATGTATGTGTCGGCCTCTTTAACATGGACAGGAAGCTGATTCCACAACACAGGAGCTTGGTAGCTAAACGCTCTACCTCCTACTGTGCTTTTAGAGAGTCTTGGGACCACCAGCATTCCAGCTTTTTGAGAGCGAAGTGCTCTGTTTGGATGATAAGGTACTATAGCTTCTTTGAGGTAGGATGGGGCCAGGTCATGTATGTCTTTGTAAGTCAGGAGGAGGAGTTTGAATTTGATTCTAAACTCGACAGGAGCCAGTGAAGAGACTCGAGCACCGGCGTAATGTGCTCTCTTCTTTTAGTTCCTGTTAGTCTTGCTGCTGCATTTTGAACCAGTTGAAAGCTTTTTATGGCGCTTTTAGGGCACGCTGCAGCTGGAGTTACAGTAGTCTAATCTAGATGTTACAAACGCATGGACACGTTTTTCAGCATCGCTTTTAGGCAAGATTTTTCTGATTTTGGCAATATTACGCAGATGGAAATAGGCTGTTTTACAGGCTTGAGAGTTCTTGGTCAAATAAGACTCCAAGGTTTCTTACAGTGGAGCTGGAGGCCACACTGACGTCGTCCAGTGTGACTATCTGCTCAGATAAAGCGTCTCGTAGATGTAAAGGGCCTAGCAGGATGACCTCGGTTTTTTCAGGGTTAAGAAGCAGATAATTAAGTTTCATTCGGGTTTTTATATCCTTCACACAAGTACTCAGTCTGTCTGCTTGATCGGTCTGATCGGTGCTCTGTTCACAAAGCGTGTGCAGAAACGTTGCGTACGTGACTTTCACCGTTAACTTTGTGATCTGTGAAAAGACAGCTTGGTCCAAAAACTCTGGCTTTCAGAGATGAGGCAAAAGACGAACTCAGAACTCTGAACTTGGGGGGACGTTTTTGGAAGTTTTTGTTTTTTGTTTGTACAGTCTTAGTAAGAAGAGAGCCCTGACCTGTAGAGAAGTGAGCCCATTCACTGTGAGAACTCGTGTTTTTCAAGGTATTTTTCAACAATAAAAACACAAATAAAAGAAAAAAAAAATACATGTTTGATGCCACACTGTGAAACATTCCAAGCAAAGCAAAAATGAGCAGTCTATTGATTTGTCTCCTCGTTCATTCCTGTTTTATTGATTCAATGGTTGTATAGTTTAACAAATAAAAACATGCCTGAAATAAATACTCGGTTGTGTTTGAAACTGAGAAACATCCCAGGCAAAGCAGTAACAAGTTAAGCACTGCTCCTCTAAACAAACCTGTTTTAATTTCTCTGTGTACAGCATTTCCCATTAACACTTGCCATAACAGCCTCTCTTCTATAAGTCATTGTCCTGGGTGAACGTTGTGGTGACAAACAATTAACAAAGTGGTTTGGGTTTCAGACGGCTGCTGACAGTTTGTAATTAAAAACTCCTCAGTGAAGTGTCCCTGCCTCTGTGATGGAGGGAAAACTGTGGATAAATACAAACACAAAAACAAAAGCGGGCCATAAAGAGTCTGCAACGATCATTATTACTGTATAAGTATTGCAATATCGGAGGTGTATTAAAATGCATCTCCTCCGCTCAAAATATATTGACCTTGCCTTTCATTATCTCTGCCCCGCCCCAACTTGAACTGATCAAAAGATTAAATATAGGTGCAGAAAAATAAAAATAAAAACACTGTTATTTAAAAAAAATATTAAAATTGGATTGAAAAACAGACTTTTCTTTATTTATTGATTAGAAAATTGGAAGTATCAGTATTTTTGCATGTAAATCAGTCATTTTTAAACACTAGTACTTTTGTAACGTAATATTTTGGTTCCTCTTCTTGCACCTTCAGCTGTTACTTTCTTTTTCTTATTACTAAATGTGTGTGTGTGTGTGTGTGTGTGTGTGTGTGTGTTTAAAAATAATTCCATAACAAAATTCTTCTAAATCAAATCTTACGTCCAAACAGTTACAGTTTTCTCTTTATAGTCTTTATACAAAATTACCAAATACATCCTGTATTTTCACAATGTGTACTGCATGTTTCCCTTCTTTAAAAAGTCACATGTACCAGTTTATTCCTCTAAAACGAAGCGCTGAAAGTAAGTCGAGTCCCGAGTCGTAGTATATTTTACCAAGTCGATTCTCTCAAGATAGTGACTGAAGTCTGACTCGAAGTCCAGACCTCTGTACTTACTCTAGGTCAAATTTAAATATATCCTGATAAAACAAATCCTATAAGATGCGTTTACGAGTGAATCAGTAAATCTCACTCAAGCATTGTCTTCTGAGTGGCGCTTCCTTCAAACCCTCAGAAGCCGTCTGTCAGATGGGCTCTCGTCTCCTTCCTTCGGTCAGCGTGTGCAGCTAAATTAGCACTGCAGCAGCTGCTTGTCGGTGAACAGAGACTAAATTAAAAACAGTTTTGGCTCCGCCGCGTCACGTCGAGTTAAATCAACACGACAGAGCTGTGTACGGACCATTAAAACTACATCTGCACAGCTGTTTGCGTTCACCTCACTTTCACAAGGACAGTTTCTTACATGACTTCACACTGACCCATCCGAAAACTTTTAATGCTCAGGCCTGCTGTTAAAGAGGCTGCTCCTGATTTTTACTGTTTTTGACCGAAAGGTACGTTTTTAACAGCGATTCAAATTAACGTCTCACTTTCCTATCACGTTCCTAACATCAGGGTTAATGAGTTCATAAACACATTTCGCAACTATAAGGAGTCAAAGTGGAAACTGAGTGTCGTGGCAATGTTAATAACAAGCCTCCACCAGTGCTAATTTGGGGTTTGCAATCAATTAAATTGCTGTAGAATGTGGATATGTGCATTGTGGTCAGGTTTTGTTATAAGGCGAGACACTGCAGGTGATAGTATTATTTTGTTTATCTATTTAGAGACATCAATTTGTCGTTGACATATAAATGAAAAAAATAATAACAAGTTTTTCATCACATGGTGTTTTCATGCAAAATGAGACATTTTCTCTGTAAAACAGCCAAAATTTGACATATTTTAGGCTTGAAAATTGAAATATTAGATTGTTATATTACATATTATTGTTGACATATCAGATACATTAATATTTATATTTATTGATACATACATAACATTTGACAGACCAACACAAGTATATTAATATAAACGGAAACTAAAATTGGGCCTAAAATGGAGCCCTGAGGCACTCCTTTGGATATTTCCAGAAAAGAGAAAGAAGCCTCAGCCAATTTAACACATTGTGATCAATTTGAAGGGATGGATGGCCAACCTCTTTAAGGCTTGATCAGAGATGCCATATTGCTTTTATCAGAAGCAGAAGATACACAGTGTCAAAAGTTTTAATGTCCCATATAAATCTATGGATTAAAGAAATAATAAAACGTCTTTATGAGCAGATTGGACAGTGTTGTTTCCAGATAAAAGTTTCTGTGTTGAGAGAGCAAACTTCCAAAAAAGATGAGCCTGTAGTGTCTCGCTTTAAAATCATGCAAACTCTAGTCTACTCCTAGAAAAGAAATCTGCAATTTGATTTGTCCTTCTTAACGCCAGGTAGCAGTAGAGTCTACAGCATGGTATTACATGTGCATTGCATTCTCACCGCGAGTCCACAGACCTGACCTGTAATTTGGCATTGCCTGCATTTTTCTATTAAGATAAAAAATAAAAAAAATACAATTAAATAACAATAATAATAATAATAATAATAATAATAATAATAATAATAATAATAATAATAATAATAATAATAATAATGATGGTGATGATGATAATAATAATAATAATAATAATAATAATAATAATAATAATAATAATAATAATAATAATAATAACAATAATAATAATAATGATTAAAAATACTGCTCTGTGAAACATTCCAGACAAAAGCATTAAAAACATTGACGTGTGAAGGATGGATCAAATGAAGAGGAGAAACTTCCCCGGGGAAGAAAAAAAATCTACCATAGCACTGGAAAAAAAAAAAGGAACAACAACAACAACCTGCTTGTCAAACTTAATCTCCTTCTTGTTGTTATTTTTTTTTCATCAGTGCTGCTCATTATCTTCATACAGATGTTCGGTGAAATTGTGGTTTACTTTTTGTTCACACTGGAAAAACTCTTATAACTCAACTTCAAGACATCTTCAATAAGCTATAAAGCAATATTATATCATGAATTAAAGTTGCAGATGTTTTGACCTGGTTTATGGTTATGTGGACCCAATTACAAAATGTGTGGCATTTTAATTTTGATTTGATTTTTTTTCATAAACAGTTAATCACCCATAGAATTATGTTGGCCCTGCCCTCCATCTGAAATGATCAAACTGTCATGAGAGCAGCTAATAATAGAGATAATGTTTGATAATGAGGGAGATAATTGCAGAGTCCAGCTGCATCTGACAAAGACCATCCTGATACCCGCCACTAATGACTGAGTGGTTGTGCTCTCGCTTCTCAGCAACAAAGACCTGGGTTTGCCTCCCACCCGGCCCAAAACATCACCCAGTTTATTTATCATTTGCAGTATAAAAAAACATATTGAAAAAAAGGTGTGAGAAGCTCAAAGTGCACAGCAGTCATTCCTTCAGAAACAGACCACGGACAAAAGATTGAGAGCAGATACATCAATACATCATTTAGAAATGGATTGTCACTTTATTCCGGCCCGTGCACTTTTGCCTCTTTTTGCTACGGATCGACACCTCCGTTGAAAAGTCTTGCCGACAAAATATGAGATAAAGTAGATTTATTTGTGTAAAATGCTCAATGTTCATTTGCTAGCACCAACAGGTCAACACTGCACCGTTTCTCCATCGGCGGTGCCCGCTGTAACTTCAGGGCGAGGCCAAATGCGCACATTTTGGCCCTATTTTCTACATCTGTGCGAGTAAAACATGCCAAGGCAAGTTTATATGTAGAGCACAGTTCATACACAAAGTAATGCAAAGTGCTTTACATAACAGGGACAAATGCATTAAAATAATAATACAAACAGATAAAAACATAAAAAAAATTATGACCAAACTTTTAAAGAGAAGAGTGCAGATAAAATGCTTTCAGTCATATGCACCGCTAAACAGAACTGTTTTAAGACTGATTTGAAGATTGTCAGAGTAGGTGCCAGTCTCACATCTTCAGGAAGACTGTTCCAGATTTTAGCTGCACCAGCAGGAGGTCCCTGAGGTCCTCAGAGTCCGAGATGGTTCATATGGCACTAAAATGTCCGGGGTGTACTTTGGTGCTAGGCCATGGAGAGACTTGTATACAAGCAGAGCTGCTTTGAAGTCTATTCTCTGAGCCACAGGGGGCAGTGCAGAGACCTGAGCACAGGACTAATGTGATCGTACTTCCTCGGTTCTAGTCAGGGACCCGAGCAGCAGCGTTCTGGATGTACTGCAGCTGTTTTACAGCTCGTTTGAGAGGCCAGTGAGCAGGCCGTTACAGTAGTCTAATCTACTAGAGAACAAACGCATGATAAGTCTCTCCAGGTCTGGTTTAGACACTATACTTTTTATTTTGGCAATGTTTTATAGATGGTAAAAAGCTGCTGATTGATTTGACGCGGCTGTTAAAATTCAAGTCAGTCCATTATTACCCCAGATTTCTAACTTGATTTGTAGGCTTGAGAGCGAGACTCTGGAGGTGACTGCTAACACTTTCTCTTTGTTTCTGTGGGCCAAAGACGATAATGTTCGTCTTGTCTGAGTTCAAGCTGATGAAACTGAAAAAATCCCCCAGCTAAGGTCCTGACCGAGCCGAGCTTTACTATATTCCAGCTCAACCAGGAATGCCAAAATAACAGAAGTGCAAGTCTGTGGCCAGAAAAAGACAAAAGTGGGCAGCGTGAATGGGATCAATAACATTTACCTTTACTTGGTCATCACCACACTTTTTGAACTGAACACAATAAAGAATTTATTTTTCCAAAAATCAAAACACTGTAAATTGAAAAATCTGCTGTTTGATACGGTGAAAAAGCAGTCATATTTAATTAAAAGTACCATAGAAATACATGATATGGCTTATTTACAACTTAAACAAGCTGCCCTAATGTCTAATATTATTTTCGCTTACTCTTTCTCGCTGGTCTTCCACAGGAGACATCTGCTGGCTCCCTTTTTCATTTTGCTCTGTTCTTTTGTGACTCCGAGCCCAGCACGAGCCCAGCCACGAGCCCGGCGACCCTCCACCATCTCCCAAGTTCCTGAAACCACAACTATAAAAGCAGAAAATGATATAAATAATGAAACTGGGCATTCAGCAGGATTAAAGTGTGAATATCAAACCAAGTGGAAGAAAGTAGTTGCTTATTATTTATTCTTGAGGAGATGGATGAAATATACCAGAAGAATTTTTTTGTTGTTAAATGTTGCTCTCAACAGTCCTGCTCTACAACCCATCATTTTTTTCTGATTGACTCAATATATGTGGTTTGTCGCTAATGTTTTGCGGTTGTACAACGTTCCAGAAATATTTTGTGCATTAAATTACGTGTCTTATGTTATTATTTATCTATTTATGTATTTTACATTCACATTTTTTTAAATAAAAGTTAGCTTTAAAAACAACAAATCTACTGAGACTTTATTGAAGCAAGCCCCTCATATCATCATATATAGCAATGTATTGAAAAGACACGACATGTGAAACTTTGAAAATGTGATGATGTATTCTGAAATGCGCCCGCTTTCACAATTAATTTCTGATTGGAGCGTTTCCCTTAAACGCACTGCGTGGCCGAGCTGCCTTCCCCTGCAGCCGCACCACACTTCCACTTGAGCTCAGACTGTGCTCTAACGTCCTCGCCGTCGTCCCATGAGACGACAGGGTTTGTCCACATGAAGCTCTTTGACGTGATTGAGCGTGAGATGAAGATGAACTGGGTTTTTCTCTAATGAAACTGTGTTGTTGATAAGATTGTTGATTAATTTAGTGACTCTCTGTGAATATTTAAGGACATTATGATTATGATGGAATCGATCTTAGATTTTTAGAGGCAAAGGACAATAATGAATTTACATTTGTGTGTTTAGTACTGCGTGTTGTCAGCTTTATGATTTCTTATGTGATAATTGTGTTAATGAACTAGATTATGATTTGAAATGTTTACTAATTAATGTAGTAATTGCACTTTTAGGATAGTTGGTTAATGATAAACTATGAGTTGCATGACTGTATTTTAGGAGTTGTTGCTAATGATGGTTTATGAAAAGGACATTTGTATTTTAGGAGGTGGGCTTATCATTATTTAATTTTAGGAGACTTGCTGTTGATTGTTTGTATATATATATATATATATTTAGTGTATGTATGGAGGGGGTGCTGATGTGTCAATTGGGGGGTTTGATTTTTTTACTGATATTTTCTTACGTTAAACCTTCCCAAGGACATATGGAAATGAGCTATTAGCTAAATCTGGTACAGAGCATATTTTCTCTTGGAGATTAATGTTATCTGCGCACCGTCCTTGTTTTAAATAAATAAATAAATCAAATAATGGGAGGGGAAAAACTAAAGCAAATTGCACTTTTGGATCCCGTAGACGTGGGCGGGATTGTCATCACGTCAGATGGAGGGCAGAGAGGCCTTTACTGTTTTATGAAAGAAAGAACAATCAAAAACCCATGAATGTTGAACTCAGTATTTTTGTTCGGGATTAGTTCCAAAGTGTTTCCATATTACTGTTATCTTGTCGTTTTAAAGTGACGAGAATCACAGCTTTTGTGATTGAACAATGTGACTCTTTTTGCATCAACAGGAATAAAAAAATAAAACATAAAAAACATCCTTTGTGGTGAAACAAAGGATTTATTTTTTAATGTGGACAGACTCGGTAATTACAGAGATAAAGCTTGCTCTCGCGACATATTACGGAAGGATGAGGTAACAGGTTAGTTCTGAAAAGCCAGCGCTCATCACGCAATTGACATATGAAGAAATCTAAAGGTCTGAGGCACTTTGTCTTATTATTGTTGCTTCATTAATGACGCTGTACCTGATTGTTACCGTCTTAAAGCGTGGAAAACATCACTAGTTCATTTGAAAGCCTTTTCAGATCCACATGTATCGGCACACTTCCTGCTTCATGGGAATTAAGCACAATAATTAGTTGCAAAGAAAGCGCTGTGGTCTCTTTTTCACCCGATCAGATGCTTTTACAATTGACTAGTGTTGTGACAAAACCGATTTTACTTTATTAAATGCAAAAAAAATCATGTACACGGCACTTTCACGGTAATGTGTTTTCATCAGGGCATAGTGAAATAAATAACCCCAGGAAAATGACTATTATGTAAGTGCGTATAATACCAGATGAGGTGTTCCACTATCTCAATATGTATGCAAATGTTTTTACATGCAAAACTTTCAATAAACATTCTGAACTGCCGCACAAGTCGCACACAAACCTTCAAAATGCAAGAAAATGTCCTCATTATAGGACAGGGAGACAAGTGCATCTGTTGTCATTTTTGTAGTGTGAACTGATAAGGTTTTCAATAAATAGCAATACAAAAAAGTACTCTGGATACTTTCGCGCTCTCCCTTTGAGCTCTACAAGGCTTTTTAAGGTCCTGCTGCTGCACCTTCTGTACGCTTAGTCCCTCCCTGGTGAAGCTAAGTGAGTTAGCGGCATCTGCTGAGCCGCTTTGATTAGTTTAAACCCCGATGATGACATTATGACGCCCCCTGCAGGACAGAATCACACTGCGTCTGGTTTGACTCAACAGATTCAATTTACTGCAAATTAACTCAGAGGGAACGACCTCAGTGTGTTGTGAATGAAGCTGTGGAAGGGTCAGTTCAATCCAATAAGCTACTGTATGCTACTTATACGCAACAACAAAGTCAGCAGAACTGCCCCCAACAGCCCACAAGTTGTTTTTTTTTTTGTTTGTTTTCCTCATTTCCCAAGTTCTTCCCAAGTGTCCTGCGTTTAACATTCAGTTTGCAGAAAAGTTGATGCTCTTGTTGAAGGTTTTCTACAAACTGCCTCTACAACCCCCTGGAGCAGTGGTTCCAAAACTTTTTAAAATCAAGTACCACCAAAGACAAGATTTGGCTTTCCAAGTGCAGGGTCTATAACAGGACTATATTAGAGTATTTGTGGTAAACTCGTTCCAAGGACTTGATATACCTACACTGGGCTTAAAATACACAATCTCCTAAATTGGTGCTGAGTCAAACAAATGCACCCTTATCTCTCCAGACGCCAATCGGTTTGTGGTACAGTGAAGGTACAAGATGCGGGGTCCACAAGCGCAAATAATGACATTTATTCATGCATTGCTTTTTTATTATTGTTGAATAACATGGTAATGCAGCCTTGAAGTGACCCAGGCTATGGCGAACGGCAAGACCGGGTTTGAACCGGGATGTGGTGCACAGCTGCAGAGAGTGGTGTCACCTGAAAGCAGAACTAAATAACGTGGTTAGCTTTTTAAACGTGATGGTTAAATGTGTGTAATTTCAGGCCCGTTTTCACCTCCTGCTGGCTTTGGACGGAAAAACCAGCCTTGCAAGATTTGCCGACATCGACCCAAAGACAAGGCTCCTGGGAAACCCTTTTTTATACTTAGCAAAGTTAAATGTTATGTGTTATAATACAGTCTTATTTTAATAAAAGACACAGAAAAAAGCTGTTCTCTGCCAGTGTATTTTCCTAAGAGAGCTGCAGGGGGAGTTCTATCGTTAAAGTCACTAAGTTCTGCTTTAGAATTGAGATATTATGCAGTCTTGTGGCTTCAACTGACTTGATTTTGATCTTCGTGGCACTCGTATTTCACACTATACGAGATGTTAAGCGATTGACGTCTTCAAAACTGTCATCGGCCTTGCTGGTTGTTACTTCCTGACAAGTTGTTTGCATGGTGGTCTCAGTTGCAGAAAAGTGAGTCATTGTAATGAGGTCATTTCCAATCCTGATTTAAACCGTCTTCGTGTTCTGTAAAGCACTTTCAGTTATTCTGTGTTCGAGTTTGAGATATTGCTTTGTGGAATATTTGAGAAAACAAAGACTTCCTCTACTCTTTTCAGTTAGCTTCACTGTTAGCTTCACAGTTAGCTTCACAGTTAGCGGTCAGCTGTAGTCCCCATGTCTCCATAGTGACACAATCAGACAATTAGACAAGGACAGTGTGTTCAGGGATGACAACCAAAGTGACAGCCAGACTCAGGGGCCTTGTCTCGACGATGGACTGTTACAGTTACTATTGCTCCTAGATTCATCTACAATTATTTGGTCAAATATTTATTGCGTTGGTTATACTAATAGTTATATTGTCTCATGACAAGTATTATTATATATTAATCAAGTCTCGCGACTTGATTAATATAGTAATTATAGTAATAGTAATTATATTTCTTTACTTTAATGTCCCCGGTGTTGTAAATTAAAGTTTACTTCTGTCCTTTTGTTGGCCAGCTGAATACTCGCTTCCGTTTTTTTTGTTTCTGAAAATAATGTGCCAGTTAAAGACTTACTGTACTATTGTCCAAAGATGGCGGCGGTTGCTACGGCCACTCTCTTCTGTTATTTCCAGTTGAATGATCTGAAAATGAACCCACGCTGAACAATCACTGCCTGATTTGTGGCTCTTCTTCCAGCAGCTGCGACCACCGCACCCGACAAGTCAAGAAAATGAGGTGTGCGAGGGAAACTGACGGAGACAAGAGGAGGACTTCATACAGGCCGAGTGTGAGTCCAGACCAGGGACCAGACCAAAGACCAGAGCAGGGACCAGACCAGGGACCAGACCAGGGACCAGACCAGGGACCAGACCAGGGACCAGACCAGGGACCAGACCAAAGAACAACCAGACCAAGCAGGGACCAGACCAGGACCACCAGACCAGGGCAGACCAGACCAAGGGACCAGACCAGGGACCAGGACAGGACCAGACCAAGGACCAGACCAAAGACCAGAGCAGGAACCAGACCCAGGACCAGACCAGGACCAGACCAGGGACCAGACCAGGACCAGACCAAAGACCAGAGCAGGGACCAGACCAGGCGACCAGACCAGGCGACCCAGGACCAAGACCAGAGCAGGGACCAGACCAGGGACCAGACCAGGACCAGGGGACCAGACCAGGGACCAGACCAAAGACCAGAGCAGGAGACCAGACCAGGCCACCAGACCAGGACCAGACCAGGGACCAGACCAAAGACCAGAGCAGGGACCAGAGCAGGGACCAGACCAGGACCAGACCAGGGACCAGGACCAAAGACCAGAGCAGGGACCAGACCAGGGACCAGACCAGGGACCAGACCAGACCAAACCAAAGACCAGAGCAGGGACCAGACCAGGGACCAGACCAGGGACCAGACCAGGGACCAGCCAGACCAGGACCAAGACCAAAAGACCAGACCAGCCAGGGACCAGACCAGGGACCAGACCGAAGACCAGACCAGGGACCAGAGCAGGGACCAGACCAAAGACCAGACCGAAGACCAGAGCAGGGACCAGAGCAGGGACCAGACCAAAGACCAGACCAGAGACCAAACTAGAGACCAGACTGGAGACTAGACCAGAAGATTGCATGTTATTCCAAGTTTGTTTTTTTACAACTGCAATTGAGTAAAAGGAAGATGCATTTAATGCCATAATATGCAATATTCCAGAACTGAGCAATAACATATCCAAGGAGACAAACAGACCCAACTAGAAAAGACCTTAGAAAAATTGTATTTTCATTTTTTTAAAATGACAATGGTAATACAACGCTGTAATGAACTCTGTCTTAAATACTTGATGATGACTTGACTCATAATGATCTTTAAAGTTACCACCATTTTACCACCTCTTTTCTCCACTTTGTTATTAAAGGTCTATTTATGAATCAAACACATATTCACGCTGTATGTTGTTCACGTGCACATGTCTACAGCTGCTGGACCATTCAACAGGCTATCAACACTTCCTGATGTAGCCACACAGTTGTACTGAAATAAAAAAAAAATATATATATATGTATGTATGTATATATATGTATGTATATATATGTATGTATATATATGTATGTATATATATGTATGTATATATATGTATGTATATATATGTATGTATATATATGTATGTATATATATGTATGTATTTATATGTATGTATGTATATATGTTTGTTTGTATGTATGTATGTATGTATATATATGATGTAAGGAGTGGATGTAAAAGCCCTTCAACTCCTCATTGGACCCTTATAAGAAGAAATGGTAGAGCGTTTCAGTCAAAGCCTAATCGCATCTGAACACCCAAGGTCTGAATTATTTACATGTTGTTATGAGTAATGTTTATTTAACATCACTGTTCACTTATCAAGCAAACAACTTTAAAAACAATTCAATTTGAATCGTAGCATTTATTATTTATACATTTTGGTTTTCTTGTTAAAAAAATATCAGTTACTTATTTGCCTTACTCACAGAAGCCACTACAATAGTTTAGCCACAAAGAATTTGGAGTTGTTTTTAAACATGGCATTATGTATGTAGAACAGATGTTAATGTAATATTTAGTAACTTCCCAACACTGTGTCATCACATTTTACAATTAGAAGTGATTTGGGAATAGAACGACTTGAGTACCTCAGCTCAGAGAGGGAGTACCCTCAGACCAACTGCGTCTAATCCTACAGGAGCCACAGCGCTACCTACAGGCCATGGGCTGCATAAACCAGGTCCACAGGGAGAACCGGTCTGTTTGCCGCTGTGGGCTTGATCATTTTTCTGTTTGATATATCTCTTTGTCTGTTGTTCGATCTCTTCCTGCGAATGACCCCTTTGCTCTTACGATATGGATCATCCAGCTCATAACGTTAACACTTTTTTTTCTCCATTTGCTCTTCTGGAAACTCAGTACTTTCCGGAACAATGAGACGAAGCGCATCGTGTTCGAGCTGCAGATCGCTGTTGGGCCGGGCCGACTGTCTCCAGGGTAAGGACAACACCCTGATGGGCTGTGTCCAAGCCAAAGCTCTACTTTCAGAGACCATTTCATATAACGATGGTCACTGGGATCAGAACACAGAACATTGCAAACAGCAGTGATAGCCACACATACATACGAGCCCGGGTTAAGAACATTTACAATCAAGACATTATTTGTTTAAAAAAAAAAAGAGAGATTATAATGACACTTAACATTTTAGCTGCAAGCAAAACCATCTAGTTTAATGTTTTACAGAGCTAATACTTTCTTTCTTTCTTTTAAATCTTCAAACATATTTAATTTACCACAAACTATACTTTTTGGGAACGAACAGAATGCATCATGTTATATTTTAATGTATAGATTTAGAAATACTGTTCATCACATGCAATAACTTGTAAGTACTTCATTACAAAATGCTGCAAATTATTGCAAAAAGCGTTTTTTTATCACAAGATTAAGTTAAACGTAAGTACATTTCGGACTGTTATTACATAATGCCGTGTTATTACATATTGTGGCAGTGCAGGACCCTCTTATGTGCAATGATGATGAATGCTGTTGTCATTTCGGTGAGTAAAAGGGGATCGATTTGAATTGTTTGAAACTGTCCTGCTCCGCTTCTGTCCCGAACGCCGCTCTTTGATCATCAATCACGACGAGGAAGGAGAAAAAAAAAAATCCATCTACATCGGCATCGGCGCGGCGAAGGGGCTAAAAATAAACACCACGACCTTTATTTAATCAATGCGACAGCACCAAGTTCACTCTGTGTCACCCTGGAGCGGAGATAATCATTGGAAACTTTTGCAGAAGATCCACACCGATAAATGGGCTCGCTAAGCAGTTCATATGAGAAGCTAATAACAAACAAAGCTATATTTAAATGACAAATAACACGTCTTCACCTGTAGAAAATAAGTCCAAATGATTTCCTTTAGAACCTTTGTGCACGCTCAGAGGAAACTCAAAACATAAAATGCTTCGTCCACACGGGCTTTGGGTAGAAGAGTGGTTAAAACGCAATGTGTTGGTTATTGTCAAATGGTGCAAAAGTAGAAGCACATGTGAAACACAGCAGTGAATCAAACAGGTAAAAACGAAATACGGAGTCATTAACGTGCAGACTTTTTTGTGACAGTTAGAAAAGGCCGGTCAAATTTACAGGTAACTGTGGAAGCGTATTTGCAACTTGACTCAAGTTCTAAATAGTAAAGTACTAAAAAGCACGGGCAAAAAGTGTTGTCAAAAAGTCACCATGATGGAATCTTAATGAACATGTGACTTCCTGAAAGTCCTATGACCTCTTTTGAACTGCGAGGGAAGAACATGTTTCAGAATGAGCTGTTTGCCCCGCCCCGAGCCTCTGATGTCGACCCATGACAATCACTTAAAGGCAGTCGTTTCCACGCGGTTCTCATCTAGCGTCTCCCATGCCCGTTACGCAGCAACGCGCCCACGCCACAAGGACGCAAAGTGACGCACTGTTGTCGACCCCCCCTGTGTCTTGTCTCGCCGGCCGGAGCCACGATCCAAGCAAGCCCGGGCATGACACATCGCGCAGCCACGTTCAGTGTGGGCAGCGCCGACAACAGCAAAGGATTCCTCTTCTGTAACATCCCCAAAGACCCCCGTTTGTCCAGGAACGTATTATGCATGTATGACTGTGGTCAGGAGGGACCAGTGGACTAAAGAAAACACTCCAGACTGAGGTTGAGCTCTTTGTTTCAGGTCGTTAGCAGTTAGTTGAAAGCTTTGAGGGCGTCCGGTGCAGGGGGCTCGTGGACGAGGGAGATGGAAATGTTGCAAAAAGTTTGTTGTGTCAAGTTGTCTCTGCTTTTAAGTGTCAGCGACTCGCCGCTGTAGCCGTGGATGAAAGCCCAGTACTTCTTCAACTATCAAGCCTTTTCGTTTTCAATGTTATGCTCTGCTTTTTCACGACTATGTAACGGCGGAGAGGCGGCGGCATGTGGGGCGTCTCCGACATGACAGTGACTACATACACCTAACTGAAACATGTGGAGAGAGATGCTAGAACGTTGTGGCGTCGTTCTCTCAGATGGGGGCAAGAGCCAGATTGCCCTCTTGAAAACATTATATTTTGCCATGAAATATCTAAAAGCCAAGGTTGATTTCACAATTGTTTATTTGGATGAGTTCTATTAGCGACTAGATTCTTGTATTATATAAAAAAAAACTGCATTTTAATCGTGGTAATCTTAGCCCCATCTGTAGTGAATATCATTGGCCCATCATTGGAACAACGGCGTTTCTAATTTGCACAGGATTGCACAATGTTTGCACGTCTAATGAAGAAATGGCTGTTGCCTAGGCAAGTTTGCACACGATGATGAACTTGAACGATAAGAATACACGTCTGCATACGCGGGGTTTGTGGAGCCCCCGTAGAACGGATGAGAGAAATGTATCGTGGGTGTGAAGTGTGAGATTGGATGATTTTAGAACGTTGTTGAGCGATGTGACTGTGATTGGTCTATTTATCCACACACTTACATTTCTGTTCTCAAATACTTCTATGCTTTTGGCTTTGGTTTATGTATTGTTATGCACTTTCCCCTTGTGGATGCCATCTGAAACCCAGCAATAAAGTATTCTAACTAGATGAACTGCTCTTCATCTGCCTGGATGAACTGCCTTGTTAGATGAACCTCCCCTCTCTCCTTCTGAGCGGTTCTGGCTCCACAGTCCATCTGCAAATTGAAGCGCGTCAGCCTGTGCGCTCGTGGGAGTTGGTTCTCTTCTTCACCGGGGTTCTCCTCAAGGTTGCTACTTTTCCCCACAGGTTTTTTTTTTTTGTAGTTTATTTTTGCCGAGAAGCGGGGTCAAAAGGGGGCAGGTTGACGCTGGGACATTTGAATTGAAGTGAATTCAAAATGCTGTATTTTAATATGCACAGAACGACTAAATTACTTAAATTACTCGACTTAAATTAGCTGTGCATAAAACACGCCGTTATGTTTTACAATGGCCAATCAGAGCGCTCCTTTGAGTAAGAATAAACATCAACATTATATTGTCTTCTAAACATTTGAATTTCAAACGCCCTTTTTGTATTTCAAAGATAAATAAAGCTGTAATTCAATCAGATCTGTTTATTAGGCCCAAAGCATGATTTCTCAAAGAGCACGCTGCGTGTCTAAACTAATGCCATCATGAGAGGGTCTTTGAGGCTTTTCCATTCATTTTTATCCAGTTAATTTGTGGATAATTAGGACACACTATTGCATTAGCTGCCGACACATTTGTTTTTCCATGGGGCTTAACCGCTAATCCAATTGTGTTGTAATTCACAAAAGCCCCTTACATTCAGGGTTTAAGATCTAAATCAAAACTGCAATCATTTTCAGAGACAGGGTTTTAAAAAGACCACAGTAAAACATGTTTATAGGGAAAACAAAAGCAAACATCCACGACTCTAGAAGATGGCGAGACCCTGCACGTGAACAGGAAAACAAAACGTGACTTTAAAGATATCAACTTGACACTCCTCCTGTAGCTTACCCAAGTAATTACTACAAAGTACTTTTTCAGTTGACATTCCTTGGTTCATTCTGTGGAGATACAGTATTAGGTGCAAAAATATATACTGAGATGTTGTATTTCTTATTTTGTTTTCTGGTAAAAAGTTGACCAAAAAATTCAAATTTCGTCTAATTTTTTAGACTTAAAACTTGAATAAATCAGGCTTAGAATTAGATATCAACAAATCCTTGGGTAAGTTCAGCCAAAATCTTGTTAAGTACAGGATGGTAAAGTTTGGTGTGCGTGGGAGCTACTTTAAGGGCTGATCTTTACATTTCTGTGGGAGAAAAATGCATTGTAAGAAAACTAGAATGTAGTTCTACGGTGGATTCAATGAAATAATAAAAACAATTTCGTAGAAGATTGATGAGTTTTAGTTGTTTCCACATGAAAGGGTGTGTGTCGAGAGAGAAAACTGACAAAGAAAAATAAAAAAAAGTGTAATCAATAGTCTGTATGTGTAAGATTGAACTGACAACTGCTTTTCAAAGAGACAATATACAAGAGTTTACAGTGTCTTTTTTTCCAGGAATAGAAAAATCACACAATCTTAATCTTTGTCCAAATATAGAAACTTTTATTTTACAGTCTCAGCAAAAATATGACACATTTCCATCTGAATTATACCTTTGTTAAATATCTAAATACAGCTTTACAGGTGCTATGTCAGTAGAAAAAAATATCAGCTTCTGCTTGAGATACAAAATGTACAGTTCCTCCAAGAGAAAATTGCACAGTTTAAAAACCTCTGCCCTTAAAAACACAAACCTAATTTAGACTCAGAAAAGAAAAACAAATAGAAACATTTTAAGAGAATGAGGAGCACAAAATCCAAAATTGTATTCGTTTTATTTCAACTTTAAATGATCTTATTTTCTTACAATCGAAACCGTTGTCAATATTTCTGCCTCAATGTGAGAGTACGAACATTTGTATGAGGCAATTTTGTTCTCCAGAATAGAAATGCTACCAATTAATTCATTTTACACATTGTATATCATTTTGCTGTTCCGTTTTATCCAAAATAATGTCATACTTGTGGCGTATTTCAGTGGTTTTCTGTTGGTTTTCAAATCATTTAAGCGGTAAATGCATCGACGTTATACAATGTTTTGTTTTTGCGGTTTGGGATTTTGCACAGTTTTGTCTGCGATTTTCACAATCGAAACACGGAAACAAATTAGAAGCACATCAAACACATAGGGGGACACAGGGGACGCCATAAACGTCGACGTCGACCCAAAATGACACAACGCCACAAATGAAATGTGCAATAGAACGACGCGTTTGTCGCAGGGGCTTTTTCCGACATAGTGATGCCCATTTTCATCAACTCAAACAAAAACGACAAGTTAGAACTGGTATTTATCCGAGTTGACGGAAACTGTTGCTTTGCGCATCGATTTATTTCCACTTTTGGTCACTTTTGTCGTCGGTGATGCATTGTGATTGATTGAACCGTTTTAAACATTCATCGACTTGAATAAATAAACCAACAGAGCCTCGGTTTCTCTGTAACACACCTGCAAATGGTGATTGATTACATTTGAAACGTTTAGAAGAAGTCACATTGCATTCGATTGTTCATTTATGATATAAAATTGAGATTGAGAGAGTTTAGGCCGCTGGCGTTTTGCAATGGCTAGCTTTCAATCTTGCAAGCAGAACCTACGAAGTCGTGTTTATTGGCAGTTTAAAGTCGCCTTAAAAGCGTGAAAAAAACAGAACTAGTTCATTTGAAACTGTTTGCAGCGGTCCACATTTATCGTTCCCTCACCCCACGCCTTCCGAGCACCCTAAATATTCACCGTTATGAGATTATAACCGCTTTTTCGGCACTGTCGCGGGAAAAAGCTAACACACATTAGCATGCTAAGGGCGCACTTCCTGTTTCTCGTAGAATGAAACGCTTTATAAATCGGATACAGAGAAGGCGCAGGATGTCAATTTATAGAAAAGTAACTAAATCAAGTCAATCAACAGAAATGTGAGGATTTCAGAAGCAAAATGAAGTCCTTTCTGCTCAGCCGTTCCTCCAAAAATTAAACCTAAATTTAAAGTGCTTTTTATCTTGCCGTTTTTGTCAAATTAATCAACCATAATGTTTGAAAGGAGAAAGCAGGTCACATATTGAGGAGCTGTAATACGTAAAGAAAAGAGGGCTCTTATTGTGATGTTTAATAATCGTTAAATCGCGAAGTTTATTCTCACAATAATTGTTACACTAAAAATGTTAGTACAGGTACAGGCCCTTGGAATGTCTATGCCCGAAGCTCAGTTATCGATGGCGATGTTTGCCCACTCACCCTAAGTATCCAGCGGTTCAATGCCCGGTTACAGCTACCATTGTGTCCGTGCGAAGACACTTTTCTGCCCGTGTATGACTTGAGTGCAGACAAGAAGGTTGCAACTCCTACTTTTGTTCAGTCACACGACGCTGCAACCTTCCAACTTAAGTCAGACCGGATTTAAGATTGAAATATGGGTCGAACGCAGGGGGACTGGGGATGTCAAGATTGTCCGGTTAATCCATACTTGTGATCATTTAGGTCACAATATATTCGTAAGGACCAAAAAACAATACCATTTTGACCATTTTAGAAGCAAAATTAAGTGGTTTTAATTCAATCTATGGTTATTAATCTGGCAGTTTTTGTCACATTTACTTTATTTTTTCATTCAGACATTCATTTCACACATTTGACATCGCGACGACCCAACAGAGCATTGCATTTCTTTATCGGGACAATAAAGTGGTCCTTAAAATCTTAGCCCTACTTTTGATTGGCCTTTATCCTCAGTGTCCCCATTTCTGCCGATGATAAATATACGGCAGGAAATGACAGTCTATTAAGGTTGGTTTGGGTTCAACTTGCGACGCGGCCGGACTTTATAATCATGTTCCCGTTTCACTTGGGTTTGCAGACAGATCACATCGACCAAAAACCAAGACGGTCGAAAAAAACAAAACAAGAAATCTAACATTTAAAACAACAACAAACGTTAAAAAAAATAAAAATAAAAATCATTTCTAAGCTAAAGCAAACGACAACATTACACAAAATTCTAAGGTCTTAAATGATGCTTAATTCTGGCGTCTTTGATATTTCACACACAATTGAAGAATAACGCGTCCAAGTTTGATTTCTGAGCATAAAAAAACACAAAAACAAAGATTGCGCTTAACAAAGAGTGAGGCAAGCAGCTATTGTGTGAGCCTAAGTTGATATGCCGTAAAGTTTAAATGCATCTTTGAGTAGACAATAATAATGAGTTTGGTAAAAAACATACGGAGAGAGAGATGGTCTAAGTTAGCAGGATTACAGGAAATTATAACGAACATGATCAATCTTAATGTGAATGAAACAAAACAAAGAAAAACAAAAAAAAACCTCCCACCAAACATGGTTTAAAACACTGATTTAGCACATTATAAGACCCCCCAAAAAATTAAGTTACAGTGTGAAAAAGTCAACTGTTTCTTGGTAAAGTTGCATTACATCTGAGAAGACGCACGTAAACAAATCCATGACTTAAATTTGCATTTCACAATTTGTACGTCATGATTGCATCTGCACGGTAATTATGGTAGTCATTTGTAGATTGAAACTTTGTACAAATAAATTAAAATAAAATACAATGCAAGAGAGGCTGGTTAGAACATCTCGTCACCGCACAAACATTTAACATAAAACACCAAATAACACAGTCAAAAGAAGATTAGTTTTGGGCAGAATGCGTTTGAAGGCAGGAAAACGCAGAGGGAAGTCTCGTAGCTCTATTCACAGCAAATACGTGTTTCATTCAAATAAAATACATATTAAAAATACAGCTCTGCGATTGGTCGTTTGCCAAGTCCCGCCCCTAAACGTTTTAATTGAAATGGCTTTTACATGGAAGTCAAATTCATCATGAACTTATCCCAATAATGATGGAAATTGTGGATTGGAATTTATTTGTTGTTGTCTTCATGATCATTTTCTGTAAATTACAAACAAGTTAAAATGTTTTGTCTGGGTGGGCGGCGCTTGGCAAAGTCTCCCCAGTCGCTCCACTCTTTTGGACCCTGTTTGTCAAACTCGCATCACTCTCACAAGGCACTAATATGTCATTCAAGTTTATCATTGCGCAAGTGCTTTATGCATTTCATTTTTTTTTTAAAAACACACCACCGCCCTCCCCGCGGCTCGGCAAATCAGGCGGCTCGGTTTGAGTCAGCTGACCCGTCAACCGCTCACGTCGAGGAGTGAGCTCGAGTTTGTGACGAGGCCCGGTCAAATATAAGCAGCGATTTCAACTCGAAAGCAAAAAAAAAAGAAAAACGTAGGGGAAAAAAAGGGTAAAAAAGGCGATTGAGCAGGGAATTTGGTCCAGTTTAAGTTTAAAGAGTCTGAAAGGTTTCCCAAAAACATTTTCTCAACATAGCTCCTGTACTTCAGGCATGGAAAAGTGTTAGGTTAGCATTGGTTTAACTAGTTATCAAGTTAGTGTATATTGTGTGATCAGTTTGTTCTCAAAATAGTCAAAACAAATGCTTACATCATCCTCACAATTTTTTCTTCTTTCTTTAACTAATAATCAGTCTCTTTTTATTTCTGTGGGAAAAAATGACCCCAACAAAACCAGGCGAAAATGTGGAAATACACCTCAATAATTTGCGTATTTATAATATGTTTGAAGTTTTAGAGCAGAACTGGAGTGGATTATTCAAGCTGTTGTTAAAGTGCTTTTGACAGGTTGGGCGACACATTTCACTGAAACGCAGTGAACATGATTATATTTAAGACTTTACTAGAAATGTTGCCTATTTTCCTGGTTTGGATGAGGTATTTCTATCACTATCACATTGTAAAAAAAGGCCAAAATCCATTTACAGGACACGATATTTTGATTTGACAAATAATCTTACCGAATAACACCTTTTATTTTGTTAAATGACTGTTTAAATTGTCAGAAAAATGTCAGTTGTGTGCAAATGTCGCTTATGGATGACTAGTGTTGCCACGATACTAAAATTCCCAATTCTCAATACCAAATTTTATACCATAAAGATAATAAAACATACTCTTTTTGGGTTTTCAACCATTTCACCACAAACTAATAGTGCTTATTTATTCTCTTTCTAGTTCTGATAAACCTCATTACAATTGTAAAACTGTCCAGGAAAGGTCAAATGTTTTCTTGTTTTTCTCGTTATTGTGATATCGATACTTGTTTAAAGGAGTATCTAGTTTGGAGACCAGTTTTAGTATCAATTAGTACTGGATTTTGGATACTTCTGACAACACTTTTGATGACATCACAGAGGGATTCTGTTTTACAACCCAGCTCTGCTCCCTGTCATTTTCAACATTTATTTTTAAAAATGTTCTTGTCAAACCGCAACTTGACTGATAATTACCACCGGTTCGATCCCACCAAACCACGTAATAATTAGAAGAACAATAGAAACCTCTCATCTGCACTTTGAATCGAAAAGACCTAAAATTCAGTAATTAAAAAAAGAAAGAAACATGGCAAAATTGTTACAGTGTAGTTGGACCACTTCTCTCCAAGTCGAGGTTCAATCTGAGCGGCTCGTTCCCTTCACCGTCGTGTGCGCGTCAGGTGCTCAGTGGGGGTCCCCTCTGTTGAAGTGGTCCAGGACGGTGGCGTTAGTCCGTTCGAAGATCCACTGCTGGCTCTGAGAGGACGGGTCACACGTGTTCATGAAGACTCGCCTCGCTGGCTCTGAGAGGACGGGTCACACGTGTTCATGAAGACTCGCCTCTCTGTGGGGCTGCTGTCGATGCAGCTGTTACTGACCGGGTGGTACAGGCTACGGTCCTGCAGGAGAGAAACAGATTCATCAGGTGCGCGGGGTCCTCTGCACTTCCTGTGTTCCTCTCATTCGGAGAGCGTTTGTCCTCTTTGAGATAAGTTCTAGTTCCACACACTCTTTTATTCCCTGGATTAAATTTAACACGTGTTTTTTATTATTTTATCACTTTTATTACTCTTTTACAATGTTATTCTGTTTGTCATTTTTAGTGACTATTTCTTGTTTTAGAGTATGTATTTACTGTTTAAGGGTTTTATTATTTTGCTGTTGGTAGAGCAATTGTAATTTGTTTTGGAAATGTTTTGGAAACGTTTCAATTTTTAACATGTGCAATATAAATAAATGGATAGGATGACTATGCTGTAGTCTTATTTTAAGATGGTTTAGACCTGGTCCGGTCCTGTGTGAGACCTGGGCGGCCCCAAACTCCTCCATGTCTGAACGGCCCCCACAGCGGAGTCTCCACTTTTATTCACTGGCTTTTAACATCTCTTAAGTTGTGTAGTCCTCTGTGAGTAATGCTATTTCATGGTTTAATGATTTTGCTTTGAATCATTAGGTTTATTGTTTTAGTGCAGGGGTCTCCGACCATTTTGCCTCAGAGAGCTACTTTCACTAGAACAAAACAGCCGTGAGCTACTCATGCTCCGAAATATTTTAACATTTGTGTTATTTGTTCCTAGGCAGAGGCACAACTGGTGAACATTCTGGTGAGTTTTAGATATACTATTTTAGCAGGTCACTACCATTCACTTGGCTGCATATGATTTTATTTCATTTTTAGTAACCTCCCCACCCCATTGCCCCCAGGCCCTGAATTTTGCTGCACAGCCCCTGGCCCTTCTCATCTTCATCTCTTTTCTCTCCTTCCCTGTGGACCGAGGCTCCAAGTAACACTCAGGCTAATAAAGTTTTCCTCAGGACTGTTAAACTTATGTTTAATGTTGTAGGTACATTTATACAATTTTTCTTTTGCAAGAACGAGTGTGTTGGCGTCAGTTTGAGCTTCCATTCATTCACTCTTTTCAGTTTCTTTCTCCGTGAATATGAGGCAGATTAACATCAAATGAAATACATTTTGTAGCTTGACACCAGCAGAACAAGGCTATGCGGCTGTTATTTCCCCCAGTGGCCCTGAACCACCCGCGCATCTGTTTTTTCTGACTGTTTGATTCTAAACCTAACCAAGACCACTGCTCGCTGTCTGCGGCCCATAGTAAGGAGAAAACAAAAAAGGACGTGAAACCTCAACGGAGCACTTGGAGTGACTGTGGGGAAAGAGGAGAGTAAAGGTCAACAAAGAGGGAAAGACTTAAGTGCTGTGATGGCAATAACGGTTCAACACGATAACCACAGACTCCAGACTGTATCTCTTCCCCACAGCCAGCTGGATCCACAGATCAGACACACGCACTTGACATTGACATTTGTGAATAAAAAGTCAGATTCACACTCTTTATGAAAACGCTATGTTTTTGGCTTCTTTGCAGCTCGTGCTGCTGCACATGATGGCAGCAGGTCACGGCGCCGTAACCAAGCTGGGCTGAGACAGCCCATGTTTCAGAAATCTCTTGGCAAGCTACTCAAAATTGGGCCGTGGGCTACAGGTTGGAGACCCCTGTCCAATGTTCAACTGCTTGGTTTATAAAATGTTTTGCACAGACTTATGGACATCTTTTAATATCAGCATTTCATGTTCTATAATCTGTATTCAAGTGACCAAGATATTACTTAAAAGGGGCACTATGTAACATTTATGGTGAGAGATCTGCCTCTTGTCTCCATAGAGATGTTAATGCTTTGGACGGCGTGTTCCACAGTATGGCATTAAATGCATCCATCATTTATTAATCAGGTGTTTTACAGCTCAAAATGACTTACTTTTAGAGTCGACTGCTTGATAAGAGTAATGCCATACTGTGGAACATTCCAGCCAAAAACAATAATAATAATAATAATAATAATAGTTATATAGTGCACTTTTCAAAATACCTAAAGACGCTTTAGAAATCCGAAAACTTTTTTTTACTTTAAATGCTGTTGCTTTAGCCGTTTGACCAGAAGAGGATCAATATTTATTTATTCATTTTATTAATTTATTCATTTTATTTACTGCTGCTGTTTTGCTCGATCAAAGTTTCATTGTATTTTGTACAATGACAATAAATTGCTATCTATCTATTGATCTATCTGTGAATGATAGGTGACATTGTTGTAATAATGTAATGTTACAGTAATAAACACCTGTACATTTGTGCAGCTGCAGAATATGACAATAATAGAATTCTGTAGGTTTCACAGGTGTAATATTGCACTGTAATGACACTGAACATGGTCCCGTACCTTCCTGTATCTCCAGAGCTGGTTTCCCTTCATGCCGTGACAGTCGTACAGCGTCACTGGGCTGTTGTGGGACACGGCGTCGAAGCAGACCTTCTTTGTGTGCATTGGGTCTCCAACGCGGACGTCCTCCCTCCAGCCGAACGTAAACACCTTTGTGAACACAAACCAAAAGGTAAGTGCTATAGCATCAAAGGCTAGGAAGGACTGACGTTTATGGTGGACCAGTGGTTTAATAAAGACGTTTACAGTTTTATTTAACATTATTTCTTTATTTAATGGAAGATTCCAACATTTTTGATGAACGGAAAATTGTGACATTTTTGGTTTTACTGGACCATTACTTGACCTCACAATAGTTTTTCATTTTATCTACAGACATACTAAACCATTAATAAAAGTGACTGTAGTAGCCCCCATAGTCTAAAATGATCCCCCATAGTCTAATAACCCATGGGATATACAGTACATTAGCATAACAAAATCACACTTTGTTGCTTTTTGTGTTATAAACCAAAGAAATTACTATACTGTTAAAAAAGACTGCTTGAACCTGAACGATAGGCAATAAGATACATTTATACTCAAGGGAGGGAACATTATCGACTGAACTTCTGGGAAACACTGCTAAATCATAAATAATACTTTCTGAGAAGCTTAAAAGCAATTTGAGGCTAGAAAATGTGTATTGTGCAACTGACCTTTCTGCTCTGGGAATTCAAACTGTTGCTTTTTCCCCCTTGACACAAAGGCTTAAAACCATGCGTATTTATAAATCTATTGTGAGCTAATCATTGAAAACGCATCACAGACGGTTTCCATTTTGCCTCCAGTCACCTCCACACCGGACTTTAAAGGGTCTCAATCAACCCAATGGCATCAGAAGCTCTCTCTTTCTCTCCCTCCTTTTTAAAAAAATGGTATAGCAGCGTAAAACATATACATTGAAGACGTACAACTACAGTAGGTGGCGGTAATGTAACAATGTATGGATACCAACAGTCACAAAACACCAAAGAAGAAGAAGTTAGACATAAAGCAACAGTAGGTGGCGGTAAACGCACCTTTTCAGTTGTCTGCCAACCTCCATTAAAAGTTACAGAAGAAGAAGAAGAAGACGAACGGCATCGGAAAAGTTGCCAGTAGCATCCTTTAATGTTAAAAAATGAGATGAAGATAAAAGGATTTTAAAAGGGTCTATCCACGTGAGAAAACTTACATACTGTACTTTTAATTGTCACACATGACACACTATCTTTTTATCTTAACAAAGCAGGCACATTTCCCCCCTCACAACACTTGCCCTTTCTGCCTTCATCTCACCACCTGCCGGAGTCTACGCGCCACAGTTCATCCACTCAATGCACCTCACTCATTTCTCCGCGTCACATTTTCCTGGTACTCCGTCTGTGCATCCCACCCTGGCATCTGCTTAAATAAGTTATCCGCCCAGAGTTATTAGCCCTGTTGTAATAAACCTCACTGTGATCCGTTGGCTCCGAGCTCACGTCGCATTACACAACAACGCGTCTTCAGATTTGTGTCAGGCAGCAGTCCAGAGACAAAACGGGGCGGACAATCCATTTGGGCCGCGTTAGGATTCAAAGGGGCAGGGACGGCAACAGAACAAAGCCCCCGTGATGAAGCAGAGAACACCAGGGAAGGCACTGAGGACGCTGCGGTTGTAGATTCAATCAAGTCTGCATTAGTGGTTCAAATCCAAATCTGATTAATCTCACTAGTCCAGCCCAATTGAAATTAAAGCAGAACTGCCCCCATTGTTCAACTTTCTTTTTTTTTTTTTCTTTCTTTATCATAATGAGACAGTGTAATCACATAAAAAATGTCACGTTGCCAAATATATATAAAAAAAAAAAGAGCCAGGGTTTCTCAGGAGAGTTGTCTTCGGGTCGATGTCGGCAAATGTTTGCATGGCTGGTTTTCTGCCCAGAGACAACAGGGGGCGATGACTGATTTCAAACACCCCAGGAATACATATTTAACCATCACAGGGACTTACAAAGAAGGTCAAAATGTTACGTAGTTCAGCTTTAAGGCCTGTGAGCCAGATCAGGAGCTTCAAACGATCTGATACGACCGACGACCAATCCTCAAATATACTACAAAATAAGTATATTTTCTCTTGCTTACAGGTTTTGTCCTCGTTTGATTCTAGTTTAGTCCCCGTTTAATTCAGTTTTAGACCTTGTTTGGTCCTTGTTTAGCCCAGGATTAATTCTTGTTTCTAGTTGAGTCTTAGTTTAATTCTGTGACAGTCCTGACATTCATACCTGATTGATACTAGTCGAGTCCAAATTTAATTCTGGTTCAGCACTGGGTCGGTAATTTTGCGGAGTAATGTTGGTAAAACTATCTGATAAAGCAGTTGCGGTTGATATATTCTCATGACTGAAACATATCTAGTCTTGGGAAGATTGTGTGTGACTCCAAACGGTGTCAAAAGTGGTGACACCTTGTGCACCGGCCCAGTCTATTGGATGCAAAAATGATCAAAAATGGATAAAAAATATATAAAATGCATTTTAATATCAGAGGATAAACAAATATCTCCTTAAGATGTGAGACTTCTACTGCAATGTTCAATTCTAGACTCAAAACGGTTCTGTTGAGCTGTGCATATGACTGAAAGGATTTAATCTGCAGTACATTTTATCTGATTTGATATGCTTTTATTCATTTGTATTGTGATTTTAATGCACCTTTTATTGTTCTGTAAAGCATTTCGAATTACTGGAGCTAAAATGTGCTCGTAAATGTCACGCTTCAGATTCAAATATCCCCAAAATCAGAATCAGAAAAGGTTTATTTCCACAAACATAGGAACTTGTTTTGGCGTTAAGGGTGCAACATAAAACACTGATCAATAATAAAAACAACATATATGAAACATATATGAAATCAAAAAGGCATGCAATTAGAGAAAACAAAATTTACTATAGTATAAAATAAAAATAGACTTACTATGTACACAAGAATTTACAGTTAAATTGGACGTTGGACATGAGTCCAACGGCAGAGGGAAAGAAACTGTTCTTCTGGTGGGAGGTTCTGGTCCGGATGGACCTCCTGCCTGAGGGGAGTGGCCTCCTGCCTGAGGGGAGTGGCTCAAATAGACCATGTTCAGGGTGAGAAGGGTCAGCGCAGTGATCCGTCCTGCTCGTCCCAGAGCCCTGGAGACGTACAGGTCCTGCAGGGATGGAAGTCTGCAGCCGATCACCTTCTCAGCAGAACGCACAATGCGCTGTAGTCTCTATTTGTCCCTGGCTGTGGCTCCAGCGTACCACACAGTGATGGAGGAGGTGAGGATGGACTCAATGATGGCCGTGTAGAACTGCACCATCATCTGCGCTGGCAGCTTGGCTTTCTTCAGCTGCCGCAGAAGTGCATCCTCTGCTGGGCCTTCATGATGAGGGAGCTGATGGTGGGCTCCCACTTGAGGTCCTGGGTGATGGTGGTGCCAGGAAAGGAGTCCACAGTGGTGATGGGGGAGTCTGTCATTGATGGGGGGGGGGCTGGTGGGGCTGTGACTTTCCTGATAGTCCACGATCATCTCCACTGTCTTCTGGGCGTTGAACTCCAGGTTGTTACCGCTGCACCAGGACACCAGCCGGTCCACCTCCCTCCTGTAGACAGACTCATCCCCGTCCGAGATGAGCCCGATGAGGGTGGTGTCGTCCGCAAACTTGATACATTTTACGGAGTCGTGGCTGGAGGTGCAGCAGTTTGTGTACAGGGAGAAGAGCAGAGGGGAAAGTACACAGCCCTGTGGAGCTCCTGTGCTGATAGTCCGAGTCTCTGAGTCATTCTTTCCCCAGCCGCACGCACTGCCTCTGATCCGTCAGGAAGTCAGTGATCCACCTGCAGGTGGAGTCGGGCATGTTGAGCTGGGAGAGCTTGTCCTGGAGCAGAGCAGGGAGGATGGTGTTGAAAGCAGAGCTGAAGTCCACAATAGGATCCTGGCATAGGTTCCCGGGGAGTCCAGATGCTGCAGGATGAAGTGGAGTGCCAGGTTGATGGCATCGTCTACGGACTTGTTGGTTCTGTAGGCGAACTGCAGGGGGTCCAGCAGGGAGGAGGTGAGGGACTTGAGGTGGGGCAAGACCATGCGTTCAAATGACTTCATGACTACAGACATCAGCGCCACAGGCCTGTAGTTGTTAAGTCCAGTGATCCGGGGCTTCTTGGGGACAGGGACAATGATGGACGGGTATTGACTGTAACATTTAACGCAAACCAGCAGAAACGTATCACTTTATGCTCTTGATCTCCCATCTCTAGCAGTGTTATGTGTCAGTATATTCACTATTCACTCAAATTCTTTACGCTCACACTGGTTCAGCGTAGTGCGAGTGCATCCTACGGCTCTCGCTACCTTGACAAATAAAAAATATTCACAGGCTCGACCAAAAAGGAAAACAAGAGTTAGGAAAATGGATGACCTGTCCGTGTCCCCAGCCGGTCTCTCCTCTGCCCTTCACACACGCGCCCAGGCGGATGGGGCTCCCGGAGACAAAGTGCATGCTCTCCAGACACAACCCACTCGCAGCATTACGGACCTGCAACAATAAACATTACACAAAAATACGCGCATTAAGTCATTTTTTAACAACGCGCTGTACCTGATTATTACCGTGTTAAAACGTGAAAAACTGAAGTAGTTCTTTTTAAACAGTTTGCTGCAGCTCCACAAGTATCGCTCACTTACCCAACGCCTTCTGAGCACCCTAAATATTCACAGCGAGGAGTTAATAAGCGCTTTTCATGGCGAATATAAAGCTCTATATCTGGATGCAGAGAAAGAGCTGTGGTCTCATTTTCACCTGAATAGATGCTTTTACTACATATCTGTGCTGAGTCAAAACACATTTTACAGTAATTCTATGAAAAAATTAGGTAAAGCCCCTGGTAGTGCGTGGATTCTGCCGTTCAAGCACATTACGCACAGTTTATCCTCCTTTAGATTTGTCCTTTTTTGGAACTACTTGTGGGGTGTGCAACATTTTTCCACCAGCAAGGCCCGGAGATCTAACTGTAGACTTCTATAAACCTGTGTATAGTCGCTCGTTTACTTGATTTTAGGATTTGGCGATGGACAGGAGCTCCATGGTAGCTGAGGGGAGGGCTTTGACCGCCTTACTTTTGCTGGAGAGGTTATGACAACAAAGCACAAAGGGCGACCGTCTCCTCCTGCTCTTAAAGTGCGTCCTGCATGAGCCCGGGGGAACCGAGCCACGGTCTCTGGTCTCAGTTATAACTCATCACGGTGGATATTTAGCATGCTCAGGATACATTAGTAAGAAATACACGTGGACTGCCGCAAAAAGTTTAATATTAACTAGTTCTGTTTTTCACATATTTAAGAGTTATACTGTAACTGTAGCTCGCAGTAAAACTCATCGTCATATATTTTGCTTTGGAAAGGAAAGGTTTAAACTGCGCCGTCCTTGGCAAATTCAGGAAGTAAACGGCTCCCCAGAAACTTACAGCTGCTATATTTTAACAGAGGTGGGTTTTATCTTTCCGGTACTTTTTATTTTCCATTGCTAGACGGAGGAATGACACAAATATGATTTGGCTTTATAAGTCATTAAATGAAGGCACCCGTAATTCACCCGGAACTCTTCTTTTCAGACATTATCTTCAAAGTTTTGCTCAGAAAATGGTCTGTTAGGACATTTATTTGTCACATAACATGATTTCAGTGCTGAAAGAAAAGAGAGTTGTGTGTGTGTTAAGAGCAGGAGCCTGTGGGAGGGGCTTCTGTCTGTCGCTGCTGCTGGAGATGAGGGAGACCAACTCATGCACTGACATGAGAGAGACAGGAGGAAAATACATTATATAAATCATGAAATGCACAAAATATAAAGGTCTGATCGCGTTTTTCTCCCAGCAGCCCACATTAAGTATATTATAAAAGGGTTCCACAGATTAAAAGTTCCTTCATGATTCATCACAGACACTTTTACTGCAATTTATAGAAATGCTACGTTTCAAGTTAATGTGAATATATTTTCCAACTATCAAAAACTGGAACTTTTAAATCGTTTTTATTTTTTATGAGAGCCAAAATGTACTGAAATGGAATCAATATCATAACCCATGGAGATACATATCGAATTGTGACAAAACTGTATCGTCCAGCAGGTGTGTACACCAAAGGCGAAGACGGCTTTGGTGGTATCAATACTTTGTGAACCGATAATCTACGGTAAATACATCTAAAACATAAATAATGCAAGTCATTTTAACTCCTCAGATCTTTGTGTGTGTACCTCTCCCCAGGCGGCAGCAGGGGGCTCCACTGGGGGGTAGTGCTTGGGCAGGTCCCATGCCACCTCCTTCATGAACCATTTGAAGCTTTTACAGTTGAGTTGGGCCCGGAGCTCCTTCTGCGCCGTCATGTCTCCGGCCGAGAGGTGCCTGTACTCGGGGCGCCGCTGGTAAATGTACTCGGCGTACTCGTCCATCCACACCTCGGCCACGCGCTTTAGATTCTGAAAACACAATCAGAACATCATCCTCAGCTCACATTTAAATGCGTTTTTATCTGCGTGGTCAATACTAACGAGACTACGGAGAAAAAGGCAAGAAAAACTGACATCAGAAGACACCCGAAGCTAACAAACGTAATAACTGATATGTTAATGTTAAATATGATACACATTACTGTTAAAAAGAAAGCTATTGAGTGGAAGGATGAGCTTATATAGTCTGTATATTTTTAGTTATTACTGGTTAAGACTCAACGATTTAAAATAAGATTCATTAGTAAACTCAACGTTAATGATTGAGCACTATTTATTGGTTTATACAGTACAGCACATGATCAGTAGTAGTAGTAGTATAAATGTTGATAAGTCAACACCAAAAACATGTGTGTGTGTGTGTGTGTTAATATGGTCAAAATGTTAGGGCATTCATAAGCTGTTTATTAAGCT
Organism: Chaenogobius annularis; assembly: GCA_015082035.1. Taxonomy (NCBI): domain Eukaryota; kingdom Metazoa; phylum Chordata; class Actinopteri; order Gobiiformes; family Gobiidae; genus Chaenogobius; species Chaenogobius annularis. The sequence goes on along the minus strand of BJKM01000181.1, from coordinate 804,442 downwards.
GTTTTACTCTATAACTAAGTGATAAATGCAATGTGATATATCGCTATTATTAAAGAAACAAATCATTTTTTTTATCATTACCAAAATTTTACACAATTTTGTTTTGTGACTTCAACCCCAAAAAACAGTCTTGGTGAATATATATCGACACAGCCGCCTGTGATATCGATACTGTCGCACCAAACAAAGCAGTCGCACCCCCAGTATGCAGGATTAAACCGTGTTGAGAAGCGGAGGAGGCGGCTGGAGTGAAGGAGGCGGCTGGAGGTGGGAGAGCGGTCTTTTGGCCTGGAGCTAAGTCTGGCTCCGTGCTCTGAGTTCAGTGGCACGGAGCTCCAGGGAATTGTGCTTTATCTCCAAGAAATGTGCTCTGAAAATAACTGTCTGAAACACAGCGAGCAGATAGTTTTGAATGCTGTGTTACAAGGGATTATACCTAGTCTGTGATTTGTGTGTGACAGTAGGTAACTCAGTGGGCTGATCCTGCTTCTTCAGTTCCGTACCTATACCAGGTTACTTTAAAACTACAAAATCCATCCATCTTCTTCTGCTAATCCGGGACCGGGTCGCGGGGGCAGCAGTCTAAGTAGGGACTTCCAGACTCCCAGACTTCCCCAGACACTGCCTCCAACTCCTCCGGGAGGATCCTGAGGCGTTCCCAGGCCAGCCGAGAGACATAGTCCCTCCAGCTTGTCCTGGGTCTTCCCAGGGGCCTCTTCCCGGTGGGACATGCCCGAAACACCTCCCTAGGGAGGCGCCCAGGGAGGCATCCGGAACAGATGCCCGAGCCACCTCAGCTGGCTCCTCTCGACGTGGAGGAGAAGCGGCTCTACTCCGAGCTCCTCCCATGTCACTGAGCTCCTCACCCTATCTCTAAGGGAATGCCCAGCCCTGCAGAGGAAACTCATTTCGACCGCTTGTATCCGCGATCTTGTCCTTTCGGTCACTACCCAAAGCTCAGGACCAAAGGTGAGGGGAGGAACGTAGATTGAGCAGTAAATTGAGAGAACTACAATATGAAACTACTTAATGTTATCAACACTACCTAAACGATTAAGAGTTGTTAATTCTATAGTGATATGCTAATGATATTATTTGTACACCCATTTCAGTAACTTTACAACAGCAAAATATTGCACAATAGAGTGAATTCTGTTGCCTGGCCAGCAAAGACCACACGCTTTGGCAATACTTTACACAGACGTTTGGGTTTGGGTCGTGTTCATATGGACGGATTAACCACTCAGAGAAACACGTGGTCCATACGTGTCCAAACACACATGGCCGAGTAGATTTATGCAGAATCGAGGTAAAGTAAGTGACATATTTAGCTCTGAATGAGAATCTTCCAGATGAAAAAGTCTTCTGCATTTGGGGGACACGTGCTACAAATTAGCGACTGGTTGGATCGTCCTAAATTAGAACCAGTTCTTCGCCTTCTGCATTTGAGCTCTGAATTATGTAGGTTCTGAGCTCTAAAATACCGCATGTCAATACTTACTGGGTTGAAGTCGATAATAATAGGTTTGTGTTTCTCAAAATGGCTAATTGGAGTATCGGATCAGTGAGTGCGTTTACATGCGCACAAATTACCTGGTAATTGAGCAGCCTCCCGGTTATGACAGTTTACATGCAGCCTGAGAGTACTCTGGATATTTTGAATGGGAACCATGGCAACCGTGGCACGGATATGTCAGCCACTTTGCGAACGTATGACTTTCTAGTGCGTTTCTTCCGACAACAAAAGGACAAGATACATTGAAATAAGAGCATGAGACGGTAAAAGATGTTTTTAACAGTGGAAAAAGTCACAGTCACAGAAATGAGTTTGCCATTAAAAGTTGTCTGTATTGTAGAGTAGATGACTTAATAGTGTTATGATGATAAAATAATACAAATAAAAAAAATCCCTCAAAGAAGATTGAGTCTTTTTTAGTAAATGAGCATCTCCTGCCAAACACGTTTTAGTTCGCACATGCTCAGTACAGCACTCATGTTGACTGCGTTTACATGTCACAGTATTCTGGTAATTATCAAAGACTGGGCCGACGTTATGATTGACATAATAATAATACATTTTATTTAAAAGCGCCTTTCAGAACACCCAAGGACACTGTACAAGAGAATAAAACAACAGAATAAAACAACAGAATAAAACCCACAGTACAGAACTGGATGATGGTGTTGGAGTGACTGAGTTATGTGGTGTAGGATTGTCTGAACAGGGTGAGTTTTGAGTCTGGATTTGAAAAGTGGAAGGGTGTCTATGTTGCGGAGGTCAGGAGGGAGAGAGAGTTCCAGAGAGCTGAGGAGCAGAGCGGCTGAAGGCTCTGCCCCCCATTGAAATAAGACGGAAAGAGGGGACAGAGAGCTGGAGAGAGGAGGAGGACCTGAGGGAGCGAGAGGGAGTGGAGATGTGGAGGAGGTCAGAGATGTACGGTGGAGCCAGGTTATGGAGAGCTTTGAAAGTATTTAGGATAATTTTGAAGTGAATCCGTTGTTTTATGGGGAGCCAGTGAAGTTGTTGAAGGATGGGGGTGATGTGATGGCGGGAGGGGCGTCCTGGTGATAATGCGGGCTGCAGAGTTTTGGAGAAGCTGCAGTTTCTGGAGAGGATCACATTTGGACTTAAGTTGAAAATGGACAAATATGACTGACTTTTGACCAAATGGGATGGTTTATTGCCCAATCCAAACATTAAAATTTTCTTTGGATGTTTTTTTTATCTTCATTGCATTTCCGTCTCCTATGTGCTCTCTGGTCCTGTGCCGTTTCTTGTGTTTGTGTGCGTTTAACATTTTGAAAAATGACATTGGACGCTTAAAAAACTAACTAACCAGGTTATTTGTGCACATGTAAAACACACTCAATACTGTAACATAGGGAAGCGATACAGATCCATTCATTTATCCAAAATCTACACAGATATAGACACTGATGTTGGTATTGGTGGATCTCTCATAACTATGCAACTAATTTGGACACAGTAAAGAGGTACCACACGCTTCCATCATAGGGCAGAATGATGGCTGAAGCACTGTTATAACACATTGTATATTTCCAAGTCTTGGTGTTAAATAGTGTTCAACTCACGCGGGCCAGGCTGACCCCTCCTGGGACCTTGTATGGGACGTACTTCCTGTAAATGTGTCCCACTCTAGAACAGGGGATGTCCTCCATTCGGCCTCCGCACATCCACACCTGCAATGGTACAAGAGCCATTAGAAGACTGCACATTTCTAACGGTGGGATTTTACCTTGCACAGATATTATTCACACCAGGGATGCCATGATGATTAGGTTGATCTATAATCGCAACTGTTCAGGGCACAATATAATTTTAGGATAATTCTTTTGAAGACAGTGATGTGAACATTCTAAGCAGGAGAAGAGATGGTTTGAAAGAGGAGTTTAGGAGGACGTTTTTGGAGGTTTAAGGTTCAATTTACCCGTAACATACAGCAGTATATTGAAGCCATGGGGTGGCATCAGCCCTGGTTATTTAGATGGTAATCATGTACCAATAGGATTTATATGACCCATCACAAGGCTGTTAGGGTAACAAAGAAGATCAGATCCAGGTGAAACTTAAAACCAATACTAACAAATAGTCAAACAGGACAGGCTATTATCAAGAGGCTCCGCCCAGTGGGCAGGACTTACAGAGAGGAGGATAAATATCGGCGTTCTCAGACTAGATCCACAGATTGGATGAGAGTCAAAACGTCTTGTTTTTCATAAAAGCAGTGTCCAAATGATACAACTGAATCTTTTACTACAATGGAACACAGTAAATGAGGGATTACACCAACATATACATCTTGAATCTAGAAAAAATAATAACATGTTTAGAACATAAATTAAATAATTCTGTTGCCAATTAAAAGAAAGTTAAAGCTGATCGCACACTAGAAGGTTTTTGGATTTGAGTGAAAGGATGAAAAGACTCAAACAGAGACTTGAAGCACAGCACGGTACAACTCACTGATCTGAACCGTAACATCTTATTTCGGATCACGGAGATGCAAAAAAACTTTGGGAGATTCAATCAAGGAAATGGGAACTTTTCACTGTAGGACGAGTAACTCAATGAATCAAGCTGATCGCACACAGAGGACCAGAAATTATTGGATTATTTGATGCAAATTATTCATTCATTCATTTTCTACCGCTTGTTCCCCGGGCTGGCAAGCAGCAGGTGTCCAAGGCCATACTGAAGCCATACACAGACACTTACACAAAACAAGATGCGGCCTTCACTCACAGTCTGTTCATTCTTCATCCTAATCTTTGTGTTATCTTGTTTGTGACCCATCCCCCAATATCCACTGAAAAATACCATCACGTTTGACCTCGTGTACTGTATTCAATATGTGTTGTTTATCATGGTATGCTTACTGCTGAAACTGTTTTTCATTTTCCAAGAGTTCAAGTAGACCAGTAGGCGCCGTGCGAAAGCCAGCTGCTCGGATGACTGGTTGCATCTGTCATCAAATCAAGTTCCTATGTTGTGAATTTTGTTCACTGACAATGGCAATAAATATATCCTGATTCCTGAAGATGGATAACATGAACGGATATGAAGGATTTTACTTTTGTTTTATCAATTATTGTAGATAATTACTAAACTGTTCGTTAACGTAAATCGTTGTAACACTAACAATTCATAACATCCTTCTTAGTTTTTTAATTGCCTGTTCAATAAATACACAAGTCAAACTTAGAACGACCGTCGGCTCTACAAATAAGTGCTTTTGCTTTTTTTTGACTCTTCGTCTGTCTCACATAATATTACTTTTATTGCTTAAAAGAACACAATCCAATCCATTTAGGACTACTTCAAATTAATCCAGGACCGACATGGAAACTTAGTTAAAACTACCAGGAACGAACTTGATTTTGAAAAAGTGCACTGTGAAATGAACCTATTTGAAAACATAAATCGCAAATCTAATCTTACAATTTGCCAGGAAAATAACAATTATGTGTATTTTTATCTGAAGTCGTTTCGCTTTGCAGGATTGTTTACACAGAAAGAGCTGGGGCAAAACAAGCGGCTACAGCTAATCCCCGATTGGTTTTGGCATTTAAGCAATCCAAAACTCCTTCGTGACGGGCTGCTACTTATTGACTTCCTAATTGAATAATACTTGAACTCGCCATTTGCAACAGCAGTGGATTTTTACCTCAGCGGTTAAGTTAATGCAATATCCTGTAACGCACTTATTCTTCGCGTGGAGAATTTATTTACAGACATTCGACGTTGCCCATCCCCGGAGAGGAGCGTAAGACCGTGGAGGCAGCGGAGGGGAAAACAGCCCCCTTCTAAATTAGATCTAGTAGTGAATTTTTATTAATAGGAAGCGGCTCGGATCACATGCAGCGTCCCCGTGCGCCCAATCAAAACACACTACCCTCGCTTTTTATTCACTCAAAGCAGGATTCAATTATAACAACAGCCCTTGAGCGCGTCGTTAGCATGCGGCACGCGTCCCAGGCAGTTATGGACGCGCTATAGAATAATTCATGTTGAAAAAAACAGACAAGGGCCTAATCTAATAAGGTTTTGGTTGCGGGATGATGAATGCGGACCCAACAGAGCATGCCGGGATCAGACAAGAGCGGAAAGCGGCACTGACATCAACAAGTGCCCAAGCAGGAAAAATACAGGGAGGACCGGAGGCGCGGACGCAGGGTTTTATGCGGTCGAGTGGGCAGAATGAATGAAACATGCTCGAGACGGGCCGCTGCTGCTACTGACTGAGCACAAAGAGAGACCCCACACTGAAGCGTTTCTGCTGTCACTAAAGGCATTGTACTGCTCCTGTAGTTTGACTGGAAAATATGTCTTTAAAAAGGTGCACTGTGCAATTTGTCTGCTTGTCTCCAGGGGCATGTAATTGCTTTGCCAAGTATGAATGGGCCTGTAATTGCTTTGCCTGAAAAGTCAAGAATGATATCTGCCAATCAGGGACACGCACGGCCCGTCCGTATCGAAACAAAAGGAAAAGGTACCACTTGGACAGAAAAACATTGCAGATTTTAGCTGAATCAATGACTGAAGAACAAAGTCTGTTAATCTGAGGTGAGAGAAGTATTTGTTGTGAAGGATGGTGACCCGTGAACTTGTTTGTTTCACATTCAATTCAATTCATCAAAAGTTGATTGTTCACAGAAGTTTAGCAAATGGAGAACTGTTGCAGCATCCCCTATTCAGCAGGAAAAACAACAACAAAAAACCCTGTGGGAAAGCCCACTCCCACATGCGTTTCTGAAATAAGCAAATCCGATTGCGCGGTTCTGCTTGAGTTTCACGCAAAGAATGTTCCACAGTATGGCGTTAAACGTACCTATAATCATGATGGAAAAACATACCATACATACCATGCCAAGTAAGGTAAGTATAAATGTCAAAAACTTTTACTTTATTGACAAGACGAGCCAAACATCTATAGAGATGCACAGGCAAAAATGAAATAAAAGGAAGAAGCCATGGAACAACCAACTGGATCCCTCACTACTGGTAAATACAGTATTACACACTATTATGGGGCTCTTTGAGGGACAGATTTTTTGCAGGGCAGTGGGTCGGAGAATTCCAGAATTAAAGTAGGACAAAACCCGGACCAAACGAGGACAAAACCAGTAAATCATATCTTTTTAATACTTGGGAGGATGGGCCGCAGACCGGATCGGATCATTTGGAGGACCAGATCTGGCCCAGGAGCCTTAAATGGAATGAGCCCGCACTTTACTGTCAGAATACTTTTGAATGAACATCAAGTTTGGTATTTAGCATCTTAAAATCTCCATTGTTTTAACATCAGGCTCAACGACGAGATTTACATTTTGTTTTAATACGAGTTTTGGGGGTTTAATTTAAGCAATAGAACTCAAAACTCAAAACTTGACACGGTAACATTTCTATTCATCAAACCAGAGTCCTGTATGTAACTACGGTTCCATGACTCCAGGATGAACACCAGAGGGCGGAGCTTTAAGCAGGACAGATGAACTAGAACTCCACCCGCGTTCCGTTTCTGTTTTTTTCTTGGGCCGTCGGCGTTACCTTGAATGAGATCTTGAATCGTACTGTTCTCCTCCCCAGATCTCCAGACCCGTGTCGTATCCTCCCAGCTCCCAGAACCACTTCCTGTCCACGGCAAACAGCCCCCCAGCCATCACCGGAGACCTGCACACAAGAGCGCACCATGAGAAACACACATCTAATACATTTAAAAATGGAGTGATTGAATAATGACTCCCAATCACATGCTTTTACTAACTATCCCGAGCTTCTTTTTTGCATAATTCCTCTTGCGCCGTCAATGCCGCTAAGCGCTACTGCACTTACAGTATGTCCTGGTCGCTGGCCCTGTTCTTTCACATGTCTGTCTGCTGGAGTACGAAGCCCTTTCAACCGCAAACATCCTGCTCACGATGTGGATTTAATTCCACACCGAGACACTGCCGCCGAGTTGATACTTTCCACCTCGCCACACCGACCTCGAGGAGTGTAACAGCTGGAAGACCTTGAATATGATTTGAATCGAAGGCCCGGCCGTACCTGATTCACGGCGTATGAAGGAGCTTGTATTGAGATGAAACAATAAACTAAAATATCTGTGGTTTTGCTCATGGATTGTGCGATCCAAACAAATAGTGCGGTGAGAGCAAGTTTTTATCAATAACGTCTATCAGCTAAAGTAAAGGCTCATTTAAATCGCACCGATCTTGAAAGGACTATTCATGCTTTCATCAGCTCAAGAACAGACTATTGCAATGCACTTTATGCCGGTGTCTTCCAGTCTGCCCTTGGCTTCAGCTCGTACAGAACGTTGTGGTTTTTTTTGCTGTCCATTGGCTTCCAGTTTCTTTTAGAATTGATTTTTAAATGTTTTTGTTTTTAAAGCTCTAAATGGCCTGGCACCTCCTTATCTGGCCGAGCTTCTGTCTGCCCGAAACCCAAGCAGGGCTCTAAGGTCGACAAATCAGTTTCTACTGGACGTCCCCAGAGCCAGACTCAAACACGAGCCTTCTCTGTTGCTGGTCCGAGACAAACTGCCCCCCCAACATGAGCCCCCTGACATGCGCACCATCACAGATTTTAGCCTTTTTAAATCTAGGCTTGAAACTTATTTATTCAGACTGGCTTTCAACATTTAGTAGTGTAGTGACACTTTATTTTGTACAGTCTGTTTTTACTTGTGTTATTATGTTTTGCATTGTCTTGATTTTTATTGTAAAGCACTTTGGTCACTTTGAGTATTGTAAAGCTCTATAAATAAAGGTCGATTGATTGATTAATTGATTGACATTCTCATAAAAAATGTCTAAAAGATAAATTTAGACATTTGCTGTATAATAACAAAAACTAGCATTTCAACAATATTAATTTCAGCTCGCCTCTATTTTACCAAACACCCAAGAGAGTGCTGTCCGAGACATTAAAAAGCACTGAAGTGTCCTGGGAAGCTCATCTGAAAACAAATCTGAGGAATCTAGGAGTGTTTTTTGATGAGGCAATGTCTCTAGAACAAGCAACTTAAGCAACTTACTGAAAACTGTTTCTTCCAACTGTGAAACATATCCAAACTTAGTGCGATTGTTTCCAAAGTAGAGCTAGAGGGTCCGGCAAGTATTTTGTGCGGGTCACTTGCAGACCACCTTACACCAACTCCCGTCTGTATTTGCAGAACAAGGCACAGATTCACGAGGTTTTGTGCGAGAACACTCATCTAATGACATGAAAAATGCTCCAGAATGTGGTGTCCTGGATTCTTTCCGCAGACAGGTCTTCTGTCTACATATCTACCTCAGTCTCTAGGCTAAAAGGTCAGCAGCCCAAAATCTGTTGCTGGTTCCTCAGACATCTTTCAAAACTGTTATGCTTTTGAATGAATTTACCCTCGACTTGTGCGCTAGTCAATGGAAATGCGTTTAAAAAACAGCTGAAAACACCTTTTATTTAGCAAGCATTCCCGCCCCCAAAGGTTCAGGGCCACGATGACTAAATGTGTTACGTCCTTTCTAAGTTCATCTGTAACACAGCAATCTCAACATACAGTAGGCCGTGAAAAAAGCCTTTCTGCACTAGAGCTGGGCAATACGCAAAAAATCTGATTGAGATGAGATTTTTAATTGTTTTTACCTTATATTAATAGAATATGAATTATTATTATTAAGATTTTCAATCCAATTTTCGTTTTGTCTTATGACAAACGAATACAACTACCGTATTTTGCGGGCTATAAGCCGCTACTTTTGTCAGATGTTTTGAGCCATGCGGCTTATTTAGAGGCTGCGGCTTTTCTGTGGTTTTTTCTTTCACCGCTAGGGGCGAACTAACCGGAATTAGAATCAAAAACTACAGAAAAGTTAAGCAAAGAAGCAGATGTTGCTTTTTTATTCAGCTAGCAAAATAGAACACGGACGACAAATTAGCAACTATAAATTATTTTCAAATTCTTGCCGCATCATTATGGAACCCAAACGAAGAAGTTCGTACGAAGCAAGTTTTAAGCTGAAGGCCATCGATCTTGCTAGGATAAACCGCGCGGCTGCACGCAAGCTTAACATCAATGAATGTACGGTGAGACGCGAAGGACGGACGGAGGGGACAGCGGGGAGAGCTCATGCGATGCCAAAAGTCAAGGAAAGAGTTCTGCGGCTTATACAAAAGGTGCGGCCTATGTATTGTTTTATTATCGTTTTTTTAAAAATAGAGCAAATGCGGCTTATATAGGGGAGCGGCTAAAAGTCCGGAAAATACGGTAACTTTCAATATCCATTCTTTGAACATAAACAATACAGTCTTTTAATCATTTTCAGTAAAAGCACGTGGACCATATGGCAGAGGGTTGACTGTGGACCTCTTGATTAAAAAGACCCATTGACGGGAGAAAATACTATTTCTTAATTAATTAATTGCACCAATGAGGGTTTTAAAGCTACTGCACCTACTTTTGGACTTGCTTGATAAAAATACAGTATTTATATATTTTTTTTACAACGTCCTCTTGTATGGAATTTAAAAAGTTCGGTACATTGCCTTAAACAATATATGCAGCTTTGAATTAAGATTTTGTATTATTATTATTAGTGTTATACCTTTTAGTATTGAATATATATATGAACATTATTAAGACAATAGTTGATTGCTCAACTTAGTTCTAGCTAGTTGGTATAATCCCTAATTTTTCCAGGAGTCATTCATTGTAGAAATGGTTTCAATGCTTTGAAAAATCTAAACTTTTCGACATCTGAAAGTCAATCTCAATCAGTCTAGCTCCGGGATTCCTTACTTTTTTAACCTTGAGGCCCGACAAGTTCAGTACAAGGTCACCTGAGGCCTAATCGCATATTAAATGTATTATATTTTACAGATTGTGCGGCCTTTCGATAAAGAATAGTTGGTCTAGCTGTTCTCAAGTGTAGTCAGAAATATACTTTTTTTTTTTTATGCGCAATCTAAACAAAATATGTCAATACATTTAAACAAATTAAGATAAATGTGTTTTTTGCAATGTGCCTCTATGCCTACCCAACATGCATTTCGCTCTCTCCATCTCTCGACCCCCCCTTTGAGTCAATGTCAGTCTGACAGAGAATGGAAATCTTTGGGTCTAAATTGGATTTGGGCTGATGAAGGTCGTTTGGCGGGGCAGAGGAGCGGCCTAATTCACTGAAGGAGCATTGATTCGGATCGTTCGCCACTTGGTTTCTTCTTTGTTAGCGTCTTATCTCGCGGCGGGCCATGCCTCTTACTGTATCTGAACGCTTCAATGGTCGCACAAGTCGGCTCACTTATTTTTATTATCTGAAGCAGAACTGTCTCTTTAATACAGTATAGTGCACTTTTCTTTTAGAGACTATAATAAAAGCTACAATCATCTTATTGTTTGAATGACTAGAATAAATATAGACAATTTAAAATATTATCATCAATCACAAATATTTATTCAATTATATTATAATTATTAATATCCATGGGTTATATGCTTGCCTCAAAAGTCCATAATGACATCGCTGAGACTGATATCGATCAGTATAAAAAACACAGTTTTCATCTCTACTTCAGATGGCCATGATTGACATGTGGATTAACATATCAGAGACATGCATGGTACGTCCGGAGCAGAAAAAAAAAAGGCTGCTTACAAGGAAACAATATGTTTGTAGAATCAATGAGCGAATATGAGGGAAGAGAAGTTTGATTTAGTTGATTTTTAAGTACCGTATTTTGCGGACTATTAGCCGCTACTTTTGTCAGATGTTTTGAGCCATGCGGCTTATTTAGAGGCTGCGGCTTTTCTGTGGTTTTTTTCTTTCACCGCTAGGGGCGAACTAACCGGAATTAGAATCAAAACTACAGAAAAGTTAGCAAAGAAGCAGATGTTGCTTTTTTATTCAGCTAGCAAATAGAACACGGACGACAAATTACCAACTATAAATTATTTTCAAATTCTTGCCCCATCATTATGGAACCCAAACGAAGAAGTTCGTATGAAGCAATGTTTTAAGCTGAAGGCCATCGATCTTGCTTAGGAAACCGCGCGGCTGCACGCAAGCTTAACATCAATGAATGTACGGTGAGACGCTGGCGGGACGGAGGGGACAGCGGGGAGAGCTCATGCGATGCCAAAAGTCAAGGAAGAGTTCTGCGGCTATACGCCTATACAAAAGGTGCGGCCTATGAATTGTTTTATTATCGTTTTTTTAAAAATAGAGCAAATGCGGCTTATATAGGGGAGCGGCTAAAAGTCCGGAAAATACGGTACACAAGAGACAATGATGGCATGCAATCCCACGCGGCTCCCACTGTTGGTGTTCCTAATAGTCTCCCATCGAAATACTATCTAGGCTCAACCCAGCTTAGCTTCAGACGAGCTCGAGCATTCACAGGAGTACGGCCACTAAATCACATTGCGGTGCTTCACGGTGAGTTTGAAGTTTAGTGTGACACTCTTTGATTGAAAATATATGTACATATTTGGCACATACTAATCAACAATCAGCATGAAATTAAGTGGAGAACTATTTTACATACAAAAAGAGCCCATATTTTCACTCACTCAAAGGGTTCGCTGGGGTCGTCCGGCTGCAGCTCTGAAGGGATGGGGATCCGTTTGTAGTACATCTCCCAGTCGAACGCGCCCCTCATGGCGTCGCCGGCTTGAGTCTCGTATCCAAAGTTATCGTGGTCAATGACGTCAATCATAGGACACACGATGGTTTTTCTGTTTGTGGCAATACGATCTGAAAAGAACGAACAAAAAGGCGTATTAAGTAACTCTTCTGGTAGAGGGTCTTTCCCCCGCTTTTCTCCCTAAATAAATAGTGTCTCCATGGAGAATTCCCTGAAAGGTTCCACAGTATGACGATGAGCTCCACCTCCAGACACCACTACACGTACGTACCACTGCGGTCATCTCTCAGAAAAGTTACATAGTGCACCATAAATAATAATTGCAGGCTTTAAAACTTGCTTGTGCAGTCATGCAGCCTATTATGTACAGCATTGTGGTTTGGCCAGTTCAAACTGGTTCAAGCATTGCACAAGTAATAATTATGGTCTTGCATTGTTATTACCACGTCCAGACAGAGGGCTTGTACAGAGTGCACTTCCACCCCATCTCCAGTCTTCTGCCCTGCACTTCAAACTCAAGCAGCACTTCTATAAGAGGATGCTTGAGCTATCACAAGTCTCTCACTCCAAAAGTTAGCATAGATGTATACGACACACACGGTTAATTCAAACACAAGGCCAAATGCGAACAGCTTAAATGTAAATATTGTCAAAGATTAAAAGTGCCGTTTTTTTGTAACAACGTTGTCATAATATCGCACAGAACAAGGGCTGCAACAATTTGTCGACTAATTATCACGACTAGTTGACAATAAAGAATAATCATAGTTGTGTTTTGATAATCATAAACGTTATCTGGACTATACAGACTCTAAAAGATTACATTATGGCAATATTAAATCCAATTGTAAAAAACAATAAACAATTTCTGATTTTCATCAATAATAGACTTTACATATTGCCGATATAGAAAACTTCAGTTGCTGTATTTAGACCTTTATTTGGTTGATAATGTATGCAAAAAGCCTTAATGTACAATAGAAATGATCATTGACAAGTCGACAGATCGAAACATTAATTGCTGACAAATCAACTGCTAAAATACTCATTTGTTGCAGCCTTTTATGGAACACAGCAAATATGATTTGGGTTCTAAAATGCCAGCAGAAGGCGCAGGAACGCCACTTTTCTCTCACAGAAAGAAAATTCAGACATGATGCGCAATATTGGAATGATTGCGATATGTGATATGGCTGTTGAGTACTGCGGTATTAATATTATTGAGATATTTGAATATAGGCAGAATAACTTGAATTAACAACAATTTAAAAATAAAACTTAACAGAGACAAAACCGAGACTAAATCAATGTCAATTAAGATAAAATCAGCCTTTTCCATTTTTCTAATTAAATTTTTTAAAATTTAAACATAAAAACATATGGAAATAAATACAATGAAATGAGTGAAAGGCAAATCAAGAAAATAAAAAGTCAGTCCGGTATATGTCCTATGTGTGGACTTGAATTTGTCCGTATAAAATTTCTATATAAAAGTCAGTTTTTCCAATTTTCAAATGCCTGAGGTTATCTCAGTCGACTGCTTGATAGTCGGCTCAGTTCCCGTCATCCATTTCTTTGTTACGTCTTCGCTGCAGCCAAAAGTTCACTCCACAGGCATCCATCAATCATCTCCATCGCTGCAGTCCTGCATCCGAGGTACATTGTTTTAAAGTAAAAAGGAATATCAGTGTCAAAGGCAATCCGCAGTGTCTCACTGATCTCAGTCCAGTATTTGTGAAGAACACAAAACACATGGTAATGATGAGTCACTCGACAGCCACAGTTTCTCCAGCAGTCAGCAGACCCCTGTGAGTAGTGAGCACTTTGACATGGCGTTATAAAGAAAACCAGCCTTTTCCAAACATTTTTCCTTTGAAAAACTGTAAATTTCTGTCAGATGTAGGATCTTGGTGTTGCAAAATCTTTTTTAGTGTGTTGTGATATATTGCATTAGTCAATATTGCATTACTGATACGTCCATAATAGAGAATGCCCTGTCAATGCCACTTCGACTAACACGTGCTTATCAGTTGTTCCTTCACCGGGAAGTGAAGATTTTTACGAACCCTTTTAGAAAATCACAATACATTTATTATGAACCATATATTGTTGTTTGAATAGTGACTTGCAGTTCTCTCACCGAGCAGTGGGGGGAGCCAGTTGACGTTGGCCTCACAGTGCGAGTCCAGGAAGGTGATGACTTCTCCTCTTGCTGCCTCGGCGCCGAGAAGTCGAGTCCGGATCAGACCCTCTCTCTTCTTCGTCCTCATGATACGCACTTTAGGGAAACGCAACATGTACTCCTCCAGCGCCCCCTTCAGGTGTTCTGTGGGGAGACGGACAGACAATAATGATAATACAGGTAAAAAAATAATGACCCCAAAGAGTGTGTGTGTGTGTTATGCTATAAAGTCAACAATAAGACATGGTTTGAAGATAATCAGGGATGAAGTCATTAATGATCAGGTGTAGATTGTAAAAAGGGATGTCAAGATTGTTCAGGTAATCGATAATCGTGATAATTCAGGTCACAATATAATCGTAAGAACTAACAACTAATAATTGTGACTATTTTAGAAGCAAAATTAAGTAATTTCAATTGAATCTTTAATCCAAAAAAAGTACACTTAACTGTATAGTGCCTATGTATGTGGTTGTTTATGTCATAGTAAATTCACTTTTGCATTCAGAAAGTTTGAATTCATTGACCACTGGAGTAAAATAAGGATTTCACTTTAGTTTTGTCACGGGTGAATAATTGTGAATAACTATAAAATTGTGACGTTTCTTTTCACTGCTGGTGAATTGTCATTGTTTTTTTCTGTTTTTTTTAAAGCTGTGTTTTTCATGTTACACTGACAAAGTTTAAAGGGCAAATATTAGGCACTTTTTGT
Organism: Chaenogobius annularis; assembly: GCA_015082035.1. Taxonomy (NCBI): domain Eukaryota; kingdom Metazoa; phylum Chordata; class Actinopteri; order Gobiiformes; family Gobiidae; genus Chaenogobius; species Chaenogobius annularis. The sequence goes on along the minus strand of BJKM01000181.1, from coordinate 789,400 downwards.
ATTAAAAAAAAACCAAACATGCGCTTGAGTATCTTTAGTTTGGAAATGCATTAAGGAAAATTGAAACTTCCAAAGCCTTAATCTGAAGCAAAAGAGAAGCTTAATTCGTGAGCACATGCCATGGACTCTTCTCAACTGTGCGAGTTATTTCAGCTAAGAATTTCGGCTCCATTGACTAGATAAAAAATAATAGTCATTTCTCAACGATCTCAGGCTTTTACAACACGGGAACACTGTGAACTGTAAGAAATAAAACTTAGAAAGAAGAAAGTCTGCAGTCTTTCGCAAACATTCTGCAAATTACGCCACCAAAACCGCAGTAGTAACAAAGGACGGTAATAAAAGGGAGATTTTGTATTTCTTCAAGGATCAAATGTAAAATGAAGTTAGTTTAATGTGTTGCTATAACAAGAGACATCTGCCGCTGCCTTGTGTCCACAGAAATGAACTGCCAGTGGCTATAAACTTAACTAGGTTTTTCTGGTTTTATGGCATAGTCTGAAAGCATCTGTATCCAAGATTGGACCCTCGAGACAAAGACACCAATTGTGCAGAAAGAAAAATATAAAACCTAAGCTTTTGGATCGAATGGAGGAACTAACAAATGCAACAAAGAAACATTGACTTTCTCTGGATAAATGCGCTTGGAGTAAACATAGGCTCCTTTGAAAATATCTTGACATCTGACAAAATGTAAATAAACATTCTTATAGCTTTGCTCCATAGTTTGTCACTGAAGGGCAAACGGGCAAACATTCAGTGACAAAAACGTTTCGCAGTTAAACAAACAAACGGATGAAGGGAAATGAGTAGGAATGGGCGATATATTGGTTCCAATATCGGTTTCTAGCTGAGTTTTCCAGATATCAGTATCGGTCCGATATTGAAATTTACCCAATATTGGAACCAATATATTTTTTTTTGCCTCAGTCTGTGTCTTTTTTAATAAACTTAGAAGTAAAAATGGAAATAGAAGAGCAATTAGGTTGAAAATAAGTCTATGTTCATACGATCACGCTAGTAATGCAAGATAAATACATTACCATAACTTAACATACATTTGTGAGTCTTGCAACGGCTCTGTAATATCGGTATCGGAAAATATTGGTTATCGACCACAGCATCGAATCAAAATTCTATATTAGATCAGATCTTATAGGTGAATATAAGAAATAAAGACAATCACAAGAGAAAACCACTGCAGCGACTAGAACAGGCTCTGAATATGCAGGTTTAACAGCATTATTATTTTTTCAAATGGGACAATTTAAGTGTTTAATAACAGAAATGTCTTGATGTAGACAGCACTAGACATTGAAACATATTATGGACAGTGTTAGGAATTCTTATCATGCCAACCAAATCAATGGCGGTCTGAAAACGCCCTTCTAAAGCCGCAAAAATTGTGTTGAAATGAGTTCGATAGATTAAATAGCGGGTACTCCGGCTGTGACATTTAAATTATTTTTGCAGCAGCCTGTTCTCAACTCCACTCAGGCACTCAGAGGCAGTGAGTTTGAAGAGAGCCCGTTCTGACAGAGGAACTCAGTGATGGACCGAGGAAGACGTGTGTCAGTCACCGCTTCAAAAAAGGCCTCGGACACAAATCAATCCTGCTCCAAATGAAGCGCTAAATCTCAGAAACACGTCGCTCGAAGCAGGTCGATAAAAAAGAAACGGTGCCCGCTCCTCCGTCTTCAGATAGACAGGCCGTTTAAGGGAACAGGAGTAGGTGAGTGACACAGAAAACGAGCCGGGGTCCAGCCTGCAGTGACGTGTGGAGAGGCTTCCCCACAGGCCGAGCTTCTGGTCGCGGCCAATTTCTAGGATTCATCACTCTATCACTCTATTGGCGATTCATGGTTTTCCAGAGAAATAACCAAACTGAAAAATCTACAAACGTGTTCAAGATTGGCTCCACAAACTTGCCTTATTAAACTTGTGTCCTATGCGTTTGTGTTTGAGTAAAACCAACCACTTTTAGAAGCTTGTCTGAAAAATACACTTTGTTTCTGGTGAAAGGGAAGATGATATTGAACTTTTTGATTCACTGATAATAAAAAAAAAATAATAATAAAAAAAAACAATTTAAAAGACGTCTTCACATCAACTTTACTTTAACATTCAGAAAGTTTGATTTCATAAAGCCGAACACAAAGGAATGTGATCTATTACATAATATGAGTGAAAATGTATTAAGAATTTTAGTCATGCAGTCAATAATCATGAATAATCGTAAAACATTTTCATCTCACAGTACTCATAAACGCAAAATGTAATACTGTGAAATTGCTGCGTGTAATCCGACTGTACGTAAAAACATTAAAGGGCATAATACATTGTTCCCTCATCAAAAACCTTTAATTATACCGGTACATTTGGCTTCATTTCCACACGCTTCATCAATCCTGTTTACCGGGTCCTCCAGCGTTGAGCCTCAGAAAGCAATCCATTTCCATTATCCCCAGATTGTAACATCACAAGGTAGAAATCCAGAGGTTTCCTGCACTGTTTTTGAGTCCATAAATCTTCACTAGACTCGTTCAGAGCATTTCTACCATTTCTAATTGCGATTCATACAACTGCATGTCTTAGGATCTCAGCCACATTGCTTAAATAGCAAACTGTTGTTTTTTTCCTCCATGGTATTTCCCACCGTTGCAAGTAGATGGCGTGTTTACACCAAATCCAGACGAAGAAGCACAGACTCGGGATGCAACGGCATGCGTGCTTTCAGTACATGGTAAACATCCATAATGAATAATTGTCTTGAGTTTTGTCTCACTGTTTCACTCTCTGTTCTGTACACATTAAACAAACATCTTCCCTACTGAAGTTTTTGAATCTGCATGAGCGTCTCTGTAGGTAGCGCTCCCCACCTGCTGCACACGCCTCTCTCTGGTTTGGGTTAATGAGGTCTCAGCCTCTCCGTGTCCTGGATTCTCTATCTAATAAAGACTAATGTGTTTGCCCACGTTGGCGCCCGCTCATTACAGAGATTTATGGCCGGTAAACCAAAAGAAGCCTCGTTCCCATTTACCGGTGCAGACTAAACGCTGGTAATGAGGCGCAGTGACCCCGGCGCCCCTGTCTCCTAACTCAGATGAGGGAAGTGTCCAATGCCTGGAGAACCGGAGCGATCTCGGGGAGAATGGGTGATTAATGGCTGTATTATTGAGGGGAAAATATGTCCTTTGGGTTGATTGTGACAAGGACCTCCTGTTAGAGACTAAATTAAAATGGAACCAAGAATGCCCCGTTTCAGAATGATAATGGGGAGTGTATTCAATCATAGGCGGCAAATGTTGAAATGTTAAAAACGACGAACGATCATATTGAAACCACTTTATGCCACTGACAGAATAACTCAAAAGCTGAAAAATCCCTGTAAAAAATTTTCGAAAATGTATACAAAAAAAAACATGTACAGAGATAAATAAATAAATACATAGAAGAATACAACACTATAGTACTTCTTTAGTATCCATAATTAGTCATGGAAGTGACTCATTCGACCTTCTACAGTTGACATTGTGTAGTAGAACAGAAAGGCCTATTCAATCACGTAAGCTTTTTTATCTTCATGTACTTTTACCCATTCAAATCAAATCATATTTTGCTCTGAATTAATACTTGCAATGCCAATGACCACTTTGGTCTAGAAGTGCAGATGTGCAATGTCTCAACAATGACAACACAAATGACTCAGATATTGTGTGTGTTGTGTAATGATTAGTTATTTCGCCTCTGTGCAAAAAGATATTGGGTTCAATTTACAGAGCTTTTCTCTGGCTGGAGAAACACCCACTCCAATCTAAAACGTGCAAATGAATCCGCCAGCGAGGTTCTTCTGACAAGCCAGGGAAATTATGTTAAATTGGCCTCTACCCAACCTTTGAAAACTGAACATAAAACTGAAGCTTTTTTGAAAACAGAGCTTGTTTTTAGTTTGAAAACATTAAGCGACTTGCTCCTTTCTATATTTGTTCTTTCCCCTTAGTGCGTGGACAGCAGCAGGTGCTAATGAAGTCGGGGGCCCATAGAGAGAGTTTCTCATTTCCAAAGCTCGCGCCAATTAAAAAGAACATAAGCTGAACACTAAAGCTGAACTCCAGGAGCTTCCTCTGGTGATGCAGCGATCGGCTCCAAGTCTCACTCCACACAACATACACACTGTTAGGGGGGAAAGTAATTTGTCAAATGTATTAGAACAACAGAGAGAGCAGCATTCGTCTTCATGCAAGCCTCACTTCAAATACCATAAAGTTATGCAAGATGCTTTGTGTCCCAAATGCTAAAGTACAGACAACCAAAGCTTTAAAAGTACCAGAGTAGAGACTAAACCAAGCGAAAACCAGGTCTAAAACTGGATCAAAGTACAAGATATATCAGACTCATCACGTCAAAATTGTGATGAACCTGCGACTAACTAAACTAAACCAGGACTAACACAGGACTAAAACAGGACTAAAACAGGACTAAAACAGGACCAAACCAAGTCGACATCAGGACAAAACCGAGCTCACACCAGGACCAATCGAGGGCAAACGTGAAGGCGGTGTTATCACAGTACTAACATTTAAAACTCCATTTTGATACTAGAGAGAAGGCTTTATACTCAGGGGTCTCGCTACGTACATAGGGACCGCGGGGCCTCCATCCCTAACATAATAAATCAAAATGGCCCGCCATCCGATTTGATATGGGGGGGGGGGGGAAATAAACCATCCCTAAAACTCAACTTGATCCCATATTTTAGGTAGCGCCATCATTAAAATACTACTTCAAATAAACAAGTCTTAAGCTTCAAAATGCGTGTGTGTTTATTACAATCAGACTGCATATTCACGGAGAAATGAGTTTAATGAGGAAGTGAATGTAGACACGGCAGAATAACAAAGATACACGGCGATCTGCCGCATTGAAATGAAACTTTCTTGGCCAGACCTGACTCACAAGTCAAAAGACAACATGTGTATCACTACACAGATACACAGATACACAGAGCCTACAGTTGTCATTTTGTCCGCTTTCTCAGTGAGTTTTAGAAGGAGCACACCGCGGCGCGAGCGAGTCGACAAACAGTCTCAAGCCCATCCTCCAGCGTTACCATGGAGCTTGTCTTATCATAATAACTAATATTATAGTTAAAAGAGCTTCAAGTGAGGTGATTCTAAGCTCAACATTCTATTGAGTCTAGTTATTATTTTATTTTTCAAAATAGTCATCTGTCTGAATGGGTCTCGTCAAGTTAATTAACAGATTTTCTCTTCCCCGCTTTATATTTGCACTTCTATACATAATACAATATTATTAGGCACTATATAGGCTATTATATAGGCCTTTACAGTGTTAATAGTATGTTTAGGGTGCATGTGGAAATAATGACGGTACATTAAACCATCCTTGGAGCAAAATGCAACCCCATATGAGGCATATTTACCATCCTTTAAAAGATTCTGGGGCGCGCACTGATACTCGATTACCACAATGAGGATTAAAAATTCCTTAAAAAATAACATAATGACATTTTCAACGCAAAACAAAAGCAGTTTGTTTTAATACTATCAGTACTAGTTCTGATAAAGATCCAAGATAAAACTATTCAGGAAAGGTACGATTTTCCGACTGTCCTATTTATGTCATTTCTTCAGTATCGAAACTTGCTCGAATGAGAATTGACTTTCTGAATCGATTAACATTCTGGTATTAAATCAGGTCTGTGCAACGATTTACTGGAATATCTCCAACCATCGATGCACAACCAACAATACTTTTCCAGATATATGACCAAAACGACGTTGAATCACAAACATTTTGCTATAAAAGCAAATCAGTTGGTTAGAGGGAAAAGGAAATTGCTAATACTTAGATGATTAATTGTGCCCATCGTCGTCGGTGTGTCTTATAACGAGTGGATTAATGGTACTCAGTTAAGCGATCTTTATTTGTTTTGGGGGATGATAGGACGGGAACGCTCTCCTTGGAGACGAGTCGAAATTACATATTTTTTTGGGGGGGGGGGGGGGTCGGCTGCAAGAGAGGAAGGAAATTACGGTTGGGACAGAGAAAGTCCAGAAGAATACATCAACGTTAAGGAGCGGCGTGACAGCCTCCATCGCTCTCCGACTGAAGAGCGTCATAGTGAAGTCTCCATCAGTCAATCACTGTCCGCGACACAGACAAACCAGATTATTTTTAACACCCTCACATCTTAACCAGCTACTGTCTTAAAATACACTCTGGTTAATACTGCCGTCCCAACTACAGGGCAGGAAAAAGCAATTTAAAGGACAACATTGAACCTTTGATAGCTTCAGAACGGTCCAGATATAGTATACTAGTACAAGAACTAGAGATTTGCTTGAATGTATTGAATGTTTTATTGCCGAAACAACTAAAGAAGCAGGAGGAACGACATAGACCAGGGGTGTCCAAACTTTTTTCACAGCGGGCCGCATTTTGAAACGTACACGGAGCAGAGGGCCACAGACATGACAATGCATTTTTGCAATTGAGACAGTTTTGATGAGCCTCCACACCTTTAATCAAACTTGAAACATTAATATTAAGTAGGTATTAGTAGGTAGTAGGTAGGAAGAGAAGGTATGCTGTTTGGGCCAATTTAGCGGGAATATAAAAATTGGTCTGAGGGCCCCGCATTTGGCTCTCAGGCCATAGGTTGGACACCCCTGACATAGACTATGATCCTTTAATCTGTTCCAGTGCAAAAAAACATGAAGAAATAACAGTTATTAAACACTAGAACTCCCAAGGCCGTCAATTTGACGGTTTTCAGAATTGAACAACGTTGCTCTTTCAGACTCGTGGGCTCTTGACTTTTTCTTTACCTTTGTCTATATCATCCCCATATTGCAATTCAACTGAAATAAAAACGTTAAAAAGGGTTCTGGGTAATTCTACCTCTGACTCCCACACCCGTCAATTTGACGGCCTCTATTAATAACACTGTCATTTTCCCCCTCGGATGACAGCGCAGCGCGAGCGTTGCGTCACCTTTAGTGTCTCTCACAGTAAAGTTAAAGGTAAAATGGATTTGAAGCGATTATCGGCACAAGAGGCCCTGGCAATGCTTCAAAAGGCTTCATTCGGGAGGTGAAGGTGATCAGACTAGGACTCGTGGGTTTTGGGGCAGCTCAGCCGAACCAGGAAGTGAGTCGGAGACAAAGAACTTTGTCCCTCGCTTCAGATGCCCCAATGCTTTACTGTGGGTAACATCGCCGGGTGAGCAGGGCATATTCTTGGCAACGGCGACAATATTCAAGGTATTTCCGAATCCTGTGTTATTACAGTATTCGGCTGGCTTTTTTTTTTTTTAGGAAGATGGGTCCAGATCAATGAATGAATATGAGTATATTCTCTGTAAAATGCAATTTAATAACTTACTGAACCTGCAACTCTAATCAAAATAGTTGTGGACGAATTTACAAATAAAATAATTGTTGGTTACTTTAAAAACTGTTATTCCTTATCTGGGCTATATGGACTCAAAAACAAATGGGAAGTTGTATTGGGGGAAAAAAATAATATTAGACCTAAATGGCAATAAATGTATTTTGTAATCAATAATCCACTTTATTTGAAGATCTAAAAATCATCAAAAATCTCAACATGCAAAAGAATTTATTGTTAAATAATCAATGACTATTGTCTGACTAAAAGTCTAGAGGAATGGTGATCTATCAGACGATGGAAGAAAGTAATTGCAGGATTTCACTGTTCATGGCGTCAATGTTGGGAATAAGCGTAAAATGGTGATGCTTCTTCTCAAAATAATGGTCAAATTTGATATTGCAATCCTACTTCCATCCATCCCTGCGTATTTATTGTGCGTTTTATCCCTGTCAAATAAATAAATGCTGTAGGGTTATTCATAATTGACATAATTGACACTGAAACAAACAAGGTCGTTGACTGTACCATGGCCCTGAACTTCGGAACAGACTTTTTTCTCACTTCACTTCACTTTCACAGTGCAGTGCTCGGCCGTTTGAGTGGTTTCTCTCATTGTGCTTGGGCTCAGATGCAACAAAACAGATTTCATTCTCCAGATGCCTTGGCCCCCGTATTATCTGCCACTGAAGTCGCTCAGAAGGCCTGTGCTGTTATTACTGTGGGGACGAGGATAAAAGGAAGACTGTGACTGAGGCAGCGACCAGACGTTTACCGAGAGACGAAGAGAACACCAGGACGTACCGGGGAGACACACCGCCGAAAAAGAAACTGTGATAGTCTGAAAAGTGGTTGTGAACTTCGCTTGACACTTGAGCAACTTGGTATTTTTCACTCTCGCTCGGCCACTGCATGATTTTGACCGGCTGCGAGGGAAGATTACTGATCGCGGGGAAAAGCTCGGGTTGTAAGTCAACAACGGTCTTCACAGTGAGGCAACGGAACAGAGATTGGGTTTATATGAACCGTCACACGCACAGAGACGAGCTGCGGCGACTGGCATTTTAGAATCTTGGTCAAAGTGAGTCCTACCAACAGTAACGCTCTGTCACAGCAACTAGGGATGGTCCGCTATAGATTTCTGGAATCAATACAATCAATATCTGATATTTGACTTACTGCTTTGGTAAATCTTTTAACAAAAAGTTTTATTTAATCATTTTTAGTAAAACGCACACATGTCCTTTTTAGGAAAACCTTTTTCGAACTGTATTAGCTTCTTGGTTTAGCTTTTCCGTGACTCTCCTGGTTATAGTTAAGCAAATAATGAAAGTGAACCTGGAAGAACCAGTCATTCATTTGTCTTTTTAAAACTATTTGCTCATCCATTTATAAAAAAAATTGTATCGGTTTAATATGGCATTTGGTTATAAATGCGTCAAATAGTCTATAATACTATACTATAATAAAGCATGTGTTCATTTGTTTATTAAATATTCTTTTAATACTAGCTTTATCCCATTTAATGTGGCTCTTAGCTGCCTCCAGAATATTGCAATTTAAAATGTCCAAAATATAAAATAATGATCATCAGGTGTCATATTATATTGCAGATAAAAGCACTGTCTCCTTGAAATAAAGTTAACTTTCATATTCTTCCTACAGCAAAGCTGCACCAATGAGTTTAAAGTATTATTTATTTGCTGGATCTTCTATGCCACAAAATTGGCTCACTTTCTGTTTGGTTCACGTTATATTTAGGGCTGTCAAAGTTAGCGCATCAACTCATGCGATTAATCATATGAAATGTACAAAATATTCATAGAGTTACACTGATCAATCCCACGTCTGTTTTGACGAAACGCGTTCTTTCAGGTCACACAGAGGTTTACCTGAGCAACGGAGGAGCAACGCTGAACATTACATTTGACCTCATGAAACCCATCTGTCTGACCACACACACACACACACACACACACACAAGTTGTATCCTCGTCACACGCTGCTCAACTCCAGATTTCCGCAGTGTCCCCAGTTCGCTCCGCAGAGAGAGGCAAAGTCGCACCGCTCCCCGCCGCCCCGCGAACATCAACATCAGCCGCTGAATGATCTGCCGCTGACGTTCGTGATCAAACCGAAGACCGACAGAGACCCGGAGCCGAGCAGCGAGCGCCATGTGACAAAAATAAAACTAGCGCGTGAGAGCACTAAAACGAGTGAAATGGGGCAAAGAATGTCACAAAACTACAACAGAACACGCCAGGTCCACACCAGCAGTTTTTAAAGCACAAAACTTGTCACGTACATTTACCTGACAATACAAAACTTGATTTAAATTGAAGTTAGCTTTTAAATAATTTCAATAGATTTGTGAAGTAATTAAATGTAATATGAAATAGACATTTAAATAATGACATGCAAAAACCACGCTGTGTGAATATTCATGATTAATCCCATTTCAAAAGAGTGATCAATCAGATTCTATTTTTAAATCGACTGAAAGCACTAGTTCTATCACAAGCTGTGCTCTGGAACAGAAAGAGTTTTTGTTTAAATAAAACTATATGTGTTCGCTGTACCTTTGTCGCTGAAGTCGTCGACCAGGATGAGCTCGTGGATGAGAGCCGGGGGCGAGCGGTTCAGGACGCTGTGAACGGTTCGGAGCAGAGACGACCAGCCTTCATTGTGGAACGGGATGATCACACTGGTGTTGGGCAGCTTCTCCGAGTACAACTTCTTTGCACTGGTGTTGGGCAGTTCTCCGAGTTACATACTTCGGTTATTGCAAGCGTCTGAAGGGGACAAGAAAATGCTGAATCAGTCCTGTAGCAAAACCCGAGCAGATGTTTTATTTTCCCAAGAAAAATCAAAGTCGTTTTTTGATGATTGTCGTTTGAAATCAATGTAAAGTCACAAGAATGGGTTTTTGTGCAATGAGACAGTTACAAAGAACAGTATTTACCAGACTAAAAAGAACTATTACACAATATATAGTGTAATTTTATATATTTATGTATATATAGTATATATGGCAATATCAAGTCAGATGAAGGATTTTTTTATTAAACACAAAAGGGAATTTATTTGTTTTTTTGTTACGCACGTGCATTTTGCGGAATAGAATTAAAAAAACAAAACAATAATAAATTTGTGGACTCGCCTCTCGGTCTGGTGGTACAACATCATGCCTGTCTCCATGGAGATTTAATGCCATACACCAGGAAGAGCGATAACATATTGGACAACGCAAACTGCATATTGCAATGCACCTTTAATACGATTACATTTCATGAATACAATTTAAATCGTAGCGGGCGAGGTTTAAACTGCAGACATCTCCTCTTTAGCAGCACACAGTTCGTTTCTTTCCACACAATATTGAGATCTGCTGAAGCCTCCTCGTGTCTCGGTCCAGACACTGCTCCAAACAGCTGAGCCAACCGGAACTGACACCTGTCCATCTCTCCACCAATCACAGCGTGACATCTGTCTGTCAATGGGCCAATGGGACACAGTCAGAAACACGCGTGTTCGTCACTGCCGAAGCCTTGAAAAAGATGAGAGAAACTACTTTGTGCTAACTATTATGAACAAAACAACTGCAGCATCATATCTTGGACTTCGCTTTGTTCAATGGAGACTAGAAGGCACTAGTAATAAATGAAAATCTGACCTTTTTGAATAGAATTTGTCTAAAAACAGTCTGGATAGCTACATGTGCTAAAAACCATTCATAGAAATGATAAGCCGAACATTTTTGACGAAAGTAAAGCATGTCTTACTTTTAGGTAAAAATGTAACGGTGCATACAAGACCCCCTTTTAGTGAGCGACAAAATACTTCAGATGCAAACAGCACACACAGTGGTCTGATTTTGTCTCAAAGTGCCGCTTTTCCAATATAATGTGGTAAAAAGAGTCGTCTTGTAGCCTTCAAAGCCCTGTGCATTTTTTTACACCTGCGATAGGTTTTGGGGGGCCCCACCGAGCATTCCGGGTTAGGGCTCCCAAATGACTAGCAGCGGCACTGTGTTTATGTGCAACTCATTGTAAAACAACAACATTGATCCAAAATTACCTAAGAAAAATGAGTCGCATTTGTGTGTATTCCAGAGTGAAACATTCTCAAAGAATGACAAGTACAAGCCTGGATAGAATTCAAAACAATACAGGATTACCCCAACACGCATGCAACATAAATCAAATTTAAAAAAACTGCAGGTATAAGCTCATGAAAGTGGTTTTTGTACAGCATTTCTCCTTTAAAACCTTTCAAGTGGTTACTTTTACTCTTGGATACAACTGAAAACAGTGCCTATAATTGACAGATGTACTCTTTACTCTGAACACGGCTGGTCTCTGGTTGAGCACTGACCTGCTGCAACTCTGAGTCATTATCCACAACAGTGAAAATACCCAGCAGCTTTTGCCACTAAAAATACCCCACGCTCCCATTCGTCAGGGCTCACTCTCAACCTGACAGCAGCAGGCTTTGTGACCCCTCTTCGACACAAAGACCAGGCTCTCACACAGGTTTAGAAATGATCTGCGTAAAGTATATGGTGCATGAGCCGTTTCATCCTTTCGGGCTGTGATTTTTATGGTTTGAAAAGAAAGGGAAAAACCAGGCTTTAATTGTTGGAAGTAGAATAGAAATGGATAATAATGCGATTATTGTTTTGGAGCTATGCAAATTTAGAATATTGACCCCTATAAGAGACAGAAAAGTCCTCAAGACAAGGGTATAAAGTGATATTTCTGTACTTTTGTGGTCCATTTATGTTTGGTACTATAAACTATAACCTAAACCAAAATATTTGGTTTACAGTAATTTTAGCAAAATATCGGGTGTGATTTGGTATCATTGAATGGCATCGTTCTATACATCCAAGTTCATTTAAGCCAATCATGCAACCTATAACATGTTGGCATAAATAACCTAGGTTTCCAGCTGTTATCTGTGTCCAGCTCGAAGTCTATAATGCGGACGTCTTATAGCGAATAACAACCCATTTGGTAAAAATCACAATTTGACACCAGGGGGGCTCCGTACATTTTGACCCAATGTTCTATGATGAGTTATAATCCTAATGAAACACATTTGTCGCTCGATGCATTTAAAAGTTGTTGGAGAGTTTCTGTGTGGGTTGACTATTCACTCTGTTAGCGAATGATTTACAGCAGTTATTCGAGATCATGTTTTGTTTTTACACACCTGTTTCCTGTGTCCTCATTTATTCTTCTTGACTGTGACCGCCAACGCATCGCTTCAACAAAACAAAACAGTCGCAACTTATCGCTTGAAATACATCCCACGATTGTATTTCAATTGCAAGTACTTTTCTCTCTTAAACTCGAAAATTTACACAAAGCAAAGGGTGTTTTCGTATCGAATTATCTTACAAGCCAGTGTACGGGACACAGAATGGATCGAAAAGAATATAATTATCTCCATAGAGGGCACTTTATAGAATTATGCTAATGTAGAGTGCTGTTCTAAATGTGAAGTGCACTCAAGTATCCCACAATGCATCATAAAAGCGAGACGGCTTTTCAGCAGGTTTTATGTGACACATAAACACATTACAACATGAGTTTAAAGTGTATGGAGAGAGAGTTAATTAGACCAATCAGTAAAGAAATGTTTAGGACAAACTATCAAACATTTTGCTAATTGATTATACTGGTATAATAATGATAATGAATTAAGTGTTTGGATCGCAAACGGCCCGAGAACATCAGAATTCTACTGATTGAGTCATTTTTTTGATCAAAAAGACAAATTGTACACATTTTCATGTCACTTAACGGTTAATCCTAATCTATTAGTGGTGATTAATCGATTAACTTGTGATGATCAATAGCAGATCAAGAACATTAAAAAAGAACATTGTAAGCGCTGAAAAGAGCCATAAAAACACTGAACACATTGACGTTGAAATAAAAATAACACAAAGTCAAGATGCGTTTTCTGAACAGTGCGTTTTCATTTTTGCAGTTGAGCGCTTCAAACGTGTCTATTATCTATTACTTTTGGCTTGTAATAAAATAAATGAGCCCAAGCAAGTGTCGTCAGTTGTCACGATGCAAACATTTCAGGCTCAATTTTGATACGAGAGAAAATTAAATTCACAAATACTAGAAAAAAACACTCCTTTTAGACGATAGAATGTAATTTTCAACACAAAATAATGTGTCATAGAGTAGTTCTGATATTAAGACCATTCTAACTATTCAGGAAATGTTCCAGTTAGAGTCTATTCAGGCAATTGTATTGATTAATTAACTGCTGCAAAAATAACATGTTTATTCGTAGCGTTCCAACTTGATGATTATTGCATTATTTGGCTATAAAGGTCTTTCAGTGCTTAAAGTGCCTATGACTCATTGAACTAAATGCAGTTAAGATAAATATATTTAGAATTTATCTAAAAATTATTTTAAAAAACTGATCAACAAATAGCAATTTTTTACGGTTTATATTTGAACTTCCTGTTTGCTGGGTAATTTCCTATTGTGATGTCATCAATTACAAACACTGGGCAAAAACTCCTCTAATGTATACATTTTTTTTCATTTGACAAATAAAAATACATAAGAGCATTTTCTTAAATTAATGCTTAGAGCAGGGCAATTCAACTTAATTTTCCTGAGGGCCAGATATGTCGGGGGGCCTTGGCCTCTGGGCCGGATAGGCTACAAACCAGGTCGGAACCAAGACTAAACCAGAATCAAACCAGGTCTATCCCAGGTCCAAAACAGGTCTGAAGCAGAATTGAAGAAGGACTAACCCAGAAAAAACAGCTAACCATGTTTAAACTTGTACAAACCAGGAATTAAACCAGAAAAGAAGAAAAAAAATCAATACTAATAACATTTGGAAGATGGGACGCGGGCCGGATCAGATCGTTTGGCAGGCCTGATCTGGGCCCCGGGCCTTAAGTTGAATAGAGGGTCAAAAAAGTTGTTTTGTTGTGTACATTTTGCATAAACTTTGACTGGAATGAGTATCCAGAGCGTGATGTCACTTCCTGTCATTTTCTACAGATTTGCCAATGTTTTCTTCACAAATACCAACTCGATTGGTGTAAAACTATAATTCATACGTACAACAGGTATAAATACACCAGATAATGTCAAAATTAGAAAATCGTGAAAACCTGTCATACGCCCTTTTAAACTTTCCTGCTTAAAAGTGACTCAACGGGGAACGCAAACTGCCTCTCGACATGTGCCAGCTGTTTGTCCTCAAGCGCAATCATATACGCCGCTAATTAGTGCTCGTCTTTGAAATGACATGTTCAGCGGCACATACTAGAAATGACATGGTTCTTTTGTTTGTGGGGCTGTTGGCCATTTTAAGCAACTTCAGGGGCAATATTGGGGCTGTAGTCGACAAATAAAATGCTTGATCGACTAAAGACTTGTCCTGTGCAGCGATTAATCGACGCTAGACGAGCTCTCAAAAGTATTAATGATCCGACACAAGCTGTAGTAAGTAGTAAACACATTAAAACACATTCCTGACCCTATTTAAATGTGTTGCGTTCCTTGTAGGGCTGCAACAAGTGAATAGATTAATTTAACTGGGTAAAATTGAGTGAAAACCTCATATTCGCTGGCCCGTCGCGTTTTAAACTAATCGATTCATTGAAAGAATAATTGGTGGACTAATCAATTACCAAAATAATCGTTAGTTGCAGCCCTCGTTCCTTGTTCCATTTAGTTATTTTAAGTTGATCGAGTGCAAATTATTTAGTTTTTAAGATGATCTAACGTTCATTAAACACAACAAAAATACAATTGGACAAAGCTGTTGTTTTAAATGAATGTGTTAACTACAGCCGACTCATTTCGAGGCTTTTTCCTGTCGAAACATCTTCACGTTTCCACCGTTTTAAAACTTCCTCCGCCAAGGTTCTCCTCTTGACCCTGGCTCAAGATCTGGAGAAGGCACTGGTGAAAATACGTTGTTTTTTTTCTTCGGTGTGCTTTTTTTAATGCATCTTTTTAAATCATTTTGAACCTCAAATCCATCACTGATCAAATCGCCAGTGTCTTGTTTTTCGATAGAAGCAAGTCCTTTTCGGCTCCGAAGATGAGATCTGAAACCCAATTTCATTCCCATTTCTCCTGCTCCTTACGTCTCCCTTACTCACTCTACAGTTCTCATTCTCTCCCCCATTTCTACTCGCACATTCCCAGCCTCTCACTCCGTCCTTCTCTTCTCTTTTTTACTTACTCTCTGCTTCCCTCCCTTCTCTCTCTTTCTCCCCATCTCGTCTATCTTCATTTCTAACTATATTCTTTACTTTCTACCTCTCTCTTTCTCGCTCTTTGTTCTCTCACTCTCTATCTCTCATCCCCATTTCCTTCCATTCTCCCCTTCATCGTTGTCTCCTCTTTTTTTCTGTCTCTCTCCCTTCTCTCCTTCTTTGTCTCCTTCTACTTTCTCTTTCCATCTTTCTCTCTCCTCCATCTCTTCTAGCTTCATTTCTCACTCTATTCTTTACTTCCTACCTCTCTCCTCGTCTCTTTGCCTTTCTCGCACCTGCTCTCCCTTTCCCCGTTATCTCCCTCTTTCTCTCTCCCCATTTCCTTAAATTTTTCTTCATTGTCTCCCTCTCCTTTCGCTCCTTCTTTTTTCTGTCTCTTCCCTCCTTTCCCCTCACCATTCTCACCTTCTTCTTCGTCTCCCTCTACTTTCTCTTTCCCGCTTTCTCCGTTCTCTCTCCTCCCCTCTCTTCTTCTAATTTCTCTCCCTCTCCTTTCACTCTATCTCTTTTCTCTCCCGGTCCTTTCTCCTTTCCCTCTTCCCCTCTCTCCCTCTCCTTTCTCTTCATCTCTTTTCTCTCCCTCTCCTTTCTCCCTCTTCCCCTCTCTTCTTCTCCTTTCCCTCCATCTCTGTTCTCTCCCTCGTCTCTTTCTCTCCCTTTGCCCCCAGTCCGTAGTGCTTCACCCTCCTTTCCCTCGCTCTATTTCTCTCCCCTCCCCTTCGCTTTCTCTGTAACCTTTTCCGCTCCTCCATCGCTGCACTTGTTTGACGTACGCTATGCTCCGTCTCATACCACTAACGCACTCAGTTTTCTGTCACACTACTTCCCACGCTCACGACCTTCTTGTGTCACCTTCCTGTCTTGGCGTCATCTCTCATCTCTTTCTTCTCTTTCTCCTTCCATCCCTTCCTTTTCTCCTCCTCGTGCTTCTCTCTCCTTCCCCCTTCTTCTTCTCCTTTCTCTCCATCTCTTTCTCTCTCCCTGTCCTTTCTCCTTTCTCTCTCTTCCCTCTCTTCTTCTCCCTTTCCCTCCATCTCTTTTCTCTCCCTGTCCTTTCTCCTTTCTCTCCTTCCCCTCTCTTCTTCTCCTTTCCCTCCATCTCTTTTCTCTCCCTGTCCTTTCTCCTTTCTCTCTCTTCCCCTCCCTTCTTCTCATTTATCTCCCTCTCCTCTCCTTTCCCTCCATCGCCCTCCTCGCCCACTCTCCCTCCTCCCCTCTCAGAGACACTGGGTGAGGTCGGGGAGCGCGCCTGTTCCGTCGGCGGGGCCCGGCGGTGATTCGTTTTTTGCCGCGCTCTTGATGGAGTGCCGATCTGAAGAAATAACCTGCTGCAGTGTTTGTTTGAATGAGAGGCTCTTGGCCCCGGGTGGCCCCAGCTTCACACCGCACTGTTCCCTGCATCTGAATTCAGCCCGAGGAGAGACGCTTTTGACCGAATTTAACATCGTTTCTCGACTAAAACTGGGGTTGTGGCAGAACGACAGCCAGAAAAACAACCTGGCGACAGCTTGGGATTTAGGTGGAGAATCAATTCAGACTTCGAAGGTGGCGTGGAGAAAAATGAATAGCCTATACTGCAGGGAGGTTGGATATTGATAGCGTTTCAAGCGATGTCATTAACATTCCTTGGAGTTGTGAAGCTCGAGGCGTTATTCTTTCTGAAGTTCTGCTCCTCAAGTTCAATCGGAGCTTCGTTTCAACACAACCGGACGATAAAGAAAGAATTTAGTTGGAACTACGGCAGGCGAGTTTAACCCTTAAAAAAAAGTATTTATATACACAAAAGCAGAAAGGAGCCGACACGGAGTGAGTTTAGAGGAGATTGTGACATTTAGATTTTACCAACAAACAATTTTACCAGCACTTTTGTTGTCTTGCGTCAGATACCAAAGTCCGGACAATAGATATTGCTCTGAGGCCTTTTGCTAAAGCCACGCCCCATTTTAGTTGACAAATCGGAGCCCAGGGTACGGTTTAGTCAACCAAAGGGACCCGTTGCTTTACGTTTCTATGTTTACTATTGATGATTGTATTGGTTACATTATATATTCTGATTATAATATATTCCTTTGCTTCACTTGTGACAATTATGTTAGTAAGTTATTCGAAATTATTAGGTTAATCAATAATCGTGATGATTCAGGTCACAATATAATCATAAGAACCCCCAAAAAATAATTATAAATCGATCATTTTAGAAACAAAAAGTAACTATTTTTTGTTCAATCTATAGTGCAAGAAAAAGACGGAAATGTAAATAAAGTTTTTTAATCTGGCTGTTTTTGTCACATTTTACTTTAATTTGTCTTTCAGAATGTTCAGTTTTGTAAAGCCGCTCACAAACTTGAGGAACAAGTCACATGTCAGACCACGGGAAAGAACGAAAGATTCCCCTGGTGTTTAGTCTCAATAATCGCGAATAATCGTTAAATCGCGATGTTTTTTTCCTCCCACGATAATCGTAACACTAAAAATGTGATCTCGTGACATCCCTAGTTAGTTGTATATGTTCTAATCGACGTCATAGTAGTAGTAACACGTGCTTACTTGGGGTGTCTGATGTCGGGCACGGATCTGTTGAGCGAGATGCGGTCGCTGACGTAGATGTTGAAGCCGTTCTCTCTGTAGGCCTGGTCCACCCTGTCGGCGTCGCTCAGCGGAAACGCCTTGCCCTGCTCACCGTTACCTGCACACAAACAAAACAAAACATTACATTACAGATTTATTAGAACCCAATCACAAGAGCAGTTTCAAGAGTCACATGTAACACACTGTCCTCTGTAAAGAACAAATAAACATGACGCTTCTTATGCTGCATGAACGCGGCTAACCCTGAAGTTTAGTCGGCTACAAAGCAAGTTCTGAAATGTGTCGGATTTGTTATGAGTTTAACGGTTCATATATCAGTCTTTCCTGTTGTGTTAACGCTCCTCGACATAAATCACAATTACAATGCGTCATATTTTGAATGTATTGCGCTTTAAAAACAAAAACAAAAACAAAAAAAAAGCTTATTAGGAAAGGAAAGTAGGAAAGTAACATGCCAGTTTTGTAGCTTTTGAAATTTGCTATGGATTTTCCAACAATTGGTATAATTTACTCAACTAAAATGTGTACAATGACGCCAAATCCAACTGTGAAAAAATTACCAAAAGGACAGAAAGTATGCGATTAAATGAGTTGGAAGCGCGTGGACCCTCTGCAGCCTGTCCGTCCGTGGGAGTAAGATCTCTCCTGCACTCTGGTGCTCCTCCAGATTTCTACTTTTTCCCACTGGGTTTTTGGTAGTTTTTCCTTGCCCCAGAAGGATAGTCTAAAGGACAGGGGATGTGACACCGCCCTCACACCAAAAACAACATATTTGGTCGTAAAATGTTGTCGTGTGCCCGAACAGCGCCCTTGCAAGTCTGGTCCAGATGACGCTTTCTTATTGATTCAATGAAGACGCCAAAACAGGACTTATCTTGACTTGTGGAGATTCCAGACTTGCTCAAATTCCAGATCCATGGAAAAAAACGTTTAATAAGCATTTTTCAATAACACAGTTGAAAATGGCCATTATATTACCCATTACCATTGAGTTACAAGGGCATTTTATGATGGTCTTTGGCATGAACATTTTACCGGGGCAGGACCGGAGCGTCTTCAGGCCTGTGCCATCAGATCGCCCTGCGGCTCGCCTTTCAAGCTCTCTTCCACGTCCCACCACCAGTCCCGCTCAGAATATGGAGGAGAGTCCTTAGTGCCAGCCTCAGTGTCGGTGCGCACTCTCTCTCAGAATAGGGCACATGCATCAGCGCCCAGTAATATATAATGTATTACAACTTCAGAGTAATTTGCCCAACACTGTTGATGAATAATATACGGATTTTAGTTGCTCACTGCGCGATGTCACTTCAACAACCCAGGACAGAAACAAACTGCAGAAGTTTAGCTCTTAGTGGATTTCACACAAGACCTGCAGGGGCGCTGTTGTGGAATTTTTTTGGGGATCAAATAAAACAACCAAAGATGTTTTTTTAATTTAGAGGATTTGTTGGGGGATGCTCTGGGACGTTATACAGTAACTTAATTCCTGTTATTATTATTATTATTATTATTATTATTATTATTACAGTGCATTTATACAGCGTCTTTCCACCTTCAAGGCACTCAAAGCGTTTTACTAGGCAGTGTGGTTGAAATGTCTTGCCTAAGGACACAACGACATTTCCTCCAGCGCCCCCCTGTGGCCCTGCCCTGCTTAGTTTCCCCGAGAGCTGATGAGATCGGGCATTGGCGAGCAGGCATGTTTCATGGTCTGATTTTCTAACTCTCTGCTGGGAAAAAAAAAATCACCTGTTTAGGAAAGCCCTGCGGAGCAACTGCAGTCGTGAGTCTGGACGTTACAAAAACAAATTTGAATTTGAAGTTTTGAACCTGATTTGGCAGCGTCCCGTTTGATGGCCTCATAGTCGTGCCAGTCTATTCTCCGCGGTCCGTCTCTGCCCACAGGAGAGTCTTTCCCAACACGATTCACCCCCTGAAACAAACAAAACAAAAGTAACACAATTTAATAATTAGCACGTATGATTTGGATAATACTGTGCAGAGAAGCATGTTTCAATCTATTTCATATCGTGAGTTTGTACTCAACTGGGACTGAAACAAACAATTATTTTCATCGTCGACTAGTTAACAATCATTTTTAAAATTAATTAATAATTAACTAGTATTTATATTGTCATTAAGACTTTTTAAATACATTGTTAATCAAATACAGGTTGAAATACAGACAGAAAGCTTCTAGATAGAGTATATTTATGAATCCGTAAGAAAGTCTTGGTCGACTCAAGACATGCCCTGGCTGTGCATCAATTTAATCGACAAAAAGGTCTCAAAATGATTAGAACGTCGCCGAAATCAACTCCAGTACGTACGCAGAGAAGCCCCGCCCATAGCGCATCGTCACAGCAACATTTTTTATCATCATATTTCCCACCTAAAGGCTGCATTTTGCATTGGGGACCACATTTTAGAAACGTTCCTCCCACATCGAGACTCTCGTTCTTTGACAGCGGCGGCAGGCTTTCCCTTCGTGCCCGTCTCTGACTCCATCATCGTCACGCCGCACTTTCCGAGTCTTTATTCGGCCCCCGTGCGTGCTCCCCTCCAACCATCCCCTCGCCTGTCTGGGTTGTGAACTGAATATTGATGCGGTGAATTCAGCTGGGACGGGTGTGCATTCCGTTAGTCATTCTCAACACACACAGGCGCTCAATTAGAGGATCATAGCACAGACACTTCAACGCGACAAAACGCGCCAATTAGTCAATCAGATCAAATAACGCAAGAATTAATCACATTTCACAAAGCAGCTACTATGGAAATTCACCAAAGAGAAGACCAATTAATGTTATAAGTAGGGATGTCACGCTATCAAATGTTAGTGTTACGAATTGCGATTATTGTGAGATGAATAATTACGATTTAACAATTAGTCGCGAGACCAAACAACAGTGAAATATTTCATTTTCTTTGTGGTCTAATCTTACTATTCCTCAAGTTTGTGAGCGGCTTTACAAAATGTAACTTTCTGAAGGACAAAACAAAGTACAATTTGAAAAAAAAACAGCCAGTTAAATATAGTTCTATACATTTAGGTATATTTTTTGGACGAGAAATTGAACTAAAAATACGTAATTTTGCTTCTAAAAATTGTCATGATTATTATTATAATCGGTTCTTCCGATTATATTGTGACTTGAATAATCACAATTATCGATTAAACCTAATAACCGTGACGCCCCTAGTTTATAAGTAGAGATGTCAAGATGTTTCGGTTAATGTGATAATTATTCAGGTCATTAAAAACTGAAAAATAATAATTGTGAGACACCCCTAGTCACAAGTGCATCGTTCTTGCTAACAAAACGAACAAATGAATAAATAAGGATGAGCCATGCATGCATCTTGATTTTCCCCAGGATTTCAGAAATCTGTGATCCTTTTTCTGCATTCGAAAATGTGTGAATTATTTAGTATTCGTACCACTCAAGACGACATTTAACCGGCAATCGCAAAGGTGAAAGGGGAAGCAATAAACTGAGGATTAAGTCAGATTTTATTCATCCAAATTTTTTTAGATACTTAAATCTAAATACATGCATTTTAATACATGTAAATAACAAAATCGGAGTCAGAGAAACACATTTAGTTGTTACCATTTCCATAGATATGAATTGCATGAGATTTTCTTTTTATGTAAATGATGGAATGTGTATTGTTTGACCCTCAGTGTGTAAATACATGAGTAAACTTCAGCAGTGAGCCACCTTCAGTCTGTGTTATGCATAAAACATTAAATAAAGCATTGTGACTTTGACTGTACTTTGCAGAAGTGTTCTTGTGTTGTTTATTCCCGCAGTGGCAAATAAGAAGTGTAAAGGCCTTACTCTGAAGGTCAAAAGAACAGAGAGCAAAAGCACAACCTAAGCTGTGGCACAGGTTTAGCTCTCAACACGTCCTAAAAGGTGCATTGCACAGTATGGTTTAGAGATGGAAATTGGTATCAGATGTGGACATGAATTTGGAAGTAGATTTATGTAAAAGGTCACATTTGATGCATTATTTGTATTGTTATTAGTTTTAGAACCCAAAACATGTGTTTACAAAAAAAAAAAATAATAACATCTCTATCTCTATCTGTTTCCCAAAGCACAAAATGAGTTTTGTCACCATCTACTGGCTGCAGAGGGATTACATTAATAATAAACAACAAACGTTTTCTCGTTGTGATTAGGCGGGAGAAACGCTCAGAACGAGGCTGGCAATGATGAATGCACTTAAAAAAAACAGCAGAGAAGATTTTCCAAGCCAGGTCACAGAACGGGGAAATCGATGACCAAATTAGTATTTTAATTAAATCGATGAGCCGTTTCAGCCCTAGTCTCCATGTAACTTTTGAAAAAATGTTTTACTAGCAAGCTGAGTTCTGACTCAATCTTGCCAGGCTCACGCTGATTCGTTTGCAGTCCGCACCAGTGGTTTAACGGGCCAATCACATGGCATTTAGGGCGCTGGAGCCAATCACAGAGCCGCATCGTGGTTCGGGTGGAAGTCAAAACAGCCCGACCCAAAACAAATATGGCGGCGCCGACGGCCGTACTTCAGCTTCAAATTAAAACTAAACCTAAAGTATAGTTTTGGCTCCTCTTCATATTGAGTAAATCTACAAGTGACAAAAGCGTTATGTTGACAATAATAAATGGATTTCAACAATTGGGTTTGTTGCACCGCTCCTTCAGGAACGATCAAAATCCTCCCCAATGAGTCTCCTTTCTGTGACCCATAAATCTTTTTGAGTGTTTGGTCTCATGTCGAACAGCAGCGCCAGGCACATTCGGCTAAAAACATCTCCGCTCCGTTTGCCCCATTTCTCTCTGATTAAAATTTCAGCTCGCGTCGCATTCACAGGATCCCTCTGGGGCTTTTCCCTCACAACCAGACCTTGAGCAGGAGACAAGGAGATGCAGCAAGTTTCAGAAATCCTCCTCGAGTCTGAGAAGGAACATGTCGTGGGAGGACAGAAGAAGATTGACGGCGGGAAAAGATGGCGAAAAGATAATAACTGTTGTAGCAGATGGTATAAGAACTGAGGAAGTAATTTAGAGGTTGACTTTTGACTAAATTGAATAAGATTGTAAGAATTATTAAAAAAAAAATACGAAAATGTCACACTAACAATGTGTTCACACGTGCGCACACGCCACATTCAAATTGAGACTAAACTCTGAACTAAATAAGGATTAGAACAGGACAAAACCAAGTCTTCATCAGAAGTTGGTGAATTAAAATGTAATCTTTTAGTTAGTGTTTTCGTTTAGTTGATGTTTTTTTAGTAGAAATTTGTCATTTTTTACTTTTTACAATTACTTTTTACCTCTGAGGACGTACCAAATGGGAAAAAGAACGTGAAATACACCCAGATTTTCTAAGTAAATACACTAACTTTACTTTATTTGATATTTAGACTCAGTAGGCAACTTTCAATTTGAGTAACATATTAAACGAGCTCATGAGCTTAAAGATAATTATGTTGCTACGTTTTAGTGAACTGCATAGTCGAACCTGTCATATGCGCTTCCATTACCCTCACTGTGAAGGACAAAAAAAAAAAAAAAAGTAGTGAAAATTGATGTGATGTTAGCTAGAAAGCATTTTGCAATAAACAGAAGTTATCTGCAGTTCTGCTTTAGAATGAATCGTTATTTTCTGGACTTTTATTTACGGACTGGCGGTCTTCCGGAGCTCCTCAAAGCTCCACAGCGCGACCACGAGGAGACCGAACGCATCCAGCGAAGGGGGCTCTGAGGTGGTCTGTGAGCTGCCACTGGGGGTCACTCACTAGATGTGGGCAAGATTGTGATGCTTAAGAACGCAACAGAAGAGAACTGATAAGAGTGGGAATTGAACTGTCTGCAATCTTTCTCCATTTGAGCTTAACCTTAACTGATACAATTTTGGACATTATTGATGTTTTTTCAATCTTAAAAAATTGGGCCAATTTCATTCTACAGTCGTTATTTATAGCGTCAATTTCCGGGGTAATTCCAACTCTTGCAGTTAATTTTTCATTGTCAGTAAATAGTATTTGACCTCTGCTTCAGACGCATCCCCCCCCCCGCATCTCTCTCCCACTCTCTTCCGTCCGCTATCTCCTCTCTCCGTTCTTCCCCCCCCCCCTCCTCTCTCATGTGACCTCTATGTGGGATTTTCAGATTATGCCGTTGCCGGGGGATAACCTCATTTCCTGCAGACTGTTAATCTCACAGCAGCAGATTACAGATGTGTTCACTGGACCAGGATTTAGGCGGTCAGCGGAGACCTGATGCCTCTTTACAATCACAGGATGTACTGTGGGAGTTTCAGATTTGAAGTGACCTGGAAATGAAATAAAGCAGCATTTTATTGACACCTGCTCGTCTCCAAGGTGATACGGGAGAAGTGTAATGCCATACTGTGAGCATTACAGGCAAACCAACAGCCTGTCAAGAGATGCCATTGAGGCGAGCAGGGACCACAGGGCAGCGAAGATGAATTGACTAATCGTGACCTGCCGACCATAAAAAATAAATAAAAATGATCGTGTTGTGTTTTTGATTGTGGTTATTGTTGAAGTACAATACAAACTCTAAACCACATACGAAAATAACTTTTATAATGAGAAAGACGGTGGCATTAAATATAAATGTCAAAAAAGAACAGATCATTTCTCGTTTTCATCAATATTACACCATTTGTAAATTTCTCTCTCTAGAAGCTTTTAGTCACCCTTTTTTAGGTTGATAAGGGACTTAAAAAGTATCATTGTAACTAAATAAATACATAAATAACCAGTAACCACCACTAGAAATGTAATGTAAATGCCTAACCAAGATATCACATTTGACGGTGAAAGACAAAAGAATATATTTATAATCATGCAGAAACAAACATGGTTCTTCTGACTCTCAATCAGGAAGGCTGCTTGCTCTGAAGGACAGCTCCAGCCTCAGGTAAAGGATCTAAGTCTCTCTCCTCTGGTTTACGGTGAAGAGGAGGAGGAGATCCACATAAGGCTCATCAGCGTTCTCGAGAGAGGGAGCAGAGCCAGGACGAAGCTCTTTGTTTACAGTCAATTAACTGCACACTCCGTCTTTATTCAAGCTCACAGAAAATATTATAGTTGAGACTCCTTTCGTGACTAAATGATCTGGGAAAAAGGTCCCATTTAGGTCTTAAGAATTCATCTGGCTGGCCAGGTCACTCTTGGACACTGAGCACTCTAATTTAATTGACATATGGTTGCAGCTTTGAGAGAAAAAATGTATATATAATATTTCTTTTAAATGACTGGGTCTCACAAATCATGTTCCCTCCCTATTCTGCAACCTTAACTACGGCTAATGCTAAAAACATGGACAGAATATGACTAGCGTTGTTCAAAACTCAAGGATCTAGCTACAGTCCAAAGGGGAACAAGGTGTGTAGCAGATATTAATGTATGTTTGAGTTGTTTGAAATGTTTAATTTGCAAATGAATGGTAAAATGGTTAAACTAATTACTGAGCTATTAATAAGGTGTTTTACGGACAAAGTGTAATTGTTATTTATCTGTTCTTGTCTAGCTCTTACGTTGGTTGAATGGCACGGAAGAAAACATTAAACTTCATTTAACCACCAGTTCTGGCTTTCTCAATACGACTGGAAGCTACACAGTGAGGTGTTGAATATTTGCAGTTAAGTGACAGGTGAGTGTAATAAGTTGCAAAGTGAGTACTTTTGTCTGAATCTCAGTGCAGCCCATGTGGGCTTACTCTTTGTTAATTTCACAAAATCCCTTTTTCTTTGTATCAGATTGTACACAAGTTTATTATCTACTATTTATACTCAGAGGCTTTTATTTTTGGCGCTTCAGTGCTATGAAGAAAGCAGAGGGAGGTAAGCGGCTGAAGTTGCTCTCATGGTTAAAAGTGTAAAACATTTGACAGAACGTTCTTGTTAATTATATAAACACATTGTTCCTGTTGGTGATATATGTGTGTGAAATAGCGTTTAATATGTAAATACAGCACAAGCTAGCCTTAGCAAGTGGGCCAAGGCTAGCAAGTGTGGTCTCTGTGCACCGTGGAAGCAGCAGTCTCACACACACACACACACACACACACACAAGAGAAAACACAACACTTGTTGAAGCGGGAGACAAAGTGTTGGAGAGACGGACAATTCAGGGCTAACAACGCTCTTTAAAAGCACTGCGTTGTCTGAAATATGGAACTTCTACTGAAAAGAGTGAAGACTTCAACGCTCTGAAATCAGCAATTTCAAATGACACCTTGTGAAAGTACAAATCATGCCCTTACAGCACATCTAAACATCCCCAGTCCTCCTAGTGACATGAATGAAGCGTAAAGAGCAGAGAAACAGGGATGAACACAAATGCACAGTCCACAGTCAAAATCATTATTGTTTATACTAAATATAATAGAAGTGCCTTTTACCAAAATGCTCATGAATCAATTACAGAGTCTACACAATATATTCAAATAAAATAATATTGACATCGCAGTACTTGACCCACATATCACATATCGCACTTTTTTCCAATATTGTGACGCCTCATTACCTAGCAACCAAACTGTTCAGTCCAAAGCTCGATTAATTTACAAAATCGCAGACACTCCTTCACGTAAGATACTCCTTATTCGTTGTCACCACATGTTGTTGTTGTCGTCGTTGTCGTCGTCGTGTTCCTTTTAATGGCGGTTGGCAGCAAACTGAAAAGGTGCCTTTACCTCCACCTACGTTGGACATCTACAATGTATGTTTTATGCTAAACCGTAAAAAAAGAAGAGAGAGAAAGAGAGAGGCGCTATGCTGTGGCCTCTCCGTTGTTAGACAGTGATGACAAAATTAAAAGGGTTGATACTTGAAGAAGACAGAAGTTCCGGGCTTTGATCCTTATCTACTGCGGAGTCGCTGTCACTTTACAGCAGAAACAACTTGTCACAACAAACTTTTGTGGACATTTCCATCTGCTCTTCCTCGTCTTCTGCACCGGACAAGCCCTCAAAGCTGCCTGAAAGGTGTCGGTTTTTGCCAACTAACGTCTCACAGGGCAGTCAGCGCAGCTGTCAATTCAATTTGTGCTAAAAGTGTTGGCGTCAGTACTTCCTGTCTAATTCTTGCTCTATGGAGGTTTCTCCCAGTCAGTCTAAAATAAATAAATTCTATAAGATCAGGCAGTGAAGAGTGAGTTGAGGTGGATGTCTCCGACATGTGAGAGACTTTACAAAACAGGTGAAAACTTCAAGGACACGTGTGTTTATGTGTTTGTGTCTCAATGCTAACGCTAATTCTACTGTTGAGGTATAACAAATATTTAAAAAATACAACTGATTAAAATGAAAAACTGAAATAAAAACAATCAGACTGTCTTTACTTTAAAATGTAATTATAATGGTTAGCTTAGCAAAGTGGCTGCTGTGGACGGAGCCCATTTATTTTTTGTGAAGCCCAAAATCACAACAGCAGTGGCCTCGCAGGGCTGAACAAAACTGTTCTTGCCAAAGGACACGTCCTCAGTCTGAACCTGGATGTGTGGGAATCAAACCACCGACCTTTCTTACACTGTGTACAGCTTACCTCATGAGCACTGTGGTCATATAACTTAATCTGCATTCTAAATGTATTCAATCATAAGGACATATCAGACCAACTGTTGTTTGGGGAGGTTATTTGTGGATCTTTAAGGTGGAGACACATCTTTGTCTGGTAACTAAACAAATACTAATATTAAAATCAATTATAAAACGAAAGTTACAAATGTAACTACGGTCCTATGAATTCCAGTGGTCCGCCAGAGGCACATTTAATTCATGTATTTATCTATTTGAATAGGGAGGGACAGACACAAAAACAATGACTAAATGAAGCGCAGCAGTCCGATGCAGGCATCATAGCGCTTATAGCAGGAGCTAATTCGCAGCACTTGTCCCTAGAAGGGCTTTTCCCGCACAAAAAAAAAAACAGAGGACACAAAGATATGTACAACATTGAACATGAAAAGATGCATTAGAAACATATTAATCATGAGTCCAGTGCTGCTGCTGGCACATCCAAGATTTAGTTTCATGCGCAAAGGGAATGATTCAGTGCTAAAGCACTGCCTCTGGCGGTCAGTAAGAATGAATCAGAACTAACTGAATTGCCATGGGTCTATAGATAATATAACAGGATGTCACGATTTGTTTGTGTTACAATTATAGTATGACAATGTATTTATTCACAATAACTCAAACCCTAATCAAACTATTGTGAATTCCTTAATTAACTAAAAATCCCAAACAAATGATTGGTAAACAATTGCTGTTTATTTGTTTGAAATACATTTTTGTTTGCAAGCATTTTTAATTATGTAGGGCATTTGTTGGGGCTACAGTATTGACAAGAGGGGCGAGAGAAAGTCTCCGGTTCAAACATGGGGGGCTTCAAGGAAAAAAGGTTGGGAACCGGACCAAACTCACAAGGGTAACAAACACAGCAAAAAAATCATTGGACTCTCCACACCAAACCAGGCAGACACTAACAACGAACTGATCAGGAGAACAACACCTCCTCCCTCTGCCCTCAGGACGGAGGTACACCTCACCCCTCTGCCCTCAGGACGGAGGCACACCTCACCCCTCTGCCCTCAGGACGGAGGTACACCTCACCCCTAAGCCCTCAGGACGGAGGCACACCTCACCCCTCTGCCCTCGACGGGAGGCACACACTCACCCTCTGCCCTCAGGACGGAAGGCACACACCTCACCCTTGCCCTCAGGACGGAGGCACACCTCACCCCTAAGGCCCTCAGGACGGAGGACACCTCACCCCTCTGCCTTCAGACGGAGGCACACCTCACCCTCTGCCCTCAGGACGAAGGCACACTCACCTCGCTCAGGAACTGAGGCACACCTCACCCTAAGCCTACAGGACGGAGGAACACTCACCCTCTCGCCTCAGGACGGAGGCAACCTCACCCCTCTGCCCTCAGGGACGGAGGACACCTCACCCCTCTGCCTCAGGACGGAGGCAACACCTCACCCTCTGCCCTCAGGACGGAGGTACACCTCACCCTCTGCCCTCGGACGGAGGACACCTCACCCTCTGCCCTCAGGACGGAGGTACACCTCACCCTCTGCCCTCAGGACGGAGGGCCACCCTCACCCCTCTGCCCTTCAGGACGAAGGTACACCTCACCCCTCTGCCTCAGGACCGGAGGTACACCTCACCCCTCACTGCCTTCAGGACGGAGTCACACCTCACAACCTCTGCCTTCAGGACGAGGTACACCTCACCCCTCTGCCCTCAGGACGGAGGCACACCTCACCCTCTAAGCCCTCAGGACGGAGGGCAGCACCTCACCCCTCTGCCCTCAGGACGGAGGTACACCTCACCCCTCTGCCCTCAGGACGGAGGCACACCTCACCCTTCTGCTTCAGGACGGAGGTACACCTCACCCTCTGCCCTCAGGACGGAGGTACACCTCACCCCTCAGGACGGAGGTACACCTCACCCCCTCGCTCGCCCTCAGGACGGAGGTACACAAAAAATAACCTCAACGAGACACCTACCCTTCCTCAGGACGTACCCTCCCCTCTCACAGGACGGAGGGCACAACCTCACGCCTCTCGCCTCCTCAGGACGGAGGTACACCTCACCCCTCTGCCCTCAGGACGGAGGTACACCTCACCCCTCTGCCCTCAGGACGGAGGCACACCTCACCCCTCTGCCTTCAGGACGGAGGTACACCTCACCCCTCTGCCCTCAGGACGGAGGTACACCTCACCCCTCAGGACGGAGGTACAGGGCTCAGGTGCAGGAGGTCCAGCTTTGGAAGAAGCCCGATTCCCTCGGCCATCACATTCCTGAACTGGCCCAGCTGAATGCACTTATTGTTTGTCTATTTGTTGTTTTTGTTTTTTTGTTCTTTTTAGTCTGCATCTGTCAATGAGTTCCATGTTTGTGAAAAATATTGTCCCCTCTGGGACAATAAAAAATTTAAGTAAGCACACCACAGGCCTAGATGACCATTCTTCAGCAAGAATTACACACAAAATTGTATAAGAAGTTACTGAAAGTAAAATATTTTTTAGATGGTGAAATCAAAAAGTGTTCTTGCAATCAGTAGCCATTTCAATAGATGTTGCCCACCCTTGTCATTGTATTGTGGCTGGCTGCAATAAGGTCATCTGACAAGCGGTTCATAACAATGACAAAAAAAAGTGATCTCTTTACTTCAAAAACCTACACAGAGAGGAAACTTGGCAAAGCAATTAATTCACAAAGAGAAGGT
This sequence comes from Chaenogobius annularis, assembly GCA_015082035.1. Lineage (NCBI taxonomy): Eukaryota > Metazoa > Chordata > Actinopteri > Gobiiformes > Gobiidae > Chaenogobius > Chaenogobius annularis. The sequence goes on along the minus strand of BJKM01000181.1, from coordinate 758,852 downwards.
TTTGTTTCCGCGTGTAAATGTTATATTTATTTCTATTATAATACTTTTTTCTCAGTTTCCCATCTTTTATAAAGCAATTTGTGGACACTTTTAAGTAGAGCAATTAGCGGGCTAAAATATTTTGAAACTGCAGGATATAAAAGTGCGTCCTTATCTAAAAGCCCACGTAATTAAAATCACTGGGCTTCTGAATAGAGCTGTGTGGAGGAGAAACAGTCATGAATTAAATGAAGTCACCTGCTGCGTGAATGGAAGTCATTAGTGAAGGCCTGAAGCAACATGGAGGCAAACTGAAAGCAGCACTACCACACGACAGCTGCAACTGTATTTACAAATTGTGTGTAGGTGTTTTAAAAAGCAATTGGATGTAAAATAGCTAAGAAGACTGGGAAATAAAGGGTTTCCAACTGTGTTTTCCAACGTATAGTGCAAGGGTCCGGGACAAGATCTCGCAAGATAAAATGGTGTTTGCATTTGGATGGGACAAAAAGTGCTCGTGAGTTTCATCTCTTGAGAAAGTGTACGTCCAAAAGCAGTGCTACAATGACGGCTAATATATACAAAAAATATATACACAATTGTGAGGTCATAACTTGCAGCTTAACAGCACAATTTATTTATTATACATTATGTCTAAATCTCATCTCGTCTTGTTCTCATGCATTCAATCTCGTGTCTCGTCTCGTCTGACAATAAAAGGCCCCACACTTGATATTCTCCACAATGAAAACATTCTGTTCTCTCTTTTTCAAGAGCAGATTAACCCAATTTGTCAAGGTAAAAAGTGTCTGGAAAAATAGAGAGATTGAAGTCAGTCTTCCATAGCACGTTGCCAGGCAATAGTACAGTTTTGTGCATTTTTTTCTTGCTTTGTACTTGCTGGTGGTCCTAACTTCTCCACAGTTGCCCTGGGGAAGACTGACTGAAGAGAGGCTGCAAATCTGCACCATCGGCTCTGACCAATCACTCACACGCTTTCATTCACAGGCAAGTGTCTATCCCAAGGACAAAACAACACTTTTGGTTGGTGGGCGAATGCTGTAACTATTGTGTTGAAAAAAAGAACGCATTTTAGCATTACACAGAGACAATAAAATGACATTTTTACTTCCAAAACTGCATAAAAGGATCTCTTCAGAAATCTGAGAGAATCACTATAACATTTCAGAATGCTGTAGTACCGTGGGATGATCCTTTACTCCTGTGGCAGAGGCAATATAACTTAAATACCACGGGCTTGACAAGACCTTTATCAGACAAAAACGCACTCAGACTGGAGTCAGTGTGCACCCGGCGTCAGGACACTCAAAACGGCGTCACTTCAGCTTCATCTGGGCCAAATTCAGTGAAGATCATTGCGCCCTAAACAACGAATCGATTAATCAAAAGAATAATCGCTAGACTAATCGATAAACAAAATGATCGGCAGCTGCAGCCCTGAATAAAATATTGGACAAATGAATAGTTCTGAGATTTCCGAATGGTCAAGAGAGGTAAGAGGCATACCAAAGGAAATAGAGGATTTGCTGATGGTTGCATAATCCACTCATCAGTCCAGCTTGGCCCACACAGCTCTAAAGCAGCAAAATCTTGTCATGGGGAAGGGGGTGGGGGAGGGATGCAGGGGGAAATGATGTTGATGTAATGACCCAATGGGACACCTGCCAACGGGACAGGGCTGACACATTCAGGCTAAACCACTGCTGGAGGTCTAAGGAAATGTGCTCTCGAAAAAGTAAAATGCAGGATTTTGAAGAAAAGTGCATAGGCGGATTTGCAGAGTAAGACATTGTGATTAGTATTTATCGTGTTATGACGGCACATGCAAAACTGAATACTGACCTGAAAGGGGAATACAATACACCCTGGACATTGAAATGAAAAGTTAAAATCTATAACACAATGATTTTCCCTTCGTGTGCCGTTCCATCGAAGCAATTCATGTTCAAATAAAGTCTATATTTCAGTCAGGTTGTGAGGTTTGTGCTGGAGCTTCGAGGCTTTGATGTCCAAATTCGGGCCAACCAATACATCTCCAATTGCTGTTCATTTTTGACATACAATAGTCCATCTGCAAAGAATTTGACAGAAACGCGATATACCAACCAGTTTTCGATCATATATAATATAATACAGCAAAGAAAATGTTTGCTTTTGGTAGCGTTCAATGGGTCTGTACTGCAATACATCTAAAATTGTGAAAGTACCTAAGTATGTGGAACACAAAACGGCTCTGACCTTGACAAAAGCTCAACTGTTCATAATAATAATAATAATAATAATAATAATAATAATAATAATAATATCGTTCGTTTACATTACCCTTCACTTAAGTAAGTCTGACTCCCGTCACTCTCAATGTGGCGTTATCCACTTTAGAAATGGCACTGGCTCCATTTCTTTCTTTTTCAAAAGTAATTGCAGGCTTTCAAGCAGGCGTACTGTCACGCAAATAACATACAACTATTTTGGAAGAAGGTTATGAAAAGTTCAACTAAAAAGTAAAACGTTAAAAGGCGGTGGAGGAACTAAATCTAACATTTTATTCAAGCCGAGCCATAGTTCAAGAAGAAGCAGAGATTTTACTCCATAGTCTAAAGTACGGAAGTGTTTTGGTCAGTTTTGACACCGTGCTTGGAATGGAGACGAGCAGGTAACACACCCCCCGGCCAAGTTACAGGTCAGATCTGTGAAGAGCCGACCCTGCTCAGGTAAGGATGTATCTACGTTTGTCGTTTCTGTCCAATAAAAACGCCTGCCCTTGAATGAATGCCTCGTGCACCGGGAAGTATGATGCCGATCAACAGACGCCAAACAAAACACCGGTGTTCACTACCAACTGCCTTTATCTCCACTTGAGGTCGACTTTGGTGCTGTATTGCCTAAACCAACCTTCAGAAACAGGGAAAACAGAACTGCACAAAGGCGTTCAATCTGTGTCGAATTTTTTCAGATAATGTGGTTAGTACAATGAATGTACTTTTTCTAAAGAAGCATAAGAGTGAAGTCTGCTTTTCAACTTGTTGAGGTGAATTACAACATTCAATTAGACAGTGAGGGTAAGCAACGTGCAAGAGAAAAACCTTAATGTTTGAAAGACAGAGCAGTGTGTTGGTAGATCTTTACTTCAACACAAACAGGTTGTGCCCTTGACTAATACACCTTCGTTTTGACGACAGTAGTAAGAATATGAGGTGGCAGAAAGGGCATCGGGTACAAAGCATGCCAATTACCGCAACCGGTTTACTGTCATGTGTTAGGAGGCAAGGTGGGTGAAGTGTCTTGCCCAAGGTCACAACAAACAGTGTGCACTACCACCGCCCCTGAGGCACCTGGCATTGTTGTGTAACGCAGTTGTAACGGTATCACGTATTGTGATATTTTCCACAGAAACTCGTCATACTGGCCTACTGTCAAGACCGTGCCAAAGGAGACGTTTTTTATGCAAATCAAATGACCCCTTTTTTTTTTTTAAATCAGCAATCAGAAAGCAACACACAATACTCATGAAAGCGCTTGGATCTATGCAACCGGGATATTTGTGCTCCACGGCTCCTTTGAAGTGGGACAACAACAACAACAACAACAAAAAGGTAAAACGTGTAATCTCGCCTCCCTTCGCTGTCATCTTATCCGAGCTGAACCCAAACTCGCACGACCCCGCGGCCTCTCCGGTCTGCGGGGCTTTGCGTTTGCGAAATATCAGGAGAGTGAGGGGAAGAAAGCCGCTCCCTCAGTCAGTTCAATCCGCGCAGTTTTGGAGGAAATCCCAGTATTTTTCCGGCAGATTTATTCACCGTTACCCTGAGCCACAGCTTGTCTTTTCACGCGCCACTTTCCACGCCCAATCAGCGCCAATGAGCCGGCTTTAGTAGACAAAGGCAGGACAGGAGAGGGGAGACGTGCGTGTTGTGATCAAAGATTTGCGAACGCCACCAGCGACCTCACCTGCTGCGGCACTGTGAGGATGGGACGCGCTCTAACGAACCAAAAAATGCACCAATTTCTTCCAGAGACGAGGCGTTCAAACGTTCAAAGAGCTTCTCGGAGAAAAAAAAAGACAGGCACTTAAATGACAAGACAGGCGCGAAATCGGGATTCTGGCGCGAGAGATTAATCGAACGTCACTCAGGAAACTAAGAAGTGAGAACACAATAAGTTAGATAGAGTGATATAAGTTCAGGCCACTAAAACTATTATGAATAACTTTAAATGTGTGGTAATGGCTCAATCAATCCATCAATCAAATTGGTAAGAGTTCGAGTTCATTGTCCGGAGGGAAAATTTGTGATCTACATTCGATTCATTCTTTAACCAGTGCTGGGATTAAACCTTTCAGATTTGGGATTTTGGAGGAATAAATAGGAGGTAAACTTGAAGTAAAAGTATGTCTTGGCCATTAACATGAATAAAAAGAGATTTATTTTAAAAAGTTATTATCAATCAATATCAATATCAGTAAAAGAAAAGAAATCCATCTGGAATGATTAGTCAACAATAAATAAATACATAAATTGTGGTCGTATTTTGATAATTGTTATAATTATCTGAACAACACAGATGCTAAAAATCACATGAAAATAACATAACATAAATTTCATTTAAAAAAAATTATAATACTAGGATGGACAAATGAGGGATTACACAGATTTATTTCTGATTATTTTTATATCAATAATACAAACCTACAGTCAATACAAATAATACAAAGCCTTCAGTCACAATATTTTAACCTTTATTTGGTTATAAATGTATTTATACAAAAGTAGACAACTAAAATAATTGTTAGTTGTAGCCCGCGAATGCATTTTGGCCAAAACGTTCAATTAAGAGAACAAGCAAAGTTGTAAACCATATAAAGTGAGAACCAATGCCAGGACATTAGCTGTGATGCAAGCAAAGTCGAACGCTTTAAAAGAAGATGAAAAAAGCCATTAACGTCCGACTGTTTTGAAACCTTTTATCTGCTCTTTCAGCGCCGTCACACAGCCTCGTGCCACTGTGCTGCGTGTCTCCGGTAACAACCACGCGGAGCTTTTCATGTTTGAGAAAAGCCCAAAGCTCGAGTCTTTAACCCGCTGTGAAGACCAACAGAAAGACACACTTCGCGCTTCAAAGCCCACCGCCGGAGGAACACACTGTAATCTCTGAGGAGGGAGAGGGCAAAATAAACTCATCACAGGACAGCCACCCAGAGCTGCAGGTGAACAGCCACTTTGTAGTTTTTGAATCAAATGGAGGAGACAGAAAAAAGGGGGTTTCATGCTCTTGTCTGGACAAAATAATAATTCATACCATATACAGCACTTAAAGAAGTCTTACATAAAAGCGAAATGAAATAAAACAAGAATGCCCAAATGAAAGTAGCACTGGCAGGGCTGGACAACATGGTAAAAAAAAATATTCATCTAATTTTTCCATTTAATTTGTTTTTCTTTACAAAAACCAAATAAAAATTGTTGCATTTCTTCAAATCTCAATCTCGATTCAAGTTCAGTTGATTGCCCTGCTGTATGCGCCGGTATCTTTTCTGGTCTCTACCATTTGGCATTAGACATCATCTCCATGGAGACAAGCGGGTGGTGCTGCCAGACCGAGTTACCGGTCAGATCCGTGGCGAGGCGTTCCCGTTCGCGAAAAGAATGCCTGATTTTCCAGGTGTTTGAATAAATGAAAGACGGACAAGTTTAATTCCGTGATGTTGTAAATTCCAAGTAATGTAATGACATCACCATGGAGACAGCAGGGGGGAGGAGCCTTCACCTGGAAAATGACATATAGTGAACCTAGTGAAGTTAGATGCTTCACTAAAATCTACTGAACATGATTATAATTAACAATTTACTAAATGTTTTGCCAATTTTTCATTCATAATGTTCATAATGTTACTTCCTGGTTGAACATGAGCAGCAGATGTGACTATGGATGTGACATATGTGGAGGTAATATCTCAGCTGTTACCTAGCAACCATAACGTTCACATAACGCAAAAAATAACTTACACAATAGATAGGATTCGACAAATAATAATATAACAGCGCCGTGATTTTGTTATATTATTGTGTAAACTGTCAGCATAATGTGCCAGTTGCGTGTAAATTGTCCCAACATTTTCATCGAAGTGTCAACTTTTATTTACACAATATTTTTCTCGACTGCAACTTCACTGATGCAAAACTGTGATAAATATTTACCACAGCGCCAAGCTAAGTAAAATTAAGAAAAACATGAAAATAATCCATCTAACCTGTCACGAAAAGATTATATTTTGAATCTCAAACGTCAAAAAAAAAACTTCCGTAATTATAAATGTAGATTTTGTTTTCTTTTCTGAAATGTCTTTTAAATATGTAATGTTTTAAAATATGTATGCTGTTATGTCTTTACTTTACCCCTTGAAAAAGAGGTCTCGATCTCAATGGGTGCTTACCTTACAGCTAACTACTCCTTTAACTACGTAACTCTTTATTAGGGCTGCAACTTACAATAATTTGTTGTTACTCAATTAAGTCTAGCAATTATTCTTTCTATTAATCAATTAGTTGTTTAGAAATGTCACGTGATGAAAATATTTGTACTAAATTTGACCCAGATGAAACCTGGTGGAGCACATTTATGGACAAAAGAGTGTTCTAATCAAATGCACATTAGCCGAGCCATTTTCAGGCAATTGCAGCTCAATTTGAGTCACAAAACCTCTTTTCTCAGCACATTTCAAGTTTTGGAACACGTTTATGGACCAGTTAAAGATAATTCGATTTCTAAATTATTTGACGATTATTTAAATAATCTATTAGTTGCGTTTAACCTATTAACTTGTTGATTATACAGCTATGGCTCATTTTGACACAGGGTTTACAGTTATTTTCACCTCCTCAACAAATGTTTGATGTGTCAATTTTTCTGTGCAATCCCTTCAGTCTTCCAGGTTGGTTCCAAGCAAAAGTCAATACTCATCCAAGTAGCTTCTTCAGTTCTGACAGGGTTCTAGTAAATCACTGCCTTAAATATCTTTTTTTTTTTTTTTTTCAAGCCTTAAATATCTTTTTTTTTTTTTTTTTCATGCCGGGCACACTTCTTATCTTCCAAACCAGGTAAGACATGAAGTGAATTATCAACATTATTATGGTCAGATAAAACCTTTATCTTCAAATGCAACAAAAACAACCCAATGTCTCTAGTTTGTCATTGCAATTGAGACTATTTCCTGGCATCTTCTTCCATTTAACATGGTCCGTAGTTTCAAATCTATCTCATCCCCAATAGCAGACTCGGTAACTACTTTTCTTGCCTGCTTGACTGCTGCAAATAGCTTTTAATCAAGCTCCGATAATGAGAGTTCAAGGGTCACGAGTGATTAAACCGTGCGTGTGTAACGAACGACACCGGGAGATAAAGAACAACAAAGAGAGCATTGATTTACACTGAGCTCTATACGTTACAGCACTGGACCTCTCTGCTCTACAGCGGTGTCCCCTGGCTCCACTCCACAGCCCCGCATTGATTAGAAAATTTCAGTTTTTGATACGGGGCGCCTGGAGAACTATAGCGGGAGTGATGAAGGCATTATATGCTTCCAGATGGCGTAGACGCTTCACCAGACATATGGTAATGAAGTCAGCCTCCGTGAATAAGCAGGTCAGAGGTGAGAGAGAGGAATATTCACTGATTGTAGCTCACAAACAAACTTATGACAGCGGCAAGACGCATGAATTGAAATTATATTGATTATTTTCTAATGTAGACCATACTTCCTCTACGTTCTTGTCATGAGTACACTTGGTGGATCAGTGTGTAAATATTAAGGCCACTCCAGACTAGCGATGTCGGGATTATTCTCTTGTACAGTGTCCTTGGGTGTTCTGAAAGGCGCTTTTAAATAAAATGTATTATTATTATATTATTATTATTAGTTTGATTGATAATAATTGATTATTCAGGTTCCAATACCACGAAAGCAGAAATATGTTCGAGTTAAAACAGTATTATCACATACAAAAACATTCCACGTTGCCAAATATAAAAAAGAGCAAGGGTTTCTCAGGAGAGTTGCCCTTCGGTCGGTAAATGTTGAGAGGCTGGTTTTCTGCACAGAGACAGCAGGGGGCGACGACGGACCCTTCAAACGCCCCGAAAATACATATTTAACCGACACAGGGACTTACTGAGACGTTTAATAAAAGGTGAAAATGTGACTTGGTTCTGCTTTAAGAACAACAAAAATAATAATAATCATGACAATTTTAGAAAAAATTAAATCTGTACTGTAAAAAATACACAATAACTGTAGCATATTGTTGTCATATTAAATGTGTTTTGTCAATCAAAAAGTTGTGTAGCGGGTCACAAAATTGAGGAACAGTAGCGTGTTAGACAATTGATAATTTCCCTTGTGAGTCATGGTCTCAGTAAATGTGAATAATCATTAATCGTAAAACACAATTTTTTTTACATCGTGACATCCCTTCTCCCGATCGACGCAGATTTCGTCAGCGGATCAATTGGTGCAGTCAGCAGCTCAAGTCTTCTTTGGTTGGATCCATCAGATTTGTGTAATTGAGGTTAAGGTAGGCTTACACTTTATCGACGTTGAGTGTCACGCATATACATAACTCTTGGCAGTGCGGTAGATCTCAGTCATCTCACTCACTTATCCGGGTGGGAATGCAGTCAAACCTCCCTCTATCTGAGAGGCATGAGTTCTCAATGGAAATGTTTCATTTCAACAACAGTTTCTGCCACATATTACATTTGCTTTTTAAATATTTAAGACCTTGAGGGCTAAACAACGGCATTATTCAAAGACATACATATTCAACAAGTTCAAAACAAAGTCCTTTAGACATAAAACTTTTTAATGGACTTCCATTGCGCCCTTCACATTTGCATTTTGTCAATTTTTGCACCATTACGCGTGTCCCTGAGGTCCAATTATTTTAACTTGCAAAAGGCAGGTCTATTGCAGTTCACACAATTGCCATAATTTTTTTTTAGTCAACCAATATCCAGTCTACAATATGAAGTCTCCTAGTCCATCTACAGGTTTTTTTTCCCCCCGTCTCGAATGTTACTTCTCTCAAACGGCAGCCTCTGAGGGTCATATTAAGATGTAACTTTGTACCAAGGTTTGACAAAATAAAACACTGTGCTGATAATGACAAGCAGCATTATTCAGTTGCATCGTCTTATTTTGGTTCAATAAATACACGTCTAATTTGACAAACCCAAACAATGGTGAAAAACTAAATATTTCACAGATTTCTAAGCTTTTCTTACACGCCAATACAGAGTGCCAACAACACAACCTGCAACGATCATGATCTCCAAGCGTTTTTGAGATGAAGATTTTGAGATCGAAACAGTCTCTTTGTTTAACCTTCTCTTCCCATGTTAGCTCGTACTTTAGCCTCACATGGAGCTAAATGAGCGTCCAGGGATGGGTGCAATCATGAAAAGCCAGTGTCTAGCTCCATGAGGCGGTAATTAAAAGCCGTTTCTGTCTGCAGCACCTGTCCCTGGGCTGGACTGTGGTTGTGAATACAAATCAGCGAGCAGAACAAACCACGCTCTCTCTGCTCCTCGCGCTTTGAGAGGGACAGGCTTGAACTGCCTGACTCCGCTACAGGCGTTTAGCATGGAGAAGTCATTTATAAGTTTTATATATGCACATCCTCAGAGAGACATAAATACCTTGTATTTATGGGTTGATACAGTAGTTTATTAAAGTTCTAAAGTTAATTCGAGTTCTAAAGTTCATAATTGTTGCATAAGCTCTACGTGCATCTAAAATGCTAATATTGTTTATAACTCTTGGTTCAGTTCTTATCAAGAGATTACTTTTTGACACTTTTTAGTCCACGTTTAGCCGTATAGTCCTAGTGGACCCGATTTAAACCTGGGTTGGACTATCTTAAAGCCCTGTATTGTTGATCAGAATTAAAAATAAATGATGCCAGCAGCCTTGTGGCGGCACGGTGTCCGGTGCGTCACAGCAAGAAGGTTGCCAGTTTTGCCTTCCAGGCCGGACCAAGCCTTTATGTGTGGAGTTTGAATGTTTCTTTGGGCACTCTGGTTTGCCTGAAGTTTCTCTACAAAAACAAATATTCTTCTAGTCATTCTATTGTTTTGTTGTAAAAAATAAACATTTCTCACCTTTCCAAGACCTTATGTTTCCTTTACAGGTAAGAGAAGCTACAGTCTAGGAACTGAGCCAAACAAACATCGAAAAACACAGGAAAAACTACAGCTTCTCCTCCACTGTGTGAGCGGTTACTATGAACCTCTCTGCCACCGAGTTTAGCCCCTGGATCTGTGGAAATCTGCTGTTCCGCCTTTGTTGACACTATGTGGGAGAGGAGAGCTGCTCAGGGCCCACACCTTTGGAAGCGAAAAAAAAACACTAAAACAAGACGTTAAATTTAAACACTCCTGTGGGCGCCGCATAAATCCAACTGGAGACAGGGAACGGAGTGGAGCAGTTGCAATTAGGCAAATCATATCAGCTCCAACAGACGCAAAGGGAGGCAGAGATGGAGACATTTACCACAGCAAAACTGACATTTCATTAGTGACTTACAGGGTTTGTGGAAGCAAATGCAAAATGTGATGCAGTTTTGTTTTTGAACGTGTATAAATGGAAAATAACAGTATACAAGAACAAAAACTGAACCGGGAAGGCCAATTAAACAAGATTACAATGAATATAACCAGGTACTAAGAGACTAAGAAGTGCGGTTGGCTCTTGACCATCAATGCACAAATAAGTACTGTATTTTACGGACTGTAAATCCCACTTTGTTTCATAGTTTGGTGCGACATATATTCCTGAGCGACTTATGTGTGATATTATTAACACATTATTATGTACATTATATGGTGATTATTTTCACACTGACAACCACAAGAGGGCGCTCTAGGCTTGTGCAGACGGAGTCTGACGAAAGCGACGCAGAAGAGGAATCAGCGCTTCGTCTTCCTCCGGAGTTGGCGGAGTTGTTTAGAAGTGACACCGAGGAAGAAGAATTCAATGATTAGTGATTTGGGGTAAAACTGATGCTTTTGTGAACCTGTTAGCATGTTCTTTATGCTATAGTTATCTGAATAACTGTTCATATGTTACGTCAACATACCAGACACTTAGGACTTACTTCGTGTTGTGACGTTAGCATACGCACACCTATTCACCATGTTCTCTAATCTGTTATTATTTTATATTGCATTTCAAGATGAAATGTCTGTTCTTGGTCTTGGGTTTTAACAAATAAATTTCCCCCAAAAAATACGACTTGAATTTATTTCTATCCTTATTAACTAATAAAAACTTTCAACAACAAGCAACAATGCAATTTAAACAAAACGTCCAGTCTGAACGCTCCAAAGCAACATGGGATTCGCTGCGGCCCACTTGATTAAAAAGCCACGAGTTGATCATTTACGATTTGAAACATATCGAAGTTGAATTAATTGCGCAATGAAGACTGACGTGTGGAATTCAGATTAATTTCAGTTCCCTTTAAACAATAGATTTCTGCATAGACTGTGATATTTTGCCACACAATCCCCACACCAGCAGCAGCTTTTCCCCCACATTTAAAACGAAGAGAAATGAATAAGTTATGCAGGCTGTTTATACTCTTCAAAAGGACAGGTGTCTGACGTACGGTGCTCAAAGGGCCCTCGGGAGCAGAGAGGGCGCAGGGGTCAAAAAAATATGGGATTTGCATCGAGCCGGTGAAGGGGACAGAAGAGAAGAGAGAAGAGGAGGACAGCGCGCGAATCCAAGATGAGGACGGACCCGAGTGCATTCAAATTATTTAGAGGAAGTCGGAAACAGCAACAAGTTCTAAAAATACGTCCGCTTCAATATGGTCAATGTATCTTCTACCTTTGGGTGGGCGAGATTGACCAGATCTCAATGTATAGCTGGTGTAACTCGATAATGTTCAGAGGGAATTATGCCAATAAAACTGAAACGTGCTGATACTTAAAGTGCCCCCTACAGGTTACAGAATAGCAGATTTTTTAAGGTTTATAATTTCACTTCCTGTTTGTAATTGATGACATCACACTAGGAAACACTGAGCAAAGACTCATCTAATGTCCATTTTGTATTTTGTTGATTTAAGGTTTAGGGAGTCAAAAAAGTTGTTTCTTGTGTGTAAATTATGCATAAACATTTACTGGAATGAGTATCCCTAGTGTGATGTCACTTCCTGTCATTTTCTATAGTTATTTCAACGTTTTCTCTATAAATACTTACTCGATTGGAGTAAAACTATCATTTATATGTACAAAAAGTATAAATACACCGGATGAAGTCAAAATTTGAACATTGTAAAAACCTGTCACACATCACTTTAAGCCTCAAATACTAATACATTAAAAGGCATGTTAAATGTATTAGACAAATAGGAAATTGCTGAAAAATTACCAACAAAAAATGCAGAAATATCAGATAAACCCCCTTATTCCGAAGTTTCCAACACATGTTTAATGAAGTATTTCTTAAGTCATAAGCAGTATACTCGATATCAAAATCTACAACAATACTTGACATTCACTACTTCTACCATACAAAAAAAATTCAAACCACAGACTCTTTGGTTGGAGAGACAACACTAGCACTGTATGACCAGGGAGGACTCACTGCCTGTCAAGCATCGTTTTAATTCCATTCATTAAAAGAAATTGGTACACAATATGGCGGCATGACATTGGAAAGAAATATCAAATTGTGATTAGATCTGCAACGTGTGTTTAAAAAGTATTCCGTTCACATTTCAAAACATTGTAAACAAGGTCATTAACATTTTAGAGAAGACTGAAACACAAACTCATGAACTAATACAAGAATCCCATGCATTTCAAAACATGTTTTTAGAATCAGAAAAAGGTTTATTGCCATTGCAAAATTCACAAACATAGGAACTTGTCTCGGCGTTAAGGTGCAACATAAAACACTGATCAATAATAAAAACAACATAGACATTAATATGTACACGAGAAGGTCTAAACTACAGATACGAGATTTTTTTTCCCAGAGAGACGGGAGCATTTGTTTTTTGCAGAAGACTTACCATTTTCCAAATAATTGCAGCCTTTGTGATTTGATAATTGAGTCTGCTCAAATTGCATGATTGATTTTGAGACGTCAATACACTTTTTTTTGGCTGATAGCAGGCATAAGTACTGTTAAAAATACTATGATAAAACTAGAGGGTTTCTTGTTCTGATGTCTCCTTTAGCCCACACCATTGTTGAGTCCAAGGCTAGGAATTACAGAGTCCCTCAGAGTTAGATACAATACACAATACTTGGCTCATGATAAGATAATACCACACTTTTGCGACACACGCAATAATTTACACATTTCTATGATATTCTGCCATTTTTAAAAGGTATTTTTAGTATCACCATATAGCGATGATTTGACACTTTAGCACAGCACTAGTTCTGTCCCTGGGCAAGACTTTTCAATCCCAGTATGGGACCGGCAACAAAGGGAGGAGCATCTGACTTAAAGGGCGTATGACAGGTTTTTTACGATTTTCAAATTTTGACTTGTATTTATACTTGTTGTACATATAAATTACAGTTTTACACCAATCGAGAAGGTATTTTGTGGAGAAAACGTAGAAAAATCTGTATAAAATGACAAGAAGTGACATCACACTCTGGACACTCATTCCAATCAAAGTTTATGCATAATTTACACAAAGAAACAACTTTTTTTTTTACTCTAAACATAAAATTAAGAAAATAAAGGTGCCCTTATATATTTTTTCCCAGTGTTTGCTGGGTAATATCCTCGTGTGATGTCATCAATTACAAACAGGATGTGAAATTTGTAGCTAAATTCTAAATAACTGCATTTTAGTTCCAGGAGTCGTGCGACCTGTCAGAGGCGCTTTAAAAGAGAACTGAAAAATAAAACTTTTGTCCGGGCGAAAACACATTACGCTTTGGCAATCTTTCTCAACCACGCTCCCGGACCGACTCATTTTGTGTTACCGAACGTGACCTTAATAATCTTGTTCTATATTTGTTGTTTGCAGTCTGCTTTTGGAGTGCGTTGTACCTGTTGTACTGAAGTGCGCTCTCCCTCTGTGTCCTGATGTTCCACATAGATGTCCTTGTTTACCGCTCTCATTATTTAGAGCAAACTGCGGCTCGCTGACCTTCCACCGTGCACACTCTAAAAGCAACGAGCGTCCGAGGCTCCACAAGTGATGGATGTGGCGTTACACTAAAGCTCCGGAGCCAATCTGAAAGTAGCACTGCACTTTCTTTTCACAGAAACTACACTCCAAGGACCACAGCAACTCTCTGCTCGGGAGGTAGCGATCATGATTTCAATAACTTCAATAATCACATACGTTTTAACGTAAAATGCTGAGTGTGCACGCTCAGTCGTCAAAACCTGGAGCAAAGACATTGTTTTAATCTGTACAGACTTTGAAAACAGATGCGTCACAAAACATCACTAGTAAAATGTAAGCCATTAGGTCTGTACCTCATCTACAGATCGAGTTTGCATCATCAAGTAGTCAAGAATAAGCCAGAAGTGTGCAAGAAAGTTAAGACTTCAAGGATATGCTAGAAATCTGCTAAATCAAAGTGCAACAAAAAAAAGAAAGCAAACCAATACCAGATGCCCTTCCTTTTGTAACCAGTTGCTTTAATGCGACGCAAATGAGCAATGAGGCCCAAGTCTTAGCCAAGGACACAGCAATATCTATTTCAAGCTAGAGTTGAACCAGAAATCGTGTTATTCATTGATTTGATTTTGAGCAACACTAAATGTGATTATTTTAGAGCAATATGACCCGTCAAATCTGGATGAAATCGAGATCCAGTCATTTCAAACTGTTAATGATTTTGTTCATGTTCAAGAAATAGAAAACCATTTATTATTTTATTTAAAAATAAATAATACAATTGAATTGGAATCATAATTTTTGTTGGCATATATTGCTTGCTTTCAGATTCAAGAATGTGATTATTTCATCCTCTCAGATGGGATCAAGAGCCAGATTTCCCTCTTGATAACATTGTACTTTACACCATCGCTAAAAGGTCAATTCAAACATCTTTAATTTGATGATTTCTATTTGTGACTAGGCACATTTACATCTCATATTACAATAAAAACCTGTATTTTAACTATATTAATTTTAGCTGCCCCCATCAGTATTAAACGTTACTGGCTGAGAATGTTGCGATGTGTCTGGGTGGGTTTCCTCCGGGTGCTCGGTTTCCCCCCCATCAACCAAAAACATGCACCATGGGGGAAAAAATCCTCCAGTGAAGGTAGTCCAGATCTGGTCCTGAGGAGACCCAGCGGCATTGAAGGATGGGTCAAATGCAGATGACAAATTTCCCTACTACGGGGAGAATAAACCTTTCCATTATTTGTAAACAGAACACCTGCATTCTAAAAGGGTATTGTCCCAAACATAAATGCTAATTCCTCCATTGAAAATGCATTAGAGCAAGTCAACAAACAAAAATCACTTGACCACACTCGAGTAACACCAGGGCCTGATTAGAAAACATTACTGCATGTGTGTTTAGTAGTTTATTAGCACCAAAATGATGAACAAATCGCTCCAAACATAGCAGGCTAGTTTGAGAAAAGAAAAAAAAAGATTTATTTCCCAAAGCACCACAAATCCTATACTTAAATTTATAAAATGTTGATAATGTAGCTGGAAGTAAGACTCCTGCTTGTTGTCAAATGTGACAACCATATAAACAACATTTGTTTCCACGCTCCGAATAAAATGTTTTATTTGGCAGATTCATAAAAAATTAATGGGACAGATATATATATATATATATATATATGTAAATATCTCAGTACCAGGCTTTGTGCGCACCTATTCTAAATCCATCCCTCCTGTAAGGTTCCAGTAATGACAGAACACATTCAAACTAGAGTGACTGACTAGAGTTGCAGCCAGTTATTGAATTTAATAACACAAATTCACTATAATTGTGTTATTTTATGCAGTAATTTTTTCCCCTATTTTGTCGGTATTGATACTTTATTTGGCAATGCAACTCAAAATTTAAACTACAGCGCTTAAACCCTCCCTAACCCTTTGAACCAGTGTGAATCATCGGGTTGCCTTGTGGAAGCTGCAGTCATCCTTCTGCTCTGCCCTGCTCTCCGTTTAACCCGAGCTTCCTTTTGAAATGTGCAAATGAGCTGCGAGTCTCGTGTGGCGTTCCGTGATACAGTCAGGAAAAACCGGGAGGAGCAGAGTGAATTCACAAACACGCGGTTCAAGTCGGAGGTTAATGGAGTCGATGATAGGGCTTGGCGGAGAGGGTTTTGTTCAAAGGCCAATTATACAGCTGATGTTCTTTCAAGAAACATCATAAAGCTGACGACAAATTCTTGTAATTCGTGCTCAGGTTTGCCAATTCAGACGCGGGCAAGATTATGATATTGTGGAAAATATTGTGAATGACTGATAAGACTGATAATACGGCAACAACTTCCAAACGAGGGTATAAAAGAGTGCCATTTCTGCACATGTAGGTAATTATACAGCACATTTACCAGATCAAAGTCAGATGTCATGATGTAACATTTTAGCGTTACGAATATTGTGAGAAAAAAACATCACAATTTCACGATTATTCACGATAATTACTGAGATTGTGACCAAAAAAACAATGAAATCTTTCATTTTCTTTCATTCCCGTGGTCTGACATGTTACTGTTCCTCCAGTTTGTGACCAGCAAAATTACGAAATTGAACTTCCTGAAAGACAAAATAAAGTTAAACGTGACAAACGTGATAAAACAGTTATTTACATTTAGGTTTATTTTTTGGGCTGTATATCGAACAAAAAAAAAGACTTAATTTTGCTTCTGAAATTGTAAGGGTTATTATATTTTGGTTCTCACGATCATATTGTGTCCTGAGTCCAGATTATCGATTAACCTGATCATCTTGACATCCCTAATGTAAAGACACATAAAGACACCTTTATTTAACCAGGTAAGAAACCATTGCAACAGAGACCTTTTTTTTTTTTTTTTTTTCAAGGGGGAAGCACATTTAGCACATTTCACATTTCTGTTTGGGTTGCCAGATACATTTACGTCAATGTCACTCCACCCAAAACATGACTACGCAATCGTGCAGCAGGTATGTTGTTTATTTTGGCGTGTTCCCTTTTGTGTAGTGTGGCTAAACATGCACAGTTGCACAATTAGTTTTGTCACCCTGACAGTCAGCTGAAAAACGTGTTGAGCAAAGTACGTATGTGGATTGGAATTTACACAACAACTAAATTTAAGTTGACAAGTCTGGAAATCTTGTTGTGATCAGGGAGTGTTTGCCGGCAGTGATGTATTAATGATCAGGTTAATTTTCTTTATTTTCCCATTTGTTTTTCTCTGTTTTGAAGCACAATTAAGGCTGCAACAATCCGATTACTTGTGACTAATTGACAAGTAAAATAAATGATATTCTATTCATTTAAATCAGGGCTGGGCGATATGACAAAATGTTTTATTTTTATTCATTTTGATAATCAGTTTGATTTGATATAGTCCTTTTTTCAACTACTATCAATGTAAATATTCTGAACATAAACAAAAAAAAAGTCTGACTTCTGCTCCAAACCACACGCTTTTACAGACAAAGGGGAAAAGACGATTGCAAAATGACTTACTCTCATTCAAAATTGTACTAAAAATTGCACCACACTAATTTTAATAATGTTACCTTAGAAAGCACCTTTTGGAGTACAAACGGACCAACCCTTTTATCACAAAGACAGCTCCGTAATGAAAACAAAATGAGGCAAGAACCATTCATGATCCTCAACGAAAATATTCTCCATTTGCACATTTCTGTCAAGAGGCCATCAACTGGCATTTTTGTTTTTTAACTGGTTGACTGGAGTTCATTTGAAACATCTTTGAGGCACAAACTGAAAGAAAAACGTAAACCATTTAAGTCAACGTCAGCTATTTTTCAATCTGTCTAGCTCTATACATTCCCCTTGCTGCAGAATACAACAATCAGCGAGAAAATGTCTTAATTGAGCGATTATTCTATACATTGCCACAGTGATTTGTTGAATAAGTATCTCCCCCTCGACCTCTCTCTTCCTTCGAGTCTCGGCGCTCCATTCAAAGAGGCCCATTCCACATCCACTGACTCAAGAGTGACGGCCATTGTGCTCCTTCGGGCTGCATCTATAGAGGAATGATGTGAATTTGCAACAATGGTGACGAGGGCCTCAATGCACTTTACAAAAAAGCAAAAACGCAGTGATGTTCGAATTTGGGGGGAAAAAAACGATTTGATCGAAAATATATCCGGGACAACGCAACAAAGGAGAGATTGAGAAAGGGCTGAGCTTGTTTTGCCATTGCTATCGTTTTTACATGTGCACAAGAGTCAGATAAGAATGTGTTCTCAATATTTGGCCTGACATAAAAAAGGAAAAAATATATAGGACTAAATAACAAAGCCATAAAGTTCATTACATGCTTGATTCCCAATAATATAGAGACTATAGAAACTAGCAATGAAACAAAGAAGTTTAATTATTTATGCATTTACTGATAATACAAGCACTATCCAATAAAAGTTTGTTATCAAAGTTAGTCAATTTGAGGTTCAAGTTTGGTGTTGGTCCTATCAGAGACCCTTTAAAACGTAGCTGAAAGATGAGCTTTATTAGTCGGGCAAGCTTTGCATATTGATATTATTTACATCAGTCATTTCAACTGACGCAGTAGTCTCGTCAGGGTTCCCAACCAGGGGTCCGGGAACTCAGAATGCTTTCAGATAGGGGTGTGCCAAAATATAAACTTATCGATATATCGTGACACTAAATTTGGCGATACAGTATCAATATCGCGGGCTTCTGTATCGATATATCGCCATGAGTCATTCTTGGCATGATTTCCTAAATTATTTTGTGACCGCACTACAATTTTGTCGCTCGTTTAAAGAAAGGAAACTTTGATGATTGTGTTTATGTTTTGATGATTAAAATTGGTGTATTTCATTTTGAGTTTGTGCTGGTCGTGTTTTAACAAAGAAAAATCTAGTTTAAAAGTATTGGGTTCTTTTAAAAAAAAAAAAAAAATGTGATTTATTGTAGAATATCATGAGAAATATATAAAATATCGTATCGTGAGCCATGTGTCGTGCATTGCATCGAATCGTGAGGGACCCTGTGATTCCCAGCCCTCCTTTCAGATTAATAAAGATTATTTTTTTTCGCCCAAATGTTCTTTGCAACACATTTTACACCCTTAAGAATGTTTCGGAGGATTATGGATTATCAAATTTTATCAAAAACACAAGAAAATACCATGGTAATAATTGACAATGTGCAACTATCCATGGGTTTCGGAATGATCTACAATTAGGACTGTCGCAATAGCAATTAACACTTTAAAACAACATATTTTATCTTTTTAAATGGGCAAAAGTCCTCAGGATGCTGCATAAAACAGGACGCTGAAACCAGTGAATGGTAAACAGATCTGATTTGCTTTGTCCCAGCGTTAGAAGATACTCCGGCGTGTGAGACAAAGCATAGGGGGCGCCCTCGAGACAAAAACAACAAGTTGGGAACCACTGGATAAATTGGTCGATGGAGTTTTAGTCGATCAAGATTCGTAGTTGTCTGGTTGTTTTATTATGATTTAAAAGGCTTTATATGGACCACAGCAGGTAGATGTTAGAATAAATGTATCAGTAGGACTCTGTATACTGTTGGCAAGGTCCTAATAACACATTTGAGACCTTTTGTCAGTGCCACGCCGCGTCCCCTTTTTGTCAATTCATCGATGCACAGGGCACGTCTTTAGCTGGCCGACAATTTTCTTCAGTCGACTACGAACAGTGCAAGTTTCTGTCAAACGTGATGTAACAGACTTTCCTCCCGCCGCCATCTCCAGTGACTTACCAGACGTTCAGGTTAGGACGAGCGTCTTTACTACCCGATCATTTTGGAAAGTGAAATCGTCCCTCAAATGTTCTTAAACTGCACTTCAATGAGACATTCTTTTGGGAAGTTACTGGAAGCTAGCTTAATAGCTTTACAAAACAAAATAGCAGCGCTGTGGACTTAAGTCATACTTGGGTTACTATTTTGATCATTTGAGACTTCATAAAAATGAACGGACTACCCCCTTGGGACTTGGACATGTACTTGGACTTGAACGCCAGTAACTCGGGACTTGACTTGGACACGAGACCCTTGAGTCAATGCAGACGACTTGATGCTTCGCCTCAAAAACATAAATACTAGGCTACAATTGGTAGTTGGATGAACTTTCGGAGCTTAATTTTACAGTAAATGGTACGTGTCGCTATCCACTGCTCTGTTTGTGAACAGGATTTTTAAAAGAAAAGGATCATTTACACACAAAAAAACACATCAAAAACGAGCAGTGTAACTTGGTATAAAGACTCGAAAGGATTTGCAACTCTTGACTTGGCTTGGACTTGGACTTGTGGGCCATTGATGCCAAACACTTGACCTGAAACTGAAAATAACTTGGTCCCACCTTTGCAAACTTCACATAATTGCAGTTTATAGTTCTTTCAGTGACATAATTTAATTTGTCTAACAACCAGGGATGTCAAGATGATCAGGTTAATCGATAATCGTGATTATTCAGGTCACAATATAACCAGACAACAATAATCGTGACACTTTTAGAAAAAGGTGTTTTTTGGTTCAATATACAGAGGAAAATTAGATATAAATGTTTATCCGGCTGTTTTCGTCGCATTTAACTTCATTTTGTCTTTCACAAAGTTACATTTTGTTAAGCCGCTCACAAACTTGGACAGTAACAGCACAGGAAATGATGAAAACGATTACTAATATAATAATATAATAATAATCGTGAATATTCATTAAATCGTGATGTTTTTTCTCACGATCCTCCAGTCTAACAAAACAAACAATGTCATCAAAACACATGTTGGATGACATTATTCAGCGTCGCGTGTGCTCCGTCAGCGCGGTCCCAGTGGGAGCAACGCCGCCCACCTCCGCCTCAAACCCGGGGGGGGGGAGACGCTTAGCTGATGAGGCGGGACGCTGCACCGGAGCCTCGTCGGACCCGACCACGCCACACTGACGGCTTAGTTCACGTCCTCCCGGCAACTTCCTGAAGTCGAGCGGCAACTTCACAACAACACGACAGACGACGAGGAGGAGCAAGCCAAGCCCAGCTCCGGTTTAGCTCCGTTGGCACATCCTGGTCCACGAAGCACTGAAGCCCCTCGGTTATTACCAAAACACGCCACACACACACGCAAAAAAACAAGCCCACGTTGTATAGGAATGTCACCGAGCAGAGGCACGTAATGTCTGCGGCGTAAACGCACGTTAAGCGGCACCAGAACGCGGCGGTGAACAGCGGGGCTATCCGTCAAAGCCGTAGTAGCGCCGGGGGGATTCACTCACCTGCACCGGGGCAAAGGCGCCCGCTCCGTCCGCGGCGTTGTCCGGGGAGTTGTCGAAGACTCGGTCCCTGTACAAAGCCCAAAGTCCGACATTCGGGAAGAAAAGCAGAGCGACAATGAGCAGCCCGGCGACCTGCAGCAGCCGCTTCTCCTTCCGCCTCATCTCGCTGCCTCTCTCCGCGGGGGGAAAGCACCAGGCCGACGGCGGCGGCGGCGGCGGAGACCGGAGTTAATCCCGAAGCCACGCACTTCCAGGCAGGCGGAGACAACTTTCACCCGCGCTGGGAGGACGGACAGAGGCTGACGCCGTGACGCTCTGCCGCGGCCCGGAGGCGTGCTGTCTGCCGCTAGGGGGAGCGACCTGCCGCCCTCGGCCCCGCGGGTCAGGGGGGGCTTTACTGCTCTCGTCCATAGGATATCAATCTGTTTTCACACTTTATTCTCTGGTGGGTTTTGTGTGTGTTTAAAAGGAATAAAAGTGACGCAATAACTCACAACAGAAGCAACCCATGGTGTCGAAATGCAGTCAAAGCAGGGTTCAGGGCCGGTTCAGGGCCAGCTCTGGACCTTTGGTGGCCTTAAACAAAAAGTTAGTTGTGGCCCACCATTTGACAATCACTGTTTAAAAATCAGGACGCGGGAACTCTAGAGATGTGGGCCATTCATCCATCAGCATTTACAAGTTTGTTCGAAATGATAAATACTCGTGTCTGAAAACCAAACAAATCAATAAATTGCTGGTGTTCTGACACATTGCAGATTTAATATTTTAACTCATTATGTGAGTAGGCTACACAACATATCATAGTCTGCTTATTTATTCAACTTGGTCTTGTGTAGCACCCTTGTACAGTTTATCCGCTCTGCTCTGAGGACTGTGGCTCCAGAGAACCATTGCAAACTCTTCTGTTTGGATGACGATAACGTAACAATAAACTACGCTTTAGTTTTCCGTTAACAGCCTGCTGAGGAAGATCCTCTCTTTCGCTCTCTGGTCCGGACGCAGCCCACCAGAGCACCACCTAGTTTGTTTATGCCTCTGGCCGGCCCTGCCACGGGTGCTCAAATATGGCCCGGAGTCTAAATGTCGCCCTCAGACCCAAATGATCATAGGCTTTACTGCAAATTTAAGTAAGTAAGTCTACCTCTATATTGCCCTCAATAACATCACATTGCATTGTGATATAGATCAAAAATGAATGTTCCAAGGCCTTGTTAAAGGTACAGTGGCTCTGTCAAAGCTTTGTAAAATGCATCCATGTGAATGACTCATCATGTTGACTACTGTCTGGGGCCCTTCGGGTCAAATATGTTTCAATTCCTCTGTGAAAAAAAAGAACACCGCTTACACAAACAGCTCAAGTAGGATATGGCAGTTTGGTCATTTTCCAGAAGAAAAGACAGGAAGGGCAAAATAATTATCTTTGCATTTATGGACAATAGGCCTGGTACTAGACTAAATAAATAGTAAGTGCGTCTACTTTAGCTAATAGTAAGAAAATAACTAAACAACAGCGGAATGCTATTAGATATAGTGTATATGTGATTATAGCCTACTGCCTAACTACCTACTTGTGAATTAATTGCTGCATTGAATAAAATGTCAAATGCAAATACTGGACCCAGTTCTTGAACCCTCTCATTGTTATAGGCCTAAAGTGTGCCTTCAGTTGTCGTCACGATATCCCAGCATGCACCACAAAACTGCGGTAGGGAATTTGCATTGAAACTAACGGCGTCTTCAGCAGTTATCAAGCTTTATCAGAGTTTCAGAGATTGAGGATTATTTTTGTGCACAGGGATTTACAAATGGTCGAAGGCAGAAGAAAGACAGAGATTTCACTGGATTGACAAAACTCCAGATCGACAGACAAGTGGATTTCCGGGACTAAACGGACTGCAGTGAGTCAAGCTTCACATTAATGAAGCTACAAATGGATTTCGGAATTAATTTGGGTTTTAATTTGGGGAACAGTTCAACCATCATCTCACAATGATTCAAAATCTTTATTAAGATTGTGTATTGCCATATTCTAATGTTGTTTTTGAAGCCGCAATTGAAAATTATTGGTAAAAAGCGAATACTTCAGTGCTTTTACTTAAGTAATAATTTCACTGAGCTACTTTTACTTGTATTGGAGTATTATTTGACCAGGTGTATCAGTTCTTTGACCACCTCTGCATTCAGGATGACACTGACGTTTGCATTTGAAACCTACTTCAAGGACAGGTGGGCTAAATAAGTGTCTAAATTTGACATACAAAAGCAAACATATTGAGTAAATCCTGAGAGAGCACAAGTACAATAAAAATACTCCATATATAAACTGCATTTTATTGGCACGACCTGACTGCAGCGGTCCACAACCTCATTTCATCTATATTAAGCATCTCTTTATGCCTATATCGCCGTGAACATGTTAATATTGATTGTGTGTGCTTTAGTAACTACTGCTTCAGTGTGGGGAGCTGTGTCTGGAGATGTGAAGCGCAGGATGCTGTGTGTATGTGATTGTATGTATGTAACATCTTTTGTTATATTTGTGCTGTGTTGTATCGGTGTGTTATTTGTCCCATCAAAAACATAAGACACCATGCATCTCAAGGGGCTAATATTAATAATAAAAAGTCACGACATTTTGGGGCAGGGTACCTATATAATTGACAGTTTGATTCAGTCGTGATTAAACCTCTAGCCCTCAAGTTGTTGTGGTTGTTGTTGTTGTTTTTTTTCTGTTGATGATGTTGAACTTGAGTTTTTATATTCCTGGTGACTCCCGGGGACTTTGCGTTTCATAGCGGGGCATTGCATCAGTCCCCTGCAGAGACATGCGCTTAAAGGTTCACTGTAAATCACATAGAGAACCAGACCAGCTATCACAGGAGGGGTTTGATGCACATGCAAGAAATTTACGTATTTGGAGATTTTAGTCGTTTTGTTTTTTTGCTATTTGTTGTAATTGTTGTATTAGTAGTAACTCATGAGCATATGACAACTACGATCGCTATTAAAAGTCGATCTGGACTGAAATTGTCTCCGAACGTCTGTGGTAATGGTGGAAGTTGGCATATAATACAAAATCCGTAATGTGGCATATTTGTCAACGTCATATAAATGATAAATGTAGTGGTAGTAGCCGTATTTCTCACTCCTAAACAGACTTTTCAGGTGGCTATGCAGCTCTCTCAATCTCATACAAAACTACGTGCTATTACAATCGATATTTTGGTCTAACACCCAAACCTATCAATTAAAAGCCACACCGTCAGAAGGCATTTGGAATTCAGTGCAGTGGGATAATATTAGTTTAAATCTCACTAGTCCCATTTTAATGAAGGCCCGGCGCTTTGCTAATTCAGAGGCTGCTCTTGAACAAACGATCGTCGGCTCTTCTAATGGGATGCGGCGCAGAGGTCGGGGAGCTAACCTTTTCATTAAACCCTTTGTAATTCTCCCGTTTTGCATGGCGACCTTTTTGTTCCCTGTCTTTTGTTAGCCAAGCGCACCTGACGAGATTACACCCGCCACCAAAACATCGCATTGCAAATCGTTGGCTTTTATTTCTCCATTGTTTATCTAAGTGGACTGATGTCTGGTAATAATTTATCAGAGATGGCAGAGCGAGCGTGGTTAAAGGTATTTTTTGGGTTTATTTTGCTTTTTTTTGCACACAGCAGTAAAATCTGACACTAGGGAGGAAAAGCTTTGGCAATATTAAGCACAACAAAGGTAGATTTGAAATGGGACAATCACTGCTTTTATTAACCTTTTTAATAAATAATACTATATCAACATTAGCAAGCAGATACACACCTCTAACTCTGAGTTTAATCGGACACATTGAGAGCAATCTTTCTCTCATTAAAGCTATGTCACGAGGGTGTTTTGTTTTTATTGGTCATGAAAAATGTCTTCTGTATTGGACCTCATCACGAGTACATTTATATGGCCAGTAAAACAATTTTACACGCGCAAGCTGAAATCTGATAAATAAAACAGCTGGCAACACGTGTCAGTTAATCAATGGCTTTAACCGTTTGTATGGCATTTCACAAAAATCTAATTATTCCAGAAATCGGATCATTCAAAAACCAAATACTCTTCACGTTTAATCCTAAATGGGCAAGATGCTTTATTGATTAACAATTTGCACTCAAGTAAAAGTACAGTTTACAGGGCTGAAAATATACTCAATCACAAGTACAAGTACTGCTGCCAAATGTGTACTTCAGTAATAGTAAAATCTAGGGAAAAGAAAAGCACTACTCAGCGTACTGAGTAATTTTAGCAGCATTTTAGATCCATCTATTATACAAAACGTGTTCAATTCAACTGTTTCAAAGACTGAATTCATTTGTTTTAAACCACAATCCACCAATCTAGGCTAGCAGAGCAGGCGATGCAGTTTGCTCTGAGCGATTTTAGGTGTAGAAAGGATATAGCAGCGAGATAACTGTGAATAGGGACAAATGGGACTTGAGCTTTACTCAGTACTCATATGATTATTTAAATGTAACTAATAAGAAAAACTCCTGCACACTGTCTCACTCTTTATTCATATATTAACATGATGCCTTCCTTCTTTTCACTTTCATCAGGTATATATATTCTAACCTGTGTGACAGTGTGCGGGAGTTTTTCTTAAGCTTTCAGTGTCGTTCCCCCTACGCACCTGTCACCAGTCAGGTGGTCAGTTATACTTATACAGTTATATCCAGAAATAAATGCAACTAATTACAATGACATTGCTAAAAACTATACAAGTACAATCGCTGATTTATAAATCTACTCAAAAACTACCGCATTCGTAATTAGTTACTTTCTACCCCTGCATATTACACGTAACATACAACATATTGCAGAATGTTACTGGAATCACAGCACATTCATATATATTTTCATTTGCTTTTGATTTGACAGTCATTTGGAACAATAGTAATTACTTCAGCAGGACAGTAAAGGTTCCCCGTTCCTACTTCTTCTCCTCTTAGCAAAGGAAAAAGTATATCGTAAATGTGGCATGTAGTGACAAAATCAAACCACGGGGCGTTGTCTGTAGCTAATTAAAAGAACACAACATCTGTTTTGCCCACTGTATAAAGCTGTTCTAAACCGTTGCTCGCGCAAAAAAAAAAAAAAAAAGAATGCATGTGGAGACTAGCGATGTGAAACGGATTTATGTACAGACAAAATAAAGAATGACTCATATGTTGCTTTACATTTGGGCATATTATTCTGCAGTCCTGAGTCACACTTCTTGCCACAGCTGCCCTGGGGCGAACTGACCAGTGAGCTTCAAACACGCAATCCAGTCAAGTTTGCTATTGCGTCTTGCCTCTTTTATCCACTGGAGAGAGCGGGATTCTATTAAACAACCTTTTGGTCATAGAAACTGCACTGTCCTGGCCCACTATCATAAAACCATATCATATTCTTTTCACATACATAGTAAAATGCAATGCTCTTCCGCAAGTAGAAAACCAGTCTCAAGCCCATTACATTACGATCAGATCCACAAACCATGGAGAATGTAGTAAAGAGCCTTTGTGGCTTCTGCTCCTCTCCGTCGCCTGGTGCATTAGGGAAGTATTTTTCCGACTTATTTGAAATCCTCTGGTTATGAAGCCTCCTCTCCATCATACAGTCCCCTCCACGTTCGTCTCTCATCCATAATTCAAGCCGTTCATCTCGGAGCAGATTGAATTGTCACAACAAGCCGGCGCTTTCGGGGGATAGAGAAGTCCGGGATTAGTGTCTGTGGTAGCGCCCCATCCGCTGTGTAATGTGCCTGATCTGCGCACTCTGACCTCCACACAGAAAAGGGGAGCTCCAACATCAGCCCACATGCAGAGATTAGGAGGAGAGAGCTTTGCAGTTTAGAACGAGATTGAATCAATATTAGAAGTTATTTGAAAAAAGCTTAATAACCTGAAATCTGCACGATATAGGTCAATCCTCCAGTTATAATAATAATAATACATTTTATTTAAAAGCGCCTTTCAGAACACCCAAGGACACTGTACAAGAGAATAAAGTTAATAATACAGTTATTGTATTCCAAACCACAATTCATGGCTCAAGATCCGGGCAAAAAGTCTGATAATATGGTAATTAAGCTTTTATCTATGTTATAGGCCTAATGTTGTTTCTTCATCAACACATACCTTGAGTTGTGTTTAGTCTAATTTGAGTTGCACAAACTTAGTCTGTAACCTTTCCTAAAACTGAAAACACTCTTCTTCAGGTGGTGATTCATGTACCTTCACTAAACCCTTCAACTTTCAGCTTGTTTTCAGCCATTGTTTTTGGCCTTCACTCTTTAGTGCAGCGGCAGAGGTAAAGTACTTGCATCCTCTGCTGACAACCGATCTTTCCCATGCTCTAAAAACAAGACCCACTTTTTTTTTAATTTTTCCATACAACATTTTAAGATGATACTAGCCAATACAACAGTTTTAAATGATTAATAATGCATAGTGCCTTATCTTCATATGTATCACCGTGACAAGGCTAACCTACATTGGGCTAACCTGCTTATGCCAGATTGATATGTGTATCACTCTGAATTTAGTTTTACACAATATCAATCTGGACAGGCTGGTCATGACGAATATTTGAATCTGATTGGTCAAAGCTTCACAAAAGGAACTGAGGAATCAAATTGTTGTTAAATCCAGTCAGAGAAAAGCACAGACTTCTTCCCCGTCCTCAGATACACAAAGTGCTTCTCTGTCAGCATCATGTTTGTTTAGGTTCGTACTTTTGACTTCAGCCCAAACTACAATGCCAAACTGTGATTGGTCCGTCACTCCGTGGCCGGGCTAAAACCCAAAAGTGCGAGCCTGACCAGATGGACTCTCAAGAGTTTGTGAACCAAATATTGCAATAATTCATTTGGCCAAGTTGGACTTGCTTAATACTGAGAAAATGAGGTGCCATGTTTGGGCAACAGTTGTTTAGTGCCTGGACAAGACATAAATGTGGTGTGTGAGTGATTGGTAGGGTTTGGTAGGGGCCAACGTGCAGATTGACAGCCTCCCTTTCATCAGTCACTAAGGGCAGCTGTGGCTACAGTACCTTACCTCCATCCAGAATGGAGTGAATGAATCATGCACAAAATTGTAAAACAACTTGGAGTATGTAGTAAAGTGCAAAGACTGATGCCATTTTGCAGCTTTTAACCATGTTATAACTTTGTTCCCTTATCAAAATCATACCTGGGGTTGTATTTTGCTTAATTCATGCTTGTTTCATTTATCCTGTTTATGAACTTCTCTCCCTTTGAGCCTAAGAAAACACATTTCCCAGATTTGTGACATCTACGGTAGAAATCCGGTGACCTCCTGCATCCATAGATCCTCACCAGACTTGTGCTGAGCAATTCTGCCATCAAAACATGTTCATTACTGCATGCTTTTTTGAGCATGTCAAGAGCAAGCAAGCAAGCTTTTCTCTCACACCAAATCCTGATGAGGGAAAGCCTGAATAATGTGGGCTTTTCAATACATAAATTACTCAGCATCGTGGGATATAAAATTAATGAATAAATAGATATAAACATTGATAAAACAGCATTTTCAATCTTAAATTATGCTTCTTCTCATCAATATTCACATACAGTATGAATTGATCAACCACATCAATCCGATGAAGTGCAGAAAACAAATTGACGTACAGTTTGTCAGTGGCGTTAATATGAAAATGTCAGATGATACGGTCCGTTTGTCGTGGATGAAGATGTTATTTGAATTCACCATCTGCTTGTATTGAATGTTGTGAGGTGCATAAACCTCCTTAGAAGGTGTTTCTTGTATAAAGCTTCATTACTGAACTCCCAGATGCTGCAGCAGACTCTCACCTTCTCATTACCAGCTCAACAGACTGACACCTGCAGCAATTATCCATCTCTGCTTTTTACACGGAGTTTTATCAAAGCTGTCTGGTGTGTAGAGCTCAGATACCGTCATCTATGTGATCAATTTAATTTTTCATTTCATTTCTTGACCCATACATTTTCCATTTTTATTATGCACACTCTATACTGTACATACATGTTGACATTCGCGGAATGCATGACCTTTTCTTGTTTGGCGCTGGCCTGTGGTATAAGCAGTAAAAGCTTAAGGCACAGGTATGAGCTTTTTTTTTTTTACAACACAGGTCAACCCCAACAATGTCACATGTGTTATAAAACATAGTTGCCCAATGCGAATCTGGGAGAGAAGTACAATCATAATGTAGTATCAGAAGAGTTTATGATAAATCCAAGCCTCATAGTTCATAGCCATGTGAAAAATGTGCAGTGCGTTATAGCAAAAAAATGTGGAAGAGGTACAAAGAATATGACAATGGCCAAAAATATGTACATAGGCTATATGTACCATCAAGTGTAGAAGAGATTTAGTTTAAAATGAACACTGATAATGTAAAGAGTTGGCTGACTACTGTTCCTCGTACAATTTGTTCAAATGCAGAATGGTCAGGAACTAGACCATAAAGGGGTCCAGAGAACTCTCCTAACTCAGGATGGTCCACGCAATCACAGCTGCCAGTTTGCAGCACGTGTCTCTCAAATGCAGAAGACCTCTCTCTCTCATTTCTCTTCTACAGAAATCAGTGCCGTTTCTCAGTCTTCTGTGTTATTTTCACCCCTTTTTTTACTCGTGAGCCGCCGCGTTTGTTTAGACACAAACGAACCATTCGATTATCTGATTGGTCAATTCTCCAGTCAGTCAAGTCCATTTGAAATTGACAGAATATGATTCCAGACACACATTAGTTCACACCCCACTCACTGTTTTCTTAATTTGGGATTTTTTCTCAAAGCACAAACATCTAAGTACAAAAGTACACACAGGATGATGGATTTAAAATACTTACATTAGTAAAAAGTTGGTCATTCTCTTCTGATTAATACAGATGGTTTGTAGAATGGGTTGAGACGTGTTGCAGTAAATCCTTAAGAAGAAGAAGAAGAAACAAACTAATGTCCAGAGTCCCCCAAAACCTTGACTTTAATGAGTTTCTTCTACAGCACAGATACACACAGAAGAATGAACAAGCATGTTCTGGTGGTTTAGTCTGACTTTGCTCTTGGTGCTGTGTGTCTGGAGCAGCTGTTAATTCACTCTGAGAAAACAGAAAACATGGCCGCCCTGCAGTCACACGCTGAGATCATCAACACAAACAGGCTTTACACAAGTCCACAGCAGCAACCTCAGATAAAACAAGCTGCAAAACCACTTAAATGCCTTGATACCACCAAACTGTGAAAAACAGATAGTTCTCTCTTTCCTAATGTATTTCTAACTCCCAAATTGGCTTTGTGCATAATGATGCCCTGGCTAGTTCCGGTCACAAGAACAGTCACCGTGGCCGTAGAGTCAGACTAAAATATATCCCTTTGCGCTATAATAGGCTACTGAAAGATCATGCCGTGCACAGCGAGTTGCGGTTGGATATCACATGCTCAAAGATTTAATTAAAAATGGGAGTTACTCATTGGAAGGCACTTGAGAGTTTATAAAGGCAGATATTAATGTCTAAAAACGTATGTTAACTTTTATCCAAACGTAAATTATAGATTATTTCAGTTTATGGCATTATTTTAATTATTTCTTACGCTTCAAAATTAGCATTAACATCAAAACAAAGAGACCTACCTTTATAAACAACCACTACATTTAAAGGTAACTCTGAGTAAGCTCTTGATCCGATCTTTGCCTTCTATCTATATATGTCTCATATAGGTTATTAAAGAACCAAATGGGTGGGATTGAGTGGCTTAGAGGAAAAAGCCAGAGGCACATCCAATAAAATGAAGAGCTCTTTATTGATGGGGACTAAGCCTAAGAGCATACAAAGTAAGAACCGTACCAGCTGTCCAAATAAGCAGTCAAACAATGATATAGAAAATACCCCATGTCACCCCATGTATTTCCAATATAATTAGCAAAAAAATCTAGGCCTGTACCATGTGAGCAAATAAAACACAGCATCGCCAGCGAGTACCACATAAACCATAACATTAAACCTCTTGGTCGGTAATAGGAATACGGAAATATTGATGTCTGTGTTAAGACCTGGATGCACAGTGGATCTGATGGTGTTGGGGATAACTTCAATGGCCAGCACTTTGAGGTCGCTGATTTTACACTGTTTCGACGACATGAAAAGTTAAGCGACGGGATAATTGAGATTTTGTGATCTGATTGCATATTTGTGTTCTGTTTTTCAGCCTCCGTTTTGTGAGTCCAACATAGAAACATACATGAGCTGTACACGATGTCATATACTGCCATGTCGGCGGAGTCTTTTTGCAATTTGTGTATTGTTTGATGAAGAATGTTTTTTGCCCAAATGAACTGATTTGTTGATGTCCGATAAATGGTTGCATGATCCAAGTCCTGGGTCTGGGAGCTGGGAGGTAGTTTTTGACCAATTTCTCTCTTAAAGTGGGAGCCCTTCTGCCTGGGCTGAACAAAGGCAAGTGGCTGAATGGGAGAGGGACTTAGAGATGTTCCGGTGCATCAGGTATTTTAGCATTAGCAATAAAACTCTGTAGCTTTTCACCGCACTTTCGGCAAACATAGATAAGCGACACCTGATTTACAATTGAGCATTTGCTTTTCAGAGATTATGGGAACTGCTTTGCACTCAAGTCATTTGCATTTCCACTGCGCAAATAAACAAACTGAAGCTTTGGTCCGCTTGTGACCCAAACAATGACCCAACACAAGCAGTCTGCGGTGGAGGCTGGGCCGTCTTACAATGCACTCACACCAAGAGCGACGTGAGCGACTTGTTAGAGCAGCTCCCATTTATTTCCAACGTAGCCTCGTGGAGGAAGTGACGAGGCGCGCAGAAGAGTTGAACTGCAAATTCAGAGCAATGTCGGGCCAACACCTTTTGACAGACACTTGCATGGGATTATTCGAGGCACTAAACGCACTCCTAATTAGTCCCTCCGTTTGATAACTTCCCCTTGAGAGCTGGAGACAATAAGACAGCGAACAGGGCTCAGGAAGGCAGGTTTGACGCTCTTGGTGTGAGTGCGCGTTTATTCATTATTTGCCTCAAAATTCTACAAACAATAACCCCTAATGACAAGAATGTTGTTTAAAATGTATAAAAAAAAAAAAAGATTTAAAAAGCAGCCTTAGGCAAACAATGCATTTAAATAATACGTTTTGGAATAAGGCTGTAACATAACAAAAAGTGGAATACTTTTTACATGCGAATGCACAAAGAGGTCTTAATTTGCTTTATAAATGAAGTGGATTTGATTTGAAGCCACTGGAACTGATTAGGCTACACATGTTAAAACCCTGAACAGAAAAGCAGTCATGGCAACTACGGTAAATGCATTATTTGATGAGATGATTTGATGATTCTGTATTTAAAGAATCATATTTCTACACAGTTTTCCCTTTTCCATGGAATGATGCAGGTGAGTTTCCACCTTCGGAGAGTTACATGTCAGTCTGGAGAGTGTATTAGATCATCTGAGCCAACAATTCTGTAGGAAATACAGGTATAGTCCTATATATAGGTTACATGTGGCTTTGGTGACCTAGTTCACTGTGGCCTTGATCTTCTTGTTCTGGGAGGCTTTGGTTGTTTGGTTCTGAGGGCTGGACTGGTCACCGGCCCACTGGGAGTTTTCCCGCTGGGCCGGTGCACTTTTAGGCCGGTCACTGTCAGACTTGCGCAGCACAATGCAGAGTCCTGATATCACACTTCTACAGCCCGCTCTCAATCAGCTTTCTCTTCCTATGCTCTGCTCCACTTCAGCACAGGTCCACAGACATGGGCCGGCTCGGGTGTCGACGACCGACAGAGCAACGCGGCCCCCATGCCACCTCCTGCGCGCGCACCTTTTTCGCGCAGAGCCATCAAAGCGATTTCCGTAGCCGCGCGCATTGTGCTAAGGAGCAAGTAACTCAAAACATGAGTTCAGATGCCCTGATGCAAGTCTGCGAAGCCTGGATTTTTTTAGGGGCCACTTTAAACCAACGTTGTTCACTGCAGCGCGCCACGTCCAGGAGCATTTCAAAGAAGCACACTCTTGGGGCATGAACAGGGGGATCTGATGGAAACGTTTATTTTATTTAGTGATTCAATTTAAATAATGAAATTTGACAAATTAGACAACTGTAAAATATTTCTAGTATTGTTTTGTTTTAAATTTGTTATAGCATTGGTTTATACTGTACTCAAAAATACAGCCTTAATGTATTTGGGTGTATGGAAAAATAAATTCAGCCAAATTTGCTACAACAGGCCAAGGATTATTAAGACCATCTAAAATGCACTAAAACCAAAAAGCACTCCTGTTTTGGACCAAATCCCTGTAGTTACATTTGAATGAATATACACAAATATTAAATTAAGCTTTTCCTCGTGAAAAGATAAGTTGTAAAAAAATAAATAAAATAATAATCATCATTTTCGTGGCTTAATTGCTAGATAGCTGAGGCCAGTCCAGACCAAAAAGTCCAGGGCTGATTTTTTTGTCTCCCCGTCCAGCCCTCCTGAGAGGTCTTAGTCTTTTGGTTCTGGGAGACCCATGCGATCTGTTTCTCTGTGTTTTGACTATAAACTTACGATGTTCTTCTTGCCCTTCAGACATGTGTCCAAGGGGTAATAATGAACACATTTTCTGAATATGTTGGGGGATATATGATATAGTCGAGCTTAAGAACAGAAGGTGGAAGATATCGGCGGCCGTGGGTCAGCGCTCCACAGCTGGAAAAAGCAGATTATTGTTGATGAATGGATTGAAAATACAGTAGGCTGTTAATTCTCGTGCCTTTAGGGTCCCACACGGCATAAGCTGAAGAACAAGCAGCCAAACAAAAAAACAATACATCAATGAATTAACACAATAAAACAACCTGCAGGTCTTTTGATTGGATGTTTAGTTTAGTTGTCTTAATATTTATGTAATTTCAGATCATCAGGTGTTAACCGCATGCAAGTTTAGCTATCATTCTCAGTATATAAAAATGTTTTACAAAATGTGGCACATTGAATTCCACAATGCGTTGAAGTAGTTTATTACATGATGCAAAAGGTTCCGCCACCTTCTTGTCTCTTGAATGTTCCTCAAAATGGCATGAAACCTATCATTTATCAATTGCATTCAAAGTGTTTTTATTTCTCGTACGCATTCTTACTGAGTGTGGCTGCTTCTCCAAAGATCTGACCTGTAATTTGACCTGGTGGTATAATTTCCTCCATGAAACTAAATGAGTATAATGCTTATTAAGTTTAAATCAAGTTAGTTTAGCAGTAAAACCTATTGTAAGGCTCTCAAATCTGAATGCTCTTTGACATATAAATACAAATCTTGAACCTAATACCAATTTGTGTGAGAAAAATCATAATTAGATATTTATGAAAAGGACATTGAGCGCTGTAAATAACTGGACTATATTAATTAACAGGAAGGAATATGGATTGATTCAAGGCTGTTGTCTTTTCAAATCGCTACATATGCTAATTCCATGTGTGGGATCACAGCTTTTTTGTGCTGTATTGCCATGACAACAATAATGCACTTGCACTCCATAACAAGCAGTGACCTTCACACCTGCTCCACAAGAGGGAAAATGTGTTTCTGAAACATCTGTCTGTTCAAAACTAAATGAACAAACAATTATATCACATTCAATGAAATTTGTGTGGAAACTTTGCTGTCAAGATTACGATGACGAGCAGTGAAGTGTGTGGAGCAGTGAAGACTCATCTGCTGGAGTAGTGCATGACAACGTGCAGTTGGCTGTATTGTCATGCAAACAAAGAATGATATTCACTAACAAAAACCTGAGTTATAACAGCAGAACGATGAGCTGATGGAATTCCTCATATGTCCAGGAGAGTTCCATATTCCATCAAATATTTTAAAAAATCAAGATACTTCGACATCCAAAAGCCATTTTCAATCTACAAAGCTGTTCTTAGAAGCTCAGTTTAATACTGCTCTGAGCTGAGATGGGATGATTTCCCAAGGACAAGACGCCTAGCAGTATTCAAGTGTTAAGGTCGAGCTTCTCAGACCAGCTCCACACATTGAAAAGGACGTTCGGATGGAAGTGGAAACATTATCCAGATGACTACCTTCCACAGTGAGCCCGATCTGTCCCCATTTCACCTCAAAGTATACATTTTGAGGATACTTCAGGAAGGTACGACGACTGCATCTGCTGATACATTGGAAATTTGTTCCTACGAAGAGAAAACGACGCATTAGAAATAAAGCGAAGTGCACGGTGCAGCAGTTGGAGCCCCCGCCTCCCATCAAGGAGCTCATGGGTTCGATTGTCACGTCACACACCACTGGCTTCCTCCACTGTCCAAACACATACAATACAAATCGCCCTTGGTGAATGAATGTGAGAGTGAATGGTGTATCTGTGTCTACGCTAACCCTGAGCCCTGTCCAAGCGGTGGAAAATTAATTAATGAAAAAAATGTATGAATAGCGGTGAAGCTGGAAATAGTTTTTGGCTTCTTTGCAGTTCTGACTCCTATTACAACAGAAGTAACCCTTTTGGCTCACTGAATACTGTGATTTTAAGAATTACAAAACAGTTTCCTTGTACCATTGTCTTACATCGAGCCATCTTTTGTCCACAGTTATTTTAGAAGATTTAAAATGATGAAAAAGCTCAAAAAACACCAAAAAGCAATCAATAGTAGCCAAATCTGTCATGTTTTTTTTTACAGCAGGGCAAAACGTTCACAGAGATACAGTAGTCAAAATACTGTTAACAACCCAATAAACCGCTGTTAAATACATTCATCACACTATAGTGTCAGAACAGTTTAACGGCCAATTTAGTATTTAGCATATTAAAAACTTCCTTGGTTTAACATGCAGAATTTAAAGTGCGTACGACAGGTTTTTATGATTTTCTCATTTTGACTTTATTTGGTGTATTTATACCAGTTTTACACCAATCGAATAGTTATTTGTGAAGAAAAGATGCAAAATCTTTAAAAAAAATAAAATAATAATAATTACAGGAAGTGACATATCCCCATCACTATGGCTACTCATTCCAGACAAAGTTTATGCATAATTTACACAAAGAAACAATTTTGACACGCTGAGCTTTATTTCAACAAAATAAAGTCGCTCTCATGTATTTTTTATTTGTCAAATAAAATAAATGGTGAAGTTAAATTTGTTTTTGCCCAGTGTTTGCAGGGTAATTTCCAAGTGTGATGTCGTCAATTACAAACAGGAAGTGAAATTATAAACCTAAAAAATGTGGTATTCTGGGATAAAATGTTTACAATTCTTAGCAAAATTCAAATTCATATTTATCTTAAATGCATTTTTGGTTCAATGAGTCATCCGACCTGGCACTTTAATGAGCGTGAAAAGCTGTCTAAAATAGAGTATTTAACTCTGCAGCAGGAGATCTGATACTTGAGTAATCGTAATTCACTTAACTCACTTCAACCATGAAATCCCCTCCCAACAAGAGCAATTTTGTCGTATTTTCCATCAAAGCAGGTCAGTGGAAATCATGCCTCCGACTTCTGACTTGTTTTTGAAGGTCTCGTTGTAACCCATCCGGGACTAAACAGACCTTGAACTCAAATAATAACAAACCCCGTTCCCCGGCAGGTGTCAGCGAGGCATCTGTCAAAACATTGCCGTAATGACAATCAAACTGGGCGCACATTCAGGTTGTTTAGATAAAAGTCAAACACCTGTGTCTCGGCTCCTCACTGTGCCCCTGTGTGCTCGCTATCCTGTTTTATTCATCGCTGCAGCCCCGCACCTTCTGCTGAGTTTACACATTCATTCTTTTATGAACAGCAGGACGTCACGGAGGCACTGGGAGGCGGGCACAAACAGGCCGCTCCTGAATAAAACAAAAAGGAAAATTAGCGTTTACTGCACTTCATATCCAAACAGGCTGCAGGTCAGACTGCTACAAACACGTGACTGCTGGCGAAAGGGGTGGGCTTGTGCGTGTGTGTGTGTGTGTGTTATTGGAGGGAATGTGAATTTGATGTCATGTTGAAAAATGCCATCTATGAACATGCCCGATTTGGAAAGCTAAGCAGGGTTGGGTACTGCGATGAGAGACTGTGGCGCTGGGAATGAGGTGCTGCGCTGGGCAATGGCTCAGCGCCCACTTTGCCTTGTATGGAAGTGGTGGATGGGCGGATGGTGCAGATTGGCAGCCTCACTTCTGTCAGTCTACCTCAAAGGCAGCTGTGGCTGGAGTGTATGCATGCGTCTTTGAAAGTGCTAATTAAATCAAATCCTGGGCATTATTATTATTATTATTATTTCATTTCTAAAAAGTTGAAAAGAACACGTTAGAACAGTGATTCCCAACATTTTCACACCCTGTAGCAGCTATTATAATGTCTGGCTTTCCGAGTACCAGATCCAAACCCAGACAATATAAGGCCTAAATAAATGCTAAACATGGTCTAAAATTAGACTAAACTGTGGATAAAGAAGTTGTAAAATCGTAAATTATTCTCTAGAGAAAAATCACATTTTCAAACTGCAGAGGGCCCCGCGGACCACCAGTTTTTTCTCATACTACCGTTTGAGAAACAATGGGATGGAAAGTAAAATGTGTTTTCTCTCATGCCTGTACATGTGCGCAGGCTGAACACATGAAATATAGTAGGTCACCCGCCGACCTTTGTCAAACTTGTGATTCTTTTACCTCCAAATCCAGCAGAATTTCACATTTCGGGTGTTTTAACAGAAAAACCCAAATCGTGTGTCTAATGCGCCCTTTATCTAAATATGTAATGTGGAGTCTTGGGCTGTTGACAAAATGAAATGCTAACGCTGTGAATGTTTGGATACATAGATGAAAATGTTGAAAATGATCAAAGCTTTATTGCCATCATTTGCATCACCCACACAGACGCTTATGCAGTATACAGTATGCAATTCATTATTAAGTAAACGGCTAGTTGCTACTACTTCTACTGCAACATATCTGAACGATTATACTGTGTATTTAAACATATTTTGGTGTATCTTTTTGCTGCTCATATTCTAATTGTGTATTGTCACAACAGAAGTCGCATAGTATGCAATTGGTTCAAATTGCCAAACTCCTAGTTGGTGTACAAAAACACTGGACTCACTTTTCCACCTCAAATAGCAATAAAATAAATATTGATGAATGAAAAAGTACCATAGACTTCAGACCATATCAGATAAAATATTCTCTAAACGTATTTAAATGCATTATTGCTTCTACATGAACCCAATCTCTGCCAGCGGCTTTTTAAAATATTGCACGATGATTTGTCAAGAGCAATTTTCCATGTTAAATCAATTCAGTTTCGAAAAAAATCTCCTGAATTTCAGTGTCAAAATCCTCATCTCCAAAGCCCTCCGCGCACACTGTTGAGCTTCTGTTTGAGTGTGACAGAGACGAGGGGCAGGTCTGTGTCACTGGAGGAGGACCACTTTTATGAACACAGTGGAACATAAAGCCACGTCGGACCTTCTGCCGGTTTTTTGGGCTGGTTTTCAGATGCTCACGCCTTGGATGCTGAAGCCTGGCAACCCTGACCCCGCTTCCCCCCATTACGTAACTGTTGAGACATGGTCTAAAATCCAGCAAAAGCACGGATTATTCGCACGTCAGAGCTGAGCTGGATGTTTTGGAGAGATGCAAAAGGAAAACATCCAGAATATTGTCTACACGTAAAACTATTACAAATGGGAAAACAAAGAGAGACATGCCTAGTGTAATCTCCGAAACAAGGGTATATAAGTGTTATTTATGTCCTTTTGTGGTGAAAGTGTCCATCCACATTTTGTGCCGTACTTGATTTTAAACCAACATATTCCCGTTTAAATATTGTCCGAATATCCTTAACAAGACATTTGTTCATTTTTGAGAGTCGATGCGACAGAGGAAAAACTGCTTTTGAGGAGATCCAAATCCACTTACCTCGCGCCCGCCCGTCCCGCCCCTGTCAGAGTTCACGGGCCAACAGACTGCCTTTCAATGCGCGATCAATACCGCACCTGTCGATAGCCACGTATTTGTAGTGCGGTATTTAACCCCTCGGGGCTTTAGCGAACGGGGCGGAACGCGCTGACATGAATCCCCCCAGCAGTGAAATCGTTACAGCAGGTCTCCACGGAGCTGTCATGTTCGCGGAGCGTTCATGTGAGCGGTCGATACAGAGCAGAGACAAAGATATCAAACGGCACACTGATGGATCTGAGCAGGTTTATTTTGGACACGAGCTCGGGGTTTAACTGGCTTTGTGTTATGAACGTAGACATGTGTGTTAAGGAATTGATGGTTCCTGTATTGATTGACCATATTTTCATGAGAAATATCACTTTTTATGGAAGACTTTTTGGGCCTTTTGTCTGGTATTTAGGTTTCATCTCCAACATGTGTAGAGGATGATTTTACGGTTTTGTCAATTGTAAACCCGGCAACATTCATCTAGAACAAATCAGCAATCAGGTCCACTGACTTCCTGTTCGTGGCATGTCACCGAGGCAAGCAGTAGGTTTTCAATTGCAGCGTTCAGTTTGCTATAAAAAGGTAACGTGACTTTTTTTTATTTTGTTTTCAAACCTACCAGCAGTTGTTTTTATTATATTTTAATAACAGCAAGTAAATATAGTGTGCAGAAGGAAGGTGAAAAGCGTTCATGAGCACTGCCTTGACTGCAGGATTACTCAAATATGCATGAATGAAATACAACTGAAGGAACCAACATGGATAAAAAGCACAAAGTCAATTTTACACAATATGTTCATCTCATTTTAACACTACATGTGTCGACTAGGAATAGTCAGAGCATACTAGTTTGTGTTTTCATTGTTTTTCATTACGTACTGGATGCATACAAAGCTAATAGACCACTCCATATTTCGGGATGCCAAAAGTGGTTCAAAAAGTTTAGTAAAATAGTTCCATGTTAATATATAAAATGGAAGTATAGAGTTACTGTCTAGAATGTAACAACTGATTTATGATTTTAAGTCAAAATTGTACAGACAAAGTATTAAAATAAACGTTTGCAAATAATAAGAGGTTTCTAGTTTTCCCCACAGGTTTTTTGTAGTTTTTTTCTTGCCGAGAAGGAGGGTCCAAGGCCTTCATTTGGCTAAATTCCTATGAACGCTGCTTGATCTGCTTCTCTATTTCATTGTCACCCATCGAACCAAACGCAGTTGTGATTTTGACTGTAACAAAAATAATTGAATTGAATTGAAAAAGTGACTATATTGTAAGAAGCTGTGCAGGACACACTCAAATACATTTCACAGCGTTCAATCACCTCTGGATAAGTGGAAGTTGAACAGTTAACACACGTCAATTCCATGTACCCTATGAAAACATTTGCTTAAACTCTTTATTGACGGTTGGGGTAAGCCACTAAACAAACCATTTTCTGAACACCTGAAAGGTCTTTTGGTGTGTTAGACAGATTGATTGTGGCCTGGGGATTGGCCTGGTCTTATCGCTCTGTTTTCCTGCTGAACCAGCGCGTTACAGTCCCGAGATGTAAACAGCAGTCTGGAGGCCATTAATTATGCACGTCCATGGAAAAGAGTTAAAATATGGGCGAAGAGAAGACGTCCAAATCCCAAAAATCTGTGGAGAGAGGAGGAGATAGCTCTTCACCGCTCCGAGTGGCTCCTTATCCTGTTTGGCACCTGTTCAACAGCAGCACACACCAAAATATGCACATTTTATTTCCCTGTTTTATACCAGGGGATTTATCTTTTATTTATCAGAGTAGCAGAAGTCTATTTTAGATATGGACAGGTTTTGTGCAATATATGTGTGTGTGTGTGTGAGACATTAAACTTAAATCAAATGTTTCAAGTTCTGGAAGAGGTTCAAACATAATTTTAATTAGGAAACTGTCTAACAAATAAGATCTCAAACGACATTTCAAATCATTCATAAAAGAAGTGCTAAATTCCTACTGTATATGCTAA
Source organism: Chaenogobius annularis (assembly GCA_015082035.1). Classification (NCBI taxonomy): domain Eukaryota; kingdom Metazoa; phylum Chordata; class Actinopteri; order Gobiiformes; family Gobiidae; genus Chaenogobius; species Chaenogobius annularis. The sequence goes on along the minus strand of BJKM01000181.1, from coordinate 717,409 downwards.
ATTCTTTGTCAAAATGAGTAACCTGCATTTGTGAACCATCAGGAGTCATATTGTTGCTGAACGCTTTCACAATTTCATACAAAACAAAGCAAATCTGGGACACATTTTAAAGCCAGCAGTCTTGTACCTGGATCACGGTTTATTTTGAGCAGAATCTCATCTTTTGGTATTAGATTTATGCTCTCTGATTGGCCGGCTAGTGGAGGAGACAGCGGTGCACGATGGGAGCTCTCTGAAGATTTGGAGGAAGCGCAGATTGATGAGGTTTATTTAGAGAGGACTTGAGCACAGAAACAGAAACATGTCGCTGAGCAGGAGGGATGGGGAAATAAGAAAGACATGTAACAAGCAACATCATGTACCAATCATCTATCTATTGGATATTTCAATGTCTTTCTTTCCCCTTTTTTAAAACAATACAGCTAAATCAACCATTTTCAGCCCTATAGATTGTTTTTGGGCTTTTGTAGCTTGTAGTAGGCCAGCTAGTGGTTCTCAAAGTGCAGTACAGGTACAACTCGGGGTCGTAGTTTGGATCGTTTGTGTGGAGTTTGCACGTTGTTTCTGGGGGGGTTTCCTATGGTTTTCTGTGTGTGTCACTCTTAATTCGAGTTCAACACATTATCAATCTGCGATGGCTCGCTCGCTTAAAGCTATCGCGTAAAGGTGGAACGTTTCCACAAATACTTCCAGCTGATTGGCCGAAGCTCAACAAAAAGGAGCAAGCAGGTAAATTAAACTTTTGTTCAATCGAGTTGAGCAATAACTCAGAGTCCGCTCTTAACCGGCCTTTGATAGAGCTAACCAGTAAGATTGGTTGTTGTTAGGCTTTTAACCTAAGCTTTTGGGAAGGCTATCGTTTTACTTTAGCTAGCTAACGTTACATCGGTAAGTAAACGCTAGTGTCTGGTCTTACTTGCGCAAATCGGGCAGTAGCTTTTGACCTGAGTTGTTTTCCTGAGTTGTTTGAGCGCTCTTGTGTTTTTTTTTTTTGTCAACTCGTCAAAACATTTTCTGCCTTTTCATAGTTCTCAAATAAAGTGAGTTTTTTTTAACTGCATTCTGCTCATCAGGGCCTGCGGTTGCATCATGGGTTTGTTTAAACGTAAGCAATAAAAACACCTGTGACTGAATACATGCCAGATACATGCTGTAAGTTTAATGCCATACTATGGAACATACAAGGCAAAGCAATCACATCTCCATGAAGAAAAGTTGCCTTCAATCTTAATTATATTTCTTTTTTGTGTTAAAAAAGCTTCGTCTATACCAATTTACCAACAAAGATTCAGCAGTTTATGTTTTCCACAATGTGTTGTAAAGTGGAATAAAACTTGGTGTTAGTCCTAGAAAAAGTGATCTTAAAGTGTGCAAATCTTGGATGTATTTGTTGGTTGTGTTTCTGGAGAGCGGCTGAGAGCTAACAAGGACAGAGCCGAGAGCTAAATCTGATTAGCAAACGTTATCTGCAAAAAACATGCTCTTTTCTCCATCAACACAAACCAATGGGCCACGCGCTTATTTTTGGCCTGACTGCAGATTAAAGATGAGATCGTAGATAAAACGCTGACTCAAAAGCTACAGGAAAAACGTATTAAACTCGTGAACGTCTTATCTGCATTTCATAAAGTCATTTAAAGGTTCCCTGTTTCTCTAATGTAGCAGTAATTTTCTGAAGATGTGATAAGATCAGAGTGGAGATACTGACTTGTACGAGGAGATGGGGATTTCTGCAGAAGTAGAAAATAACACAGACTGGGCAAGTTTAAATGACTTTTTCTTGGACAAACTTTCACTGCAAATACCAGTTCAGAATGTGTTTTATGGACTAAAGTAGACATAGAAGCAGCTGTGGTTTATAAAGTGGTATAAAGTCATTGTGGAATAGTAAGAAGTATTACATGGCTCAAGATAAGGGATTGGAACCTATGGGTGTCTCACGCTTCAATAACGATTAGGCTCACGAGCTGATGCATAAACGATTCATGTGAAAAGAGGCTCTTGTAATCTCCTAATAATATATAGCCTACAAATCATATATGTATGGGGGCTTTTCTCTTTACATCTATTGTGTCTACAGGGTTTAGTTTGGCAAGTAAACTAAAGCTAGCTATCTGTTTAGTAGCAGACTTTATGAAAGATACTACAGCCCACACGCTTAAATTCACAGTAGGGGCACAGCACTATTTGCGTGGTGTGAACTAAAGCTGCTCTTTGAGTGAAGCTGTAGCTGTCTCCATCAGACATGGAATGAAAAGTTCATGCTATAACAGAGTGCTGCGACTCGCAGTGTGCTGATGCATGTGAACGCCTCTTCCAGAAAACTCAAACATGAACAAAATATAGCATCAGGCAAATCCTGAGCAGGTGGATATCCCTGTGAGTCTGGGTGACCCTGGAGAGCTCTAAGGACAGAGCAGCCTACAGCATTCCTGCTGCTGCTTTGAGTGAGAGGCGGCGGAAAGAAGGAAAACAAAGAGGGAGAAGCTGCAGTTTCAGTCCAACTTAAAACAACCATACGCAAGACACAAATGAGTGAAGTGCGATGACTTAGGTAATGCATTCAAATATCTTTATGATCTGCCAGCGATGGGATGAGCAGAGAGTAATGCAAGAATGGACACTGTGGAGGTGAAGAGGCAGAGATGGTCAGGCTGGGGTGGGGGACGGTTCGGCTGCTGCGATGGAGATGAGATGTTTGGATTAAAAAGTGCTTTCCATGGAAAAATAGAAGGTAAAATACTGGGAAAATAAAGAGTGTCTTCAGCTGCTTTTTAAAAAGGTCCACCACCTGCATTGAGTATTGCTTTGCGTAGAATGTTCCCCAGTATGGCATTAAACTTATCCATCTATAGAACGTTTTTTAAGATATTTTCTTTGCAATAAAAACAATTGCAATTGAATGCAATACAGATATGTTTAATGACATACTGTGGAGCAATTTGGGTGAGGCAAAAGCATCTCCGTAATGCACCTTTTACGTAACTTGACTGCAGATTTCCATTAGCCTTTACCTGTTTTGATTTTAACAAATCACCCGTACTTTTCCTGACCATTTAAAACATTTGCATGTACTTTGCCTCTAACCTTGAGTTTGCTGTTAAACATTTATCATTTTATCTGTGGCCGCTGGCAATTGTTTATCACTTAAATTCCAGTCCTCAGATGACTGTAAAATTGCTTGTTAGTCACAGATTGACCCTCTGCATTCTACATCAAAGCAAACATAATACAACAGATTGGTCAGGGATAAGAGATCTGCCCCAAACAGTTCACTCCACAAACACGAGTGGAACTAATCTACCTTAATTCATGAACAAAAACCTAAAACGTGCATATGACAGGTTAGACTACAAAACAGCAGTGTGTGTAACAATCTATTTTTGATGTGATCTTTAACCAAAAACAAATCGCCATCAGCGGCGAGATATTGGCTGAGGACCAATTTAAGGCACGCATGTTCGCTGTTGGAAAGCTGGAGGCAAGGTTTAAGTTATAGCAAACCGTATCGGGGTTACGTTAGCACGACGCACACACAAAGCGATCCCAATCATTCTCGGCTTGCAATGCACTTAGAGACGCAGCGTTAACAAGTATACAGAACAAGGCAGGACAGGGTCTTCTGTCCACCGGGTTATCCATAGAACAAAAAAACATGTCCACAACGATACAACTTCACCATATGAAGGTCCTGTCTAAATCTGGGCACAAACCTGAAACGGCGTTACACGGCTCAACTATGGCTTTGACAGCAGGTAGGCAAACATCCCAGAGGTTATGCTCAACGCGGGCCGATGGCAAACCCGCGGCACACAAAACAGTAACGACAACAATTATTGACATTGAAATGGGTATCTTCCAGACTGTAGCCTACTAGAACTAAAATACTACCTGGACAGCGACGAGAACCAGGAAATGTGTGAGTTCAGAGGGCCAATGACGTCGCGCGAAGCACATTTATAGAACTACGGCTAGATTGATCAACCAATAAGATGAGTCCAATCTTTACTGATGTAAACCTGTCATGTTATATCCCACCAAACAAAGTAATACTACAAAAACATAAAACGTGTCATATGCACTTTAAATCTGTAGGGAACCTAATATTCTTTCTTGTAACAGAGCAAATTGCAGTAAAGCAGACCCTTGTAACAAAATCAGACCATGCACACTGTCTGCATCTAACTATAAAACGCTTGATGGATCGCAAACCTGGAAGAAAAGGCTGTGTGCGTTGCATTTTTCACACTAGGATGACACCGAATTGGCAGTAGCAGGGCGGTCTATCCTGCTTTGCACCATGGATCGCAGTTGAAATTTGCATACAGACTAATTTCACGGTTTTAAAAAAAGGGAAAAAGGAGGTAGCTCGGCTTTCAAAGACCACATTCTATGAAAATATTCAAAAGTGGCTACAATAATTGCATTAACAACACCACTAATGTATGTATTGATTTGTAAAGTGTTCCTTCTAATCCCAAAACCTGGTGTCTCGTTCAAACCACATTACTTCGCCGCAGATAAAAAGAGGTGAAAACAAGGAGCCTAAATAAGCATGTAAATGTGCAGACCTTTTAATGTTCTGTCTTCCAATCTAAATTAATTTCCCTGTTTAAGCAGATTGAGTGTAAATTGGTAACAGTGAACTTGAACCAGCACAAGGCTAATTCCCAGAGGAGCAGCTCATTAACATTCGGTTGCCGTAAGCTGTGAATTAGCAATGCTAAACTACACTGCAGTGATGCTTTTGTCTGGGACGATGAGGTGAGAGGCATGTTTAAGTCATCACTTTCACTTTGCTGGTGGCCTGCAGGGTCACGGCCAGGGCAGAGGCAGGAGTTGTGGTGAAATATGATCCATTAACACTGGAAAGTAGCCTAACATCATTTTTCCTCAGTTATGAAATGTAATACATTCTGTGAGTTAAAATGTGACTTTAGTTCTAATTGTGTTTAAAAATAACTGGTTTCATAGTAGTCCTCATACATGTCGTCAAAAAAAAAATGGAAGATACAAATATGAAACTATCGAAACTATACTTGTTTGAATAAATAACAATACTGAAAAATACTAGGCTACAAAAAAGATAAAGATGGACATTCCTGGTTTAAAGGTCTTGATCTTTACAAGAACACATGGTGATGTTATTTTGAATCGCACGTCACATTCTAAAAGTATTTTAAAGCTGTTTTTTAATTTAAACCCAGCTATTTATTTCAGCACATTTGGCACAACACAGTGCTAGTGCTCTGTGGCTGGTGTAAAACATGTTCTTGTTGCCCTTGTCGTTGTCAAAGTCAACCGTCTCTTGTGACTGAATTATTTGACTGGAAAATCTATGTAGATTTTATGTGGCAATCATAGTAATCATAAATGCAGGTTTTGGAGCCACTCTAAATTTAAAATGTCTGATTGTACCATTCTCTTTTGTTTACTGTGAAATAATAATTAGAAGCAAGAATAAACCTTTCCTTATATATATCTGTTTGGAATTTTTTCTGAGAGTGATAAAAAATTGCCATAACAATTTATAATTCAAAGCAAAATAGGATATATTTTGGACCAGTTACATGTTTTGAATGCATATAAACAAGAAGCTGAAAAACATGAACATTATGCATAGTTTATGGCTACTATGTCTGTAATTACTGGATCTAACAACGTGAAACCTTTCAACATCTCCTGTCAGTATAAACAATCAAAAGCACTTTTTTTTTTCACAACAGCTTCAGAATCTGGCGTCATCATTCAACCTCAAAGACACGATTGCTGTATTTTGAAAGAACTCGTTTGTGGAGCAATCCCCGTCAAATAATGATATGGTGAAACATTTGTGGGTTTACGGTTTGGATATTGTTTTCAAGCTCAGTAAATCTCTCATAGAGTTGCATGGGCCATTACCCTCATCTGAAATGATGATGTAATCTAAAACGCAACCTAAAGAGTGTTTTGTCCCATTTCCCTCCACTTGTTATATCTCAAATGTTATATAAATGTAAAAAATCCCTAAAATGTGTTGGGTTGATAAAAACACTTTCAGCCCCATGGAGTATATATACACATATTTTTTTGCAACCTCAAATCTGAAAGTTTACCCCTCTCAGTCTACAACAAAAAATGGTTGTATTGCCCTTCTTTGCCTACAGTGATCAGCTGTAAATCCTGGTACAGTTGGGTCAGTGCAGTCTCTCTCAGCATCCCCTCACTGCCATCCACACCCACAAACTGCCTGAAGCCCAGCTACACCATCTGCACACGAACACATGCTCAGTCACTATTTATCTTCCTTTATGCCTTTTAGTCCCTTTAGCAAAATGTGTCCTCTGCATTTGACTCGTCCAAGCACTATGATGAATTTAAAAGTCAGGTGATAAAACATTTTTGGCGACTAGCCCAGTTCTACAGGCCACGTCCAGGGTTGCATTAGGACTGTCACTGCAGGCCCATGACCCTGGTACTCCAAGATAGAGACGTCCTACAGGGGGCAACATAAAGTGGGGCAACAAATAATAATAAGAATATGATTTATTTATTTGGTGTTAATGAACACACATGAAACACATGATGTAAACATGCTAACTCCACACAGAAAGGCCCTGCACCAGCTGGGAATCGCGAACCGCTGCGCTACCATGTCGCTCAAAGTTACAACTGGTCTAATTATTCGTGTTTGGATTTTCCCTTTTTTATATATAGACAAACACAAAACAAAGAGTACAACAAAAATATGTTTTAGTTTTATGTTTATGTTCGCCAGTAATATTGCTAATGTTGGTGAATCAGTGAATCCTGAGGCACACGGGTCGGAGTGAAGTCAGTGACGCCTGCAGGGGTAAGCCCGTACTCACTGTGCGTACCATGAATTTCCACATTGAATCCAAATGCATCTCTTAAGGCACACAGAGCAGTGCAACAGCAACTACACTCCAAACCGTTCTCCTAATACGCTGCTCTTTAATCAGGACTGTGGAACTAAAATCTTTTCAAATTTTCAACAACTGTTCAACTCTAGCTCAACAATACTAAATAGGCTAAATGAATTGCAGAAAATTACTAAACACCTGAATTTAACTGTTTGAAGAAGTCAGCAACTGAAACATTTTATTTTGTTCATCAAAAGGTTCCTCTGCCCCCAATTATAAAGTTTTTTTCTCCACTTTGTCTGTCAACAAACTGCTGCAGTGAGCACATCTCCATGACGACCGAAAGCCTCTCCACAGCAGATTGAAACTAAAAAGATCTCAAAACCAAAATATGTCTTCAAATTTCGGACGGATAAAATGTTACTCTGTTTCACTCTGCATGGCGTGTGCTTGGGTGGGTTTAAACCAAGCAACCCTTTAGCTATATGGTCAGAGCTTTACTCTAAGCTGCCCCTTTAAAGTCCTGCTAAAAATATTACAAAGCTTATTGCAGCGGCTACTGCTCCTCCAACTACTAGCATTTACTGATGTATTGGTTTGAATGGGACAATGCTAAATGCATTAATTGTTAAAACTACTATTACAACCTTGCACCACAAGACGTTGCAAGATAAAATGTGTTGAATGCTCTCATAAGTTTGCATTTGGCTTGGATAAAATAGCATTGAGCACAAATAAGTAACACATTTTGAGAAACCGTAGTTGAAGAAAGCAGTGCTATTTGACCGCAAAAACATTTAATTAATGAAATAAAAATTGTAAGGGCAAAATTTTGAGCTGAACGCCATCATTTATTCATTATAAATTACCGTAACTTTCAGACTTCAAGCCGCTACTTTTCCCCCACATTTTGAACCCTGCGGCCAATACAACGGTACATCTCATTTATACTGGCTAACGGCCACCCGGGGGCACTCTAGCAGGAAGCGCAAGCGTTTGACACACTGTAGAAGAAGACTTCAGTGAACAGTGGAAGCACTGTCCAGGGGACACGTCGTGTTTTATATATTGGAACAGTCTTCCTGAGGATGTGAGACAGGCCGCTACTCTGGCATTGTTCAAATCTAAGCTAAAACTGTTTTGTTTGGCTGTGCATTTGACTGAAATGCTTTTCTTTCCACTCTTCTTTTATGTCTTAAAATTATTTGACGGATAGCTTGAAAATGGCACTTTTTAAATCAAGGTTTTGTGATTTCTGTCTTGTTTTTGTGATTTGAATGCATTTTTTTATCCTTTTGTGTGAAGCACTTTGAATTGCCTTGTGTACGAATTGTGCGCCACAAATAAACTTGCCTTGCCTTGCCTATATTTTAAGCTTCAAAACGGTGTGCGTTTTATTACAATCCAACTCATATTCACGGAGAAATGAGTCTAATGAGGAAGTGACTCTAGACACGAAGAAATTAAACTTTCATGGCCAGACCTGAAACAAGGGTCAAAAGACTACCCTGCATCACAACTGTGGACAATCTTTCTGTGTAAATATATCACTTGCTAGGTACAAGCTCAGATGAACCAGATGTGAAGACACAGACACAGGTAAATCAGCTCACACAGAGTAATCAAGGACAGGGGGGACAGTAGGGACAGCTCAGACAGGTTCTCTGTATGTTAAGCTTCAAAATTCTGCATGCAACTCATATTCACATAGAAATTAGTCCAATGAACTGAATTTGGACACACACGGATATATGATACAGTTGTCTGCATTTTATAATCCGCCCTGCTCTGAAATGAGAACTCACTACGGTGGACCATCTTTATGTGTAAATATCTCATGCAGGTGCAGCCCGGATTTGTACAATTAATTTTTTCTTTGTAAATTTCATTGCTGCGGCTCTTATTCAGGAACGTTCTATTGCCAGAAAATTACAGTATGTCAAAACCTTGTTTTATCTCATTCTTGCGGTAGTTGTATGTTTCATCTCACACCCAACCACTGCATTAATAATAGAGCTAAACAGTCAGTCTGTCAAAATATTTTAGACATTCATCATATTGAAGATGTCGGTTTTTATTTTAAAAAGTAAGTTTATATTGTTTATGCAGCAGAGCAGACAGACATGACAGTTCTTTGTAAGTAGAAGATTCTCTTAAGATAAGACACACAATAAGCATTGCTGTCAGTGTCAGCAGAAAAAGTTTAACACCAACAAAAGTGAATCTGCTTCACAGGTCTATGAAAGGAATTCATTGATCAACTTCCAAGGTTGGTACATTTTTCACATTCATCTGAATTCCTTACACTTCCAACATTATACATTTCAAGGTACAGAAGCTAATTTCTTACAAACCAATCTGTTTATTCCGTTCAATAGTTATCGCTATACAATTATAGTGTAGTAGAATGTATTTTTTGTTCACTACATTTGTTTGCATTTAGTGATAATAAGATACATGTGTTTCTCAAATGCTTCACACCAAGTACGCCCTGAGAAAATATATGTCCTTTAAGTACCACCAGACCTTGACAAGGTCTATCACCGATGCTTATCTCATTTCTAAAAGCACATAATGCACAAACTGTTCTGATGGGCAGGAGAAGATCATGCCGGTTTAAAACAACTTGATTCGACTTTAAACAATTTAATTTGATCTAAAATGCTACTAAATTGCGTAACAAGTTTAATGCCACTTGAGACAGAACGCACTTAAGGGCCACGCCATTCTCAAACCAACACATCATCCCTGTTTGTATTAGAACCAGTGGCTCCAGTCTAAAGGGCGGAACACACTACAGGATACAGTCGTAAATTATTTATAAACGTGAGACAAACAGTGCTGCTCTAGTGTCAGCTGTTTTGTGTCCACAGTAAAGCCACTCACTTCATGAGAGTCCAGCTGCAGACGCCGTGTGTAGTGGAGGTTTGCCTCTGTTGGCTGCTGACTGGAGCTCCACGCCGTCACATCCACATGGCAAAAAAATTATATTTTATTAAACAGGGATAATTTATGAAATTTATGATAGGTATATAGTTAAGTTGTTAAGGTTAGGTGTGAGGTGTTGGGGTTGATAAACCGGATGTGGATCTTGTGGAGCTCCACTCAACATGGCGCTGCCCATCGGCTGCAGCCAGACCGTTCTCACTCACTTTGAGATTACACAGTGCTCAAAACAACCAGAGCATTGCACTTCTAGTTTAGATGCAAGTTCAAACTATGCTATTATTAGTACCTAAAATGTGGATTAGAACAATATTTTGCACAGAAAGTTGGCAATAGATGACACACAAAGTAGTAGTCATAATTACTGTAACGAGCTTGCAGTAACTTCACTGATCCACGCAGTTTAAACCAACAAACGTGAGGATGTACTTTAGCCCTTTTCTCAATTTTTCATACTTTAAACAGTGCTTAAACTCGATTAACAGTGATCTATTGAGGGGTTGTGTCATTTGCGGAGTGAAATACTATTAGATAAAAGGACGTGGATAATTGAACTCACTTTTTCGATAGGCGAATCATTGTCTTTTTGCTATTTCCCATGTTTGTATCTCGCTGTGAGCGCCACACTGTTTGCTCCTGACGCTCTGCTTTATTGGTTGTTGCAGTAGTGTTTTGTTTTATGGGTACAGATATCGCAATGACACCACAGACATGAAGAGCGCAGAAAAGGATACACACAGGGAGAAGCAGATCTGGGCCTAAATCGGGCAAATTAGTTTGGGAGTGTCCTGGAGCCTCTTCCACTTGTCAGGAGCATAAAAGCGGAAGGCCGTCTTTCCGACCTCAGAGTTCACCCTAGGAAATGACAATCTAATTCCTGTGTCCGATAGTCCCTGCTACATATATGTCTCTGCAAACGTTGTACCAAACCGGGGCACTTTCTGGTCATGTGGTTAATGGCGCTTGTTGGCGATGGCTTATGTTAAGATATATTATTGATTTATGAGTTTGCAGTTTACTTAGTTCATAGTATTTTGGCATTATTTGTCACTTTTCATCCTGCACTTTGAATGTTTTGCCACTTTTTTTGCCACTGTCTGAGAGTTTGGAGAGACTGGGCCAGCAGTTTTCCATTTTATCAAAATCTGTGTCATCAATCTGTGAGGTTTCTTAAATTTACAATCCAGTTCCGTCTGACCAAAAGCACAGCATGTACTGTTTGATTTTCTTCTTGTACTAAAGACTTGATACATTTTTGAAAGTTCAGATGTTTGTGCATTAAGGGAAATACATTTTTGAACCATAACAACAGTAACAGAGTTGACCTCCAGGGGGCATTAAATGAGATTTATGACCACCACGCCGCCTCACACTTTGGAGAAATAAAAGCGGTTTTGAACAGACTGCCTCCAGCGAAGAGAAAACACCAAAACAACATGTTTGAACAGGAACAAGAGGGTGTATGTCCATAAACAATATTATTAATAATTTGAACAGTGGGAGGGATTTAATTTTAATAAAGTTTAGATTAAAAACACAAATCAGTTTTCAGTGTGTCATAAGAAGAATGTATGTACAAGTAAATTGAAATTGTGCACTGCAAATTTTCTGCAGGCATTATTTAAATTTTAGGCCCAAAAAGAATATCGGCTGAAACAAAACCAGGAACCAATGCACGACCCAGCAAATGTTTCGGGATTGTTGACCTGTTTTTTGGTTAATACTACTGTGAGTACTGGGCCTATCCACATGAAAAAATATATATGAAAAAATGGCAAAAATGATATGTCAAATAAACTAATATTTAATACTTTTTTCATATTAGCTTTAGAGTGATTTAAATGATCCATTATTCGACCTTAAAGACATAATAGTTGTCATTTCAAAAGACTTTAACATTAATAAAACAAGTTTATGGAGCCAAACCCCAACAAATAATGATGAGGTTGAACATTTGTGGATATTTGGCCCTTTCTTTCATAAATAGTGAAGCTCCCATTGAGGTTCATATGTCTGCTGACCAATGGAGATTTTAATTAATCAATCACATCAAACTTTATTTGTATAGCGCTTTACAACAGCAGCAGCTGAACCAATGTTTAAGAAACAACTCAAAATACTATGAAAAGCAATAGAAATGCAACAAAAGTACAGTTATGAAGTTAAAGTTATGTACTAAAAGCTATTGTGAACAAATGTGTCTTTAGCTTGGCCTTGAATTAAGGCCCGACCGATATATTGGCCGATATGGGCACATAGAATACAACCATTTAATTAAATTTACTGACAGATTAATGCCCCAATATTTAACGCAGCTTCCTTTTTGCGTGCAGTAGTTTGTGTGTCTGAGATGCCGTAGTGCAGCTGAATGCAGCGCCAGAGTGACGCTCCTGTTTGTGTCGCTCTGACCATTCATGGCTCTGACTGAGGCAGCGTGGGTTTAAACACTCTGAACTCAGCTACAAACTCAAGGATAAAAGTGAACTTCAGCACAGATCACACCAGCGACAGCATTATTATTATTTGTATCAAAGTGTGGAGAAGAGAGAAGATTCTGGTCAGCTAACGTTAGCACACGCAGAGCTACATGCTGGATTATATTCACTATGGACAATCGTTTGGAGTCAGGATTAAAAGAAGTCTTATTTGATGCTTCGTTTCTTTTGTACACATAAGTTAGCGCTTAGCTTGTGAAATGCATTGTAAACGTTGCCTCTGTTCTCTCATTGGCATCTGTAAAGTGATCATGGCTGTATCTTTGTTTACTGGTCTGTAAAATGAGCAGTGAAAAGGCGTTAATGGTAATTGACACATATGAATTAGTGCGGCGTGCACGCATTAAAAAGGCTAACACACCTGAATTCACATAATAGTTTAAGTTTTTCAAAAAGAATGTGCAAACAAACTTTCAGCCGTTAAATTTCACTGTTGAGAGGCAGAATAACAATAAATGTCACCTTAATAAACACAATGAATAGACATGGACTTCCGGGATGATGGCTGCCTAGTTCGGAAGTGTCTGTCTGGCTGCAGTCGCACTCGTGGGACTAATCCGTCTTCATTACGAGTTCACCTGGGGAGACCCAATATTTCTATGCAGGAGCAGACATATAATGAGTCTGGACACTTATTTCAGGAAAATGGCTTAAAACGCCACGGAGGTCTAGCCGGACAATGCTACATTCAAGCTAGCTAGCTCCGCACCGGAAGGCTGGGAGTCCCTGGTTAGACTTCTGCCCCGCAATCTGGCCTTGGATAAACGAAAGAAGATGGATAGATACACGGGTGGTGCATGGTACAATATGCAGGGAAGCAATTTTAAATGTGAATATTTGTAAACCTCTATACTGTATATCTTTAGCATGCAGGCACAGACATAGAACAAATCAGAGACAGGAATAACACAGCCATCTTGGGATGACAATTTGTCATTTAATTAGCAGCAACCAAAACAACATCAGGACAGTCATCCGCCTCCATCGCCCCATCCATCAACCAAAACACAGCCCCGTCTTTCAGAATAACACGTCTGCCGCTTTGGTTCTGGAATTGGAGAGTGTTTTTCTTGATGGCATTTAGAAGACATCCATTATGTACATGCCGGACGTAAAATGTTTAACTTTTACTTTTTCTGTTGCTCTTACAGTGTAAAGTGAAGGGAAATAACAATGGTGACCTTTAATGCTCTGCTGTGAACTGTGGGAGAGCAGAGGCTGAAAAATAAGTCATATGTAATAGCCTATTGAATAAATGTTGGGCTACTTGTATGACTTTTTATTTTACTTTTCTTATCAAAGGGGATACAAAGGAATATCAGATTTTAAATCCAGGTTGGGCTTCTGCTACCTTCTCGACATGAAGCGCCTAACACAGAGCTGAATTTCTACGCTCGGGCTGGGTCAAAACTGCACAATTAAGATGTCTGAACATAACATAAAAAATTAAACAATGACAAATATAAGTCATAAATAGCTTTATATAGCCTAGCAATGGTTATCTGTGGACACTGTTGCACAAATCTGCAGCAGGTGAAAGACTTTTGAGTCATGCATCAGCAGCAGGAAGAGGAACACGGACTTGTGATACGATTCTGATATTAAATGTTGATAACACAGACCTGTGGCTGTTGTTGCACAAACTCAATATGAGCTCACTTTTTATATCGTTCAAGCTTATCTTGGCGACAAATTATTGATGTAGTGACTCAAATGAGTGCATTGTGTTTGTATTCACAGTCACATTAGTGTGGACACAGTCAGAGCTCACAGCAGCTTCACTCTGTCATGTTTATACTTTATTACACTCTGACCTGTGTTTTTACCTGTGGTCCACAAAACCGTCTCTTTTCTTCAACACCCCTTTGACACCCCTTAACTTCTGTGGCCTTCACAGAACAGATGAACTCTATTGAATCATTAGGTCAACATTCAATCTTTCAGCAATCATCAGGAAACTTCTGACAGAAATTAGTTGTTTTTAAATATCTGTGAATCATGTAAAATGTTCCTTCATAATTGTATGAAGGACCACGTTGTGTTGCTCTTTCACTTTTCCTATCCACTGTAATTTTCTCTCTATGACTTCAAATAATGCTGTACATGACATAACAAAAGTCTGTTTTTAGTTCACAAAATCTCCACATGCTTTTTGTTCAGAATTCTCTTTCATTCTCACCATGCCAACCTTTTATGGCCGTTTCATAATTTCAGTGGCCCAACAAAATCAGAATTATTAAGAACCACAGTCAGAACAAAGAAAATATTCAGAGGGGAAACTTTATTTTAACTGCATAATGCACAGGGGTATAGGATAAAAAGTTTCAGCTTTAAAGTAATTTGCATAGACACAATATTAAATCTTATTAAAGACCCTGTACCTAGCTTTTTTTTCTTCTAGACCTAGTTCTTTTTCTAGTTCAGGAAAATGCCATGTACATTTACTTGAGTAAGTTAAAAAAATATATAGTTTTCTGACATTACACTTTCACTTTTACTCAAGTAATAGTTTGTTTGAGGTTGCAACACTTTTAACACTTTAGAAAAGATGTGTTTTTTGTGTCTAAGCTCTGTGCATTATTTACTGTTGTGTGTGTATGTTGTATTACATGAACTCTGTTACTAAGTACTCAAGTATTGCTTTCTCCAATGACTTTTTACTCTCACTTGAGTAATAAATAGTATTTCAAAGTAACAATACGGTTCAACTCCAGTGTAATGCCTTACACTGGTTTGGTCCTGATGTGATTTTTAGGGTTGTTGCAAAAGATGTTATGACGCAATCACAATACTGCACAATAAAGACGTCTGTGATCAATATTAAACGATGTTAGCAGATTTAACAACTTGCAATATAAATTTACAGACGCTAAGAAGGTAAGAATGTCCTTGAATGTCTATTAACCCCAGCACTGCAAACTGGTTTTCCAGATGGTGAAATCAAGTGCGACGCATCCCAAGATAATTTTCACAGTTAAGGTGACCAGACGTCCTCTTTCTCCCTGACATTTCCTCCTTTTCGGGCCATAAATAAATAATTAAAATGTATTTCTATGACCCAAAAATGTCCAGAATCTTATCTCTCTACCAGTCGACAGCTTTGTGTGGGCCACTTTTGAGACTTTTGGCTCATCTGATCAGATACAATCAGCTCCTCTCTCCAGCAATGTGTCTCTAAACTCCATCTTTTCCCTCGTCGCTCCTGTGCACCGTCACACCTGACAAAGCAAGTGGACAGGCTGCTCCTTTAGAACTGAAAATACAGCAAATTGCACACATCTCTCTCAAGGTTCAAGATCAAGTGCAGAACTAATTAACGTACAAGACTGGCAAAAAAAAGGCTGTGACATATAAAATAGCAATACATTATAAAAGCTGTGTGTACTTTTATATAAATTCAATACAGGCTGTAGTTCTTAAAGTGCTAAAAAATTCTAAGCTTTATAAATCACACCATTACATTATGAACACAGTGAAGAGCCATGTTAAATGTAGTATATTTCATGTCTCTACACCAATAATACATGTTATTCATTCTGCCTTAGACAATAAGAGTCACTGATCCTCTATGTGATTTGGTTGTATGACTTATATATAAAGTATCTGCTGCAAACAGACTAAGGCAAGGCAAGGGAAGTTTATTTGTAGAGCTCAATTCATACACAAGGCAATTCAAAGTGCTTCACACAACAGGAAAAAATGCATTAAAATCACAAAGACATGGCAGAAATCACAAAACAGTTTAAGAAATAAAAGAGAAGAGTGCAAAGAAAATCATTTCGGTCAAATGCACAGCTAAACAAAACTGTTTTTAGCTTAGATCTTAACATTGCCAGAGTAGAGGCCTGTCTCACATCGTCAAGAAGACTGTTCCAGATTTTAGCTGCATAAAACTGAAACGCACATTCCCCATGTTTAGTCCTGACTCTGAGCACCAGCAGGAGGCCGGTCCCTGAGGTCCTCAGAGTCCGAGATGGATCATATGGCACTAACATGTCCAAGATGTACTTTGGTGCTAGGCCATGGAGAGACTTGTATACAAGCAGAGCTGCTTTGTCCAGTTTAAGCCAGTGCAGAGACCAGAGACTAATGTGCTCGCACTTCCTGGTTCTAGTCAGGACCCGAGCAGCAGTATTTTATTGCTTTACTTGGAATGTTTCACGGTATGGGTCTGATCCTATCTATCTTGCATATATTCAGTTGTAGGTGTTTTCATTGCTCAAAAACCTTGTTGAAAAACCTGCCAGTAAAATGGCTTTGTGTATTTACCTGCTTGTCTCTGAATAAATAAGTTGAATGCCATAGTATGGAATATTTTAGGAAAAGTAATAACATCTCCATCAGAAAAGTTAAAGAAGGCACCTTTCAGAACCACAGCTATTAACCACATGGTGCCATAGTGAAGCAATTTAAATAATCAACGGCGTTACACCAGCACGGGGGCAATGGCGCAACCTTCACAAAAAAGTTGCTGAAACAGCATAACAGCAGAGACCAAACCGGCGTATTGAGATCTTGGCATTCTAGGTTCAGTTATTATACTCCTGAAATGCTCATGTGGATAATACCTGTTTTACCCAAAATATCTTTGCAGATTTGCAAAGAAGAAGCCGATTTGAACTTCGTTTGGACAGGGCCTAAATGTTGTCTAATTAAAAAACTAATAAAAATGGCTTTCAGTATTGGTTTAATGATATATAGATTTAGTAATTGCAATTTAGCACAAAAACAACTCTCAACTACTTTCTCCAAACCACATCTTTACTGACACCTGATTGGCTGCAGAGCTCAATAAAAAAAAGTTGATTGACGATCAAATGCACTGCCCTAAAAGACATGGAAGACGTCATGAAGTATGTTAGACTCACAGAAGGTGCAGTATCCCTGTGGCCTTTCCACTCTGAGAAACAAATAAATTCCATTCATATTTTCCATTATTTATTTATTTTTGCCAGTAAATATCTCCATGATTTTCTCTAAAATTGGTCACTTTTAAACCAGTGTTAGTTACGCTCAGTCTGCCGTTGTGATACGTTTTGCAGAGCTGGTGCAGTGGTCACATGGGGCTTATTTCAGAAATTGCGTCCCTGATCCTGCTTTTGAGCGTGTTTTTATCAGCGGACGGCAGCTGCTCTGATATTTTCCACATTATGGTGTGTGTTAGACAGGAACCCACTGCTCCAATCAAACACGAGGCAGGGCAGCGTGGACCAAACCTAATGCCGTTCATTTTGGAAATATCAAGATTTATTTGAAATCATAAATCCCAAAGGAACAGTGGTTTTCAGATGCTGTGAACAGTAAATGGAAACATGATAGAATGCAGTGTATGAAAGCTTTACTGTGAGGTCGTTTTTTGGATTTATGAATGAATATTTTTATAAGTTGGTATTTCCCTCTTACACTAAGTTAGAGTGCACTCATACTAGCTCAACTGAAGCGTTTTTCCAGTGGGAGTGCAAACGAGCTGCGCTAGGGTGTGACACTGATTGGACTTTGGTTGGAAGAGGTGGGCCAAAGCTCGGCAGGGTTGCTTATTTACAGGCACATACATGACTTTAGTATACGAGTCCTGTCAGTGTGCGCTGTTGTTTCTCACTAGAGGAACACAGTGAATGAACTCCGCTCCAGACAACACGGCGGATCCTTGAGTAAGGACTGTGGACAGCGACAGAAGTTTTTCAGATCCTTGCTGCTCCTTGCTGATTGTTAATCACTGCCTCACATACTGCCTCATTGTATTAAAAGAGCTCTATTCTTTTAAATGGAGAATGAGGGGAAAGTCTCGCTGCTAAAATATGATATAAAGTAGATTGATTTGTGTAAAATGTCCAATGTTCATGTGCTCCAACAAATCAACAATGCACCAATTCCCTGGGAAACAGCTTTTTAGTGTGTGTAGAACCTATTTTCTCTCGAGATCGGCAGCCTTATGTTCACTAATACAACCGGAAGAAGGATTTCGTGGCATGGCGACGCCCAGACGTGCTTCTGGATTAAGGTGAATATTCTTATTATTATTAGTAGTATTTTATGGCGATTGGTATCCATAGTGTTACATTACCGCCAGTCTTCAGACTTTACAATATTAAGCTATAGTGGTATAAGTGATGATATCACAAAGCCTGTATTTATCAAACTGCAGATCATTACATTTTCTTCCTTCCTCTGAGCTTCTGTTAAGCAGCCAATGTTTATAGGTGCACCGCTTAACTTTTCTGGTGAAGAGTACATCACCTGTTGTTGTCCACAATGAGCTGTCGAGAGGTGACTATGCTCACAGTAAGCAAAAAAACATCGTAATGGAATAAGTACTAGATATGAAAAGAAAGACGCTGAGGCACTCAAAAAGGTCAAAAAGATAAGGTGGGATAAGGTGAACATTATTCCAGACATTCAGGCCCTACACCAGAAAAGTTACAGAGAGCACCTTTCAAGCCTTTCTTGGTTAGCTTTATTTGCCTTTGCCTTTTCGATAGGGCCTTCTATCAAATGAAGTTTTCTCATTTCCAGGAGGCGATGGATTGATTTTGGAGGTGTGCGTTTGAGATGTGTATCTGGTCACCTGTCTATGGCTGAGGTCATGAAAAAATCCTCAGGTTATCAACAAATAAGAAAATAAGAAATGGCAAAGTCAAACTCTGATCGCTATCCATACACCTCACAAGTTTGGGGCAAAAATAGAATAACATTTTCTTAAAGGCATATAAATCAGAAGTTTTATATAACTAAGTTATATCAATTATTTCATAATCTAGACAGTCATTCTATTAAATATATGAGAAATAAATGGGAAAGAGATGGTAATTTTGTTTTAACAGACGAAGAATGGTAAAATATGTATACATCCCAATGGAAGACCACAAAATCACAGGTTTGGGGGGAATTCTGTTGGCAAAATGTGTCACGTTTTTTCATAACACCATGTCAAAGTGCTCACTATTCACAAGGAAATGTTAGCTGCTGGAGAAACTGTGGCATCACCATCCCACTCCATTTCATAACAATATTGGGGCTAAAAACTCCTGCCATGGACACTGAGTAGATATCTTTGGAAAATACTCTTGGAAGGCCAGCACAAAAAAATGGATAACACAAACCGTAGTGACAATCAAGAACAGAATTAAAAAAACAGAACCAGAGAGAGGATATATATTTTTTTCTGGTTCTGTTTTTTTGCTATCCTGTTCTGTGTTCTTTATTTAAAAACTAAAGAAATAATTGTCCTTAAATTGTGTATTCATAAATAACATTTAATTCCCCAGAAAACACAAAATGTTTCATATAAATTAATTCATATAGCATTATATATTTGTGCATATTTCATATTGCCTTTCCGATTAATACATTATTTTGGTGGAATACTACCTGTGGTAAATATAATCATAGTTTTACGTCAGTCAAATGAGAGATCATGATTATCATTGGAAGTCAGAATTCAAGTTTGCGCACGACGTCACCACAATCATTGGGCTCATCTCGGAAGGGCATGAATCGGTCTACAGGAAGGAGGTGGTAACAACGTGGGGCTTAACACAAAAGGAAAAAACATTTCTGGAAGAGATCATTAAAACAATGAAGGCATAATAATAATTAAGAAAAAAAATTAAAAAATAATAATAATAAATCCATATTATTATTATTATTATTATTATTATTATTATTAAGTAAATGTCAATACAATACATTGTATTGAGTGACATTAATGATCAGTAATGTGATGATTTTAGACGTTTTCATGTAAGACCTGGTTATGAGCGAAACAGATAAGCCCTGGTGCTGCCGCTGGTCTTTTGTGGAACTGTTCATTTCAGCAATGCAGCTTCAAATGAATCTCTATCTCTCTTCACCCTAATGAATGAGACCCTGATTGTTTTGGCTGTGATTAAATATGTTTAATATTCAAACCATGAATCTATAAACTCCTACTCGTAAATCCTCCCACGAACGCGACGTGACACCTTTTTATTCATGGCTGATTTAGTCTGCCACTGAACACATCACAGGACCCGGTTTGTTATTAGTTGTGTTTCATTGTAAACAGATGATTATTATGTCCAGTGCTTCACGTTGATCGAAGTGTTCACCACATGAACATTGTGTGAGCTGATGCCGTTGCTGAGGTTTTGCCAGTTAGACCATGTTGTTATTGAAAATGAGATGATTGTAATTTTGAATTCCTTTAGGCGCATTAAAATGAGTTAAAAAGGCACTCTAGGGAGATGTTATTGTTTTATCTGGAAAGTTTCAGCCATCTCTATGGAGACAAACTGTGGAAAATTCCAGGAAAAGCAATAACATTTTCATGAGACAAGCAGGTGACGGATAGACCTTTTTGTCCAATTCTATATTCTCCAGACCCCGCTTCATCCGTAGGGTTCTTTTGGTTCCGTCCTTGGCCAATCATCATCAGGTCATCTTCTTGACAGGTTTGTGCACCATAGAAAGATATTGCAATCCCTAAAAAAAACTGTAAAACTGTGTCTGTATCACCTTTTATTTTAAACTTGTCTGGTAAAGTTAGTTCATCTGGTTCAACCACTCAAAAAGGTTAAATCAGCTTTAGGGTAAACGTCAATACAAAAAGGTTAAAAGTTACAAACCGAAAAGTTTGATTGTATACAATTGGTCTCCTAATAAAGGTTTGGAAATCTATTTGACAGTTTCAACAATAGATAGTACGAGCTAAAATACGTTTTCCCGCTAAATTATATGATGAGGCTAACAATATGAAATGTCCTGGATGAAAATGATGTTCTAATATTTACCAGAAATGAAATTCATATTCTGGCAATGACTTTGGAAAAATAAAGCATTTAGCAAAATTAAAACTGATACGATCAATTCAATTCAGTTTAGTTTTGTAACAGCAGTTGTCTCAAAGGGCAACAGTGAAAATTAGATTAAAACATTTTAAAAAAGGAAAAACTACAAAACCCTTTGGAAGAAAGAAACCTTGATGAGAACCACAGTGAAGGAGAGAACCAACACCCACGGTTCATCGAACAAGACCGTTCCTCCAGGTCAGAATCTGCAGCGTCTGAAATAGCAGGTTTTTTTAATTCATGTTCCTAACTGGCTTGACCGTAAACTATTTCAATGAGGAACGTTTTAAGCCTGGTCTTCAATGGAGAGACTGTGTCGGCCTCTTTAACATGGACAGGGAGTTGATTCTATAACACAGGAGCTTGGTAGCTAAACCTCCTACTGTGCTTTTAGACTCGTGGGACCACCAGAAGTCCAGGAAGAGACTAGAATGTACCTAAAATGTCTCTGTGTGCCTTGCCGAAGTGTAGATGCAGGTAACAGGTGTTGTAGGAGCCATATGTAGTGTAAGAAAGTGGGTCTTACTCTAATTCCCCACACAATATTCACAGGGACCCACTCAAGTCAATAACCACATTCACAGCAAGTGTCCTTTAGCACTCGACCTGCAATTTTCTCCACATCTGACGACACAAGGCATTCGAGTCCACAAGCGGTGAAATTTCCCCAGAGGAGCAGGGGGGGATGTATAGAGAAAATGAGCCCAAATGCAATGTCCCTGGCAGATTGTCAGTCAGTGATGGCCTCGTGACGGCGGGGACAATATTGTGTGCAGTCAAAAGAACAAATGTGCTGCAGGACTGAAGGGTCGACAACCTCAGATACAACTGTGCCCATTTATACAACTGGAGACTGTTGAGAATTAGAAATAATAATGAAATCCATGACAAAGGGGCCTCGTTTGTGTGTTTGTGTAGAAGTTAAAATTACCATTGGTGATTTTCATGTATGTATATTTATTGGTCTTGAGTAAGTTTAATGATTTCCCCCAAAAGAGTATCTTGTAAAAGCAACACTTTTTGACAAAATCAGACTTATCTCCATCTAATGTTAAAGTATTTTATGTCTCGTCAACCCGGAAGTAAGAGCCAAAAGCAGCCCTCTGATTGGCTGTGCTTGGGTGGTCCGATCCAGTTTCACTTCTGAAAAAAAGCTGTTTTAAAGCTGTGCACAAGCCAAGAAATTAATGCATGTGGATATTAATGACAAGTTACACTATTAATTTGGTGCAAAATATGCAAATGTTCAAATTATTTAATCTTGGCAGCATAAAGTTTTTGTTGTTCATAGAATGGCACAAGCCACGGACCCCTACTCGAGTAAGAGCACTCACTTCAGTACTCAAAAGTAGATTTGAATAAAACTTGTGACAGTTAGAAATCTATTTCACTCTTAGCAGCATGTAGTATCTAAAACAGGATGGCACTTCAACTGGTGTTGGTTCCTATCCAGAAAAGAAATCCTGCTTTGTGTATCACGATACTCGTGAAAGTTAAGGGTTATTTACTCACAGTCACTGTTGAAAATCTGAGAATGTTCTACGATCTGTGAATCTACAAGTTCAAAAACATAACAGACAGAAAATACAAACTTTAGTGGCGTTTTCTTCTACTCCTCTGAACTGAAATAGTAAAGAAAATAACTTGACTTTTGATGATGCAATTTCACTTCAAAAGGAATTGAGGAAGGCTGTCCCAATAGCAATAACAAAGCGTGCAGACCTCGCTCAAGGACAGAACAACCAAATCCAGTGCAACTTTCGGATTTTATTTAATAATTTTTGTGGTGTTTTTGTGAGCCTCTAAAGGCTAGAATTACTGAGCATCTGCACAGGTGCAAAACGGGTTGTGTGCAGTTGAGATTTGCGTTTCTCAGGCCACAAGGCCTGGCACGAGACCTAATGCATATGCAAAACTGGGCATCATTATTATTTTAGGTTGTGTTCACATTACATCATGTTCTAAACCTCCCATGGACTTTTCAGAATACTACTTTGACCTTGTTTATGGGCCTATTCACATAAAACACACATTTGTCTTCTCTGTCTGCATAAATTAACAAAAAATGTGCCATTAATCAAACACACATGAACGATTGTTGTCAGTTGTAAAGGACTTTATGCCACAAGATCAACAAACAATTACAGTCACAAAATTTTATATTTAAACATAATACGTTTTAACAATTGTGGACATTCTGTGGTCTTTCAAAAACAGTTAATTATGCATTATCTATTTGAAAACATAACAAATTCTAGACTATTTTTCCCCCGGAGGTAGCGTTAACAGGGGCCTTTTCCAGGGAGCAGTTCCACATCACCATTTTGCTACCTTCAGGACCTTAACGCTGGTGTAAAGAGGCTGGACTGGAGTGGGATGGTGCCAGTCCATATATGGTGATAGTGTTTGAACCAGTGACTGAGAACTGTGGCATTCAAAAGCACCACCTGTGTGGGAGATGTTTGTCATGGCTTCATATACAGGCAATGAAAGAAGTGAGCAATCCATTTTTTTTATTTTCCATTTTTCAATTTGTTCCCAAAATTGCAAAAAATAAAATAAGTAAATGAAATAATATATTGAAATGCCGCCGGAGCATTGTTTCTTTATTGAATTCCTCTTTATTTGTTTTTGCGCAACGCGGCACGCTCGCCTTCATCCCCGGGTTGCCTGGACTAAACCCAGAATAAACCCAAACTAAACCAAGACTAAACCAGGTCCAGAGCTAATATCCTCAAGATGGACTTGTGCCAATTCGCTGGATTAAACCAAGACCAGGTCCAGGACGACAAGGACTGCATGAATCGCATGCAACACCGCACCGGTGTCCCAAATAGAGGTTCCTCTCTAAGCTGAACACATTCATGTCTGCACGGCCCAGTCCAGACCGTGCGGTGTCCAACGCAGGAGGTGGAGGTGTCCAGCAAAGAGCTTTAAGAACCGAGTGTGGCGACGCAATATGTGACAAAATGAGCTCCGCAATGCCCACGTTAACGCTAAAACCGGGGGCAAAATACGGCCCCTTATGTTCACCATAAACTCTTCTTTCTCTCTTCATGAACTGAATCAACATTTCCATTTTGATGCCTTCTGGGAAATTAAGGCAGGGCTTGTTAAACGCGTGGCCTAATGGCTTTGTGTTTTCAGGATAATTGCAGAATTAGCAGCAGCTTGAGCAGAGCCTGCTGCGATTAGATCCGAACCACAAGGTTTAATTTCCAACTGTGAGGATCCTGGCTAAAGTAAATATGGCATTAATGGAAAAGTCGGGGCCATTTCTCTCTGAAAACCTCTCCTGCATCTCAATGACCCTCAGTGGAGCGTTATATACTCGAATATGACCAAAGTGTCCACCTACTATAGTACTTCAATTTGTAAACTCTTTAGAAAGTTGGGAACTTATTCTTTAGAGTAAAGAAAGCAGGACTGCATTGTTATAATTTACGAACTGATTACTTTTTAAAAAATTTTTTTTATTACCTACAGTTATGTCACTTTTTTGGAAACAACACAGTTCCGGAGCTCAAATGTACCTTTTTTATTTGGTTAAGCTATTGATTTAATGTGACCATTAATTCCATAACTTAGATCACTTGATATTCCACTGCAGACATCTCCACAAGAGCTGTTGTTTTAAGATTCAAACCAATTGCCAGTAAAAATCACAATTTGTCCAGCTCTCGTAAATCCCACTCTCATTTCTTGTTCCTACTCAATCCATGTTAGTCGGTTCTTCCTTCTACAAAACGGCCCATGATTTTGTGAATGCCATGTGCAAAGCCAGCATCTTGATGTCGGTCCAAACCAAACAGTGTCTGGTGCAGAGCCGGTTTATCTGAGCTAATGCTGTGATAATTAAATCAATAATCCACGCTCTGTGATATTGTTGGACAAAGTGTGTTCAGCGGCTCTCTGCACTGTGCATATTCCCGCTGCTCTCATAAACAGAAGAAAACAAACCCTTAGCTGTTTTAAATGTGGCTGCTTCATTTTACCTGTTACTGAATAGAAAACCTTGTGCGGTATAATGTGATCCAGGAAAATGATTATTATTCAGCTACACTTCTAGGACTGTGCTTGGACTACTTCATATGTAGACTCAACACAGAAAATTGTCCAGTGTTTGATAGAGCACTGTTAACTTTGGTGCTATTTTCATGTTCTGCTTTTGTGAAATTGAAAGTGAAACAAAAATGACCATGAAGCACATATTTATATAATATTGAATAGGCCTGCACAATATTTGGAAAAATGCGATATGATTTGTGGGGATGGGTATTTTAGTGATATCGATGGCATTGACAATTCCTCTTATCGATTCGATTCCCTAACGATTCTCTTATTGATTCCTATATAACCTATAAAATAATATTTGCATTATAGGCCAATGTCATTTTTATTCATTTAGACAAGTGTTGGTTACTTTACCACTAACTTAAAGCATTTTAAATAATTTAAAACAGAATTTTTAGCTCGATTTCAGAGGGACAGGTGTAAACACATTTCTCAAAATGCTTATTACATTATGTTGGTGGTGAATCAGGTCAGCAGTAAGGGCTTTTCTGTCATATATATATATATATATATATATATATATATATATAATTGAATGATTATCCGGCATCCTGTTAGCTGAGCTATTTTGCACCAAAGTGTTTGTTCATTTGTGTCTCAGACCACATGCCCTTGACCTGTGGGGTGCACCCAAGGGTCAATTCTGGGACCCCTTCTGTTCAACATCTACATACTGCAGTTAGGTCAGCTGATACTCGGCGTAAAAAATTCCTATCACACACGACACTCAGATCTATGTTTCACTGACGGCAGGTGAATATGGACCAGTGGATTCACTCTGTCACTGCATCCAACAGATCAGTGTGTGGATGCAAAACAACTTTCTCCAGCTGAACTCAGACAAGACTGAAATCATCGTCTTTGGCCCACAGAAACAAAGAGAAAGTGTTAACTGTCACCTCCAGAGTCTCGCTCTAAAACCTACAAATCAAGTTAGAAATCTGGGGGTAATAATGGACTCAGATTTGAATTTTAACAGCCACGTAGAATCAATACATCAGCAGCATTTTAACATCTAAAAAATATTGCCAAAATCAAAAGTATAGTGTCTAAACCAGACCTGAAGAGACTTATCCATGCGTTTGTCTCTAGTAGATTAGACTACTGTAACGGCCTGCTCACTGGCCTCTCCAAACGAGCTGTAAAACAGCTGCAGTACATCCAGAACGCTGCTGCTCGGGTCTGACTAGAACCAGGAAGTACGATCACATTAGTCCTGTGCTCAGGTCTCTGCTCCCTGTGAGTTCCGCTCGGACATGTTAGTGCCATATGAACCACCTCGGACTCTGAGGACCTCAGGGACCGGCCTCCTGCTGGTGCCCAGAGTCAGGACTAAACATGGGGAATCTGCATTTCAGTTTTATGCAGCTAAAATCTGAAGATGTGAGACTGTGCATATGACTGAAATTATTTTTCGTTGCACTCTTCTCTTTATGTCTTAAACTGTTTTGTCATTTCTGTCATGTCTTTGTGATTTTAATGCATTTTTTCCTGTTGTGTGAAGCACTTTGAATTGCCTTGTGTACAAATTGTGCTCTACAAATAAACTTGCCTTGCCATATGTCAATTGTTCTGTTGGAGTAATTCCCAGTAAACAAGGGTTTGTACACAATGGAACATTGAGCAGCTCATTATTCAACATAAGGTTTTTTTTCGATAAGCCCTTGACTTTTTCACATTCATATAAGATCTGCAGCATGGTACCGGTAAGTTGATTACATTGCCAACATTTGTCATTATCTTTTAGATTCAGTCTAGCCATTCTTGGCGTCCAGTAACACCGGTTTAATATTTTCTAAATAATTAATTGTGTTTGAATCTCATACAATGTCAGAAACCATTTGTCAGGTGGTTAACGGCACACGTGTGCCTGGCTCCAAGTGCAGCCAGCTGCAGTGTCGTGAGTTCGAATCCTGACTCTGACAATTCACTGCATGTCCTCCCTGCTCTCTCATACCCCATTTCACACTTTCCTCTCCTGTCTCTTAAAGCCTACGTGCAACCAAAAAAAGAAAACATTTTTTTAAAAAGGACGAACAGAAATAGTAGTTTGCCGTTGCTCTTGTTCTATAGAAGGTCCTCTCTCTCTCTCCCAGGCAGCTTAGAAGCATTGGAATTCCTAAGCTTTTGATAAAAGAGTGATGGACCACCTTGTTTAAAGCATACTGTTTTAAATAGTTTTTGAATACATGTTATATTGTTTGGGCTGGTTTCCAAAGCAGAGTGGAGACTGTGTCTAAGCTACAAGTACTTCCAAAATTCTTGTTTTGGTATCTCGTAGTACTCCTTTTTAGATGCTCTTGATGAGCTATTCCTGGTTCTGCCCACTGCAGCCAATAGATTGTTTTTGCTGTTGTAATTTTGTAATTAAACCATATACAACTATCTGATGTAATGGTAGGATATTTTTTTATAATGCTATGTGCTTTGGACCAACTGCATTTAGATAGTTGAGCTAGTAAAAAAAGAGTTTTGGGACCATTCCACATTCGGCATGAAGAGTCCATCCTGTTGCATACAGTTTGACCCGGTTAACTAAAGGTTTTTTCACCCCGCCAAATAAACGTTTCAACTAATGATTTATATTCTTTTAGTTATCAGTTTAGAAAAGTAAGTGGCAGCATGTACATTAGATAGTTTATCGTAGTGCTAATTATCATTTTAATCAGATTAATCCTTCCTATTAAAAAGGAGATATACAGTTTATTCCAGTTATCCAAAAGTAATTTACCATTTCTGATCCCTGGTTCTAAGTTATTCCCTTGATAACCCTTGTAAACTTGATTCCTAGAAATATTATGCCATTAGACACCCATTTAAATGACCATTGTATTATGGACATTTAATACGTCCCTTCATTGGATTTTGTGAAACCAAAAGAAGGTAATCTGCATAAAGGAATATTTTGTGTTAAATGGTATATTGGTCGCATTCATATAGCGCTTTTCTACCTTCAAGGCACTCAAAGTCAGTCACCCATTCACACACCAGTTGTGCGCAGACACTGGGGGCGAGGTGGATTAAGTGTCTTGCTCAAGAACACACCGGCAGTAATCACCTCAGTCAACTGCGATCGCACCGCCAACCACTGCTCTATCAGAATGTTAAAGTCTAGAGCAGGATTCGAACCGCTGACCTTCGGATCAGAGCACTCTATACTCGATAGCAATAAATGTGATGGGAAAGAGCGGGCAGCCCTGTTTTGTACCTCTAAATAGGCAGAAGGGGGGTGAAATTATCCCGTTACTTATAACCGATGCAGTAATATTTTTGTAGAGTAAATTTATCCAGGCAAGAAATTGTCCATATCTAAATTTCTTCAAGTAGAAAGTATTTTCTCCATTCTAATCAAATAGATTTTTTGTGAGTATCTTGCCATCTACATTACCAGGTGAAATTGGCCTGTAATTATCACATTGTTAAGGATCCTTCCCCTGTATTATTGCATTCCATTTTTTTTACGGATTGTGGATGGGAGTGTGCCCATTTGAGTGGAAATAAAGTTTGGTCTTAAGTGGAAATAAAGTTTGTTTTCTTCATTATTTCAGTTGTAAATGTGTATTCAAAATGTGTATTCATACAGTCAGTGTATAATATTAACTTTCGGACATAAAAAAAAAAAGAACACGGCAAGGTCAAATAGCCCTCCCTATATTTTGCGACACCAGCCGCCACTACTCTTCAAGTGCAATTTCCATGTCCATTGAGTCTCGATGTGATTCCGATACCTGTGGTATATTTAGAGAGGGGAAAACGCATCTTACTGATCCTCTTCTATTTCTCCTTGTGATGTCTATAAAGTTTTATAAAATCTTGGAAAACATGATTAATTTCCCTTTCTCCTGTGACCAGTGTATTTTCAAAGTTAAAAACTGATGGGATAATTTTCTGTGAGGCAAGTAGTTTTACTCTACTTGCGAGCAGCTTACCTGCGCTCTCCCCTTGCTCATAATGTTGTTTCTTTGTATGATACAGTTGTGTGTGCCACTGTTGTTCTGGCTCTCCTTTGCCGCGTCCTTTCAATTCAACTGATGCTGTGAGAGAGCGACCACTGCACAAAGCCTTCTCCAGCTCATCCCAAACACTCTCACTGGGGTTCAGATCTGGAGTAGAATTAGTTTCTGCTTCTCCATAGACGTTTTCTCTGCTTGATGCCAATTATTTGACCCTTAAACATACTGGCAGTTTCCATGACCACGGGATTCGTCTTTCCACATGGTTGTTTCAGAAATGAGAAGCCGCTCACTGCATCAGTCGGGTTTAAATACCGTGTTGCAGCTAAAAGATCATCACCCATGCAGCACTTATCCAGTAGGAGGCTTGTACCAACTGCAAAGCTTAGCCTTAGCTGAATCCAAGTGGAGACGTTTTGTTTTTGGACAGGCAGTGTAATAATACTTTTCCCATTGCCAAATAGAAAAAAGCTAGGGTTTCTTTGCAAATGTTTTCCGCCCAGAGACAGCAGGTCGCAACAACGGACACTTCAAACGCCCCGAAAATACCTATTTCACCATCGCAGGGACATACAAAGATGTTTAATGAGGTGAAAATGCTACTTAGTTCTGCTTCAAGGGTGGAGACGTGTGATTCAGATGGAAGCAATATGGGAGTCAAGAACTGCTAAATCAATATTACTGCGATATTTTGCTCCCACCCAAAAATAGGACATAGATAGGATTTTAAACAGTCCAATTTGCACAGTTTAAAATGTTTTGTTAGTCTTATGTTTTTAATTACCAGCGTGGGTAGGGCCACGTCTACTATAATGAGTATCATAAATAATACCTTTTACTGTGGACTGTACATAGTAGCCTATACGCTGAACAGATGAAAGCATTACAAGAAGTGATCCTATGAAGGCTGTTTTGAGCAGTATTCATTCAGTGTGATTCATCTGTGTTCATCACTGGCTCTGCTTCTGTTTCTGTGCTCTTGACATGCTTCTCATATAGGAGGACTGGGGATGTGCAGATGTGCTGTAATTACACGATTTGTCCTTTTACCAATGTTTCTCATTGTATTTTCAAAGCATTTGAAGCATTGCGTCCCTCTCTGGCCTCGTTCTTCATCACACAAAACTGTTTGTTTCACGACATTAGATCCGAGTTAGCAGCGGGCTAGAATATTGCCTCTTTTATAGATCTGTCAAACGTCTGCTCTTTTAAAGCAGTATAGTATTCCCGTATTTCAGAAGTTCAATGCTTATAAAGGAGTGTTGCCAGTCCCGCGCTGTCCGTCTCTCCAACCCATTGCGCTTCCACAAGGGTTGTGTTTTCGCAACTTTGTGAAACGCATATTGCACGCTCCAATGTTGTTGACGATATTTTTGCGATATATTGTGCAGCCCTAATAATTCAAATATATGTTGTGCGATATAGTGGATAAACTTGAGCCTCACAGCAAGAATGCTTTATATCGGGCCTAAATGAGGGCTTAAGTTGGTCGAAAATAAGACTAAACAATGGATAAAAAAAAAAAAGGTAGTTCTACATAATTATTAACTCAAAAGAGAAATAAAACATCAATAGATTTCTCTCTAAATAAAACAAATACTTCAACTGCATATGAACCACAAGAGCAACTGGTCCACAAATCACATTTTGAGAAACAATGACCTATAACATGCACAGTACAAGCTAATTTTACCAAGCTAATTTTTCCTGTCCAAGATGCACGGTTCGGTCTGGACAATGGGTTATAGTTCATAAACTGGCAGCAAACCAGAGCTATGAAGTGCAAACAGCATTTTGATGATTCTCTTCTCCTTGTAATGTTCCTGATATGATTTTGAAAACAAGATAAATCTTTAATTAAACTTTGCACTTGGCATATGTTTTCAAATCACTGGCTGTTGGCGATCAGAAATGATTAAAATTCAAGTGTCACCTAGCAACAGCCAAAAAGCAGAGAAATCAGAAGCTCATGCGATATTAAAAAAGGCAATCTCGATCAAACGCCATATTCTCTGCTGCTGAGGCGCTGAGCAGGTGGATGGACTGAAGCGCACCAATACACAGATATTAAATAAGTCTGTTCTTCAAGCCGCTGTTCACAATCATGTTTACGTTTACACAATCTGAATACATTTTTAACCATTTCCACTTGGTTATGGCCCAAAGGTAATGTACGTTCTGTGTATTTAGCCCGATGATTGCGGACGCCACTCCTCAATACAGCAGCTAAATCAAGTACACTGGCATCGTTTGTTTTGATGTCGTGCACACCGTCCCTTCATTAAATAAATTAACATAAACTGCAACCATGGAGACCAGACAAAAAAATCTGGTCTCCATGGTTCAAGATATGGGTCCATTTAGCTTTAGTAGTAAATGTGTGTATAAACTGGGCGTCTACAATGTAAGACAATGACTGATTGTGGGGTAAATCTTGTGTCGTAGTTCCAAAACATGGGGTGGTAGGTCTCACAGTAAAAACAAGCGCAGAGATTAAACTAAGAAACGTTGAATGGCCAAAGACGAGCTGCGACTGACATCGAGCGTGTCTGATGTAGGGGATGCCACGCTTATTGTGTTAAAATCGATAATCGTGGTTATTCAGGTCACAATATAATCGTAAGAACCAAAAAATAATTATCGGGCCAATTTTAAAAGCAAAATTAAAGTATTTTTGGTTCAATTTACAACCCCCAAAAAATAGACCTAAATGTAAAGCACTTTTATTTTCGCACAATAATCGTAACACTAAAATGTGATATTGTAAACAACAATAAACACAGGCACTCTGTCAAAGTATAGCAGAGGAGCTCAGCCATGAACCAGGGGACACACTGTATCGTGGCTAAGCATTTATATGTCAGAAAGAACATTGCGGAGGGCTGCAATGAGCGGGGAAAAAATGACTCAAACGGAAAGAATCTCCTGTATAAATGTGGCGTGATTCGTGGTAGTCCGATACATTGGCTTAAATTTAAATACGATCAGAAACGAATCATTCTAAATTGCTGAGAACCTTAACATTCACAGTAAGAAAGCGCTGTCAAAAATGTGTGCCCATTGTTTTTCCACCATTACGCTAATGGGGAAACCTCGCCTCCTTGGTTTAACTGCAGCTCTAATCTAGTTAAGGCATTATGTCTTTATGAGATAATCCTGTTTTTGTTTTAGCGCAGGGGAAAAAAAAGGCAGATCTGTTTCAAATCACAGAGATGAGACAATTAGCGTTGCGTTGTCTTCACTATCTGATTAGCTGAGTCTAAATTAAAACAGGCTAATTTATTGAACTGTTGATCGGAGAAAGCGCTCACAGTAACTTGGACGTAGGCGGCAAGGTAGTTGGGAGTATTCTGAGATAACTTTTACAAACAACAAATAGCAATATTGTTTTCAGTGCCTATGTCAGACTTGGGTTTATGTAAGGTTCCTATACACATTAACATATGATTATCTGCTGTTATTCAGAACATAAGCTATGACAATAAACCCCTCTTATTACTTTGTTCCGTCGGTGGCTGTTTCGGGGTTAATATGTGGTGCTTTATCTGCTGGAATAAGATCTTTTGACGTTTTTTCATGGCAGACTGATCAAACTAATGAGATTGTGGCTCTCTAATCTTCACTCCAGGACACAGTTTGTATAGACTGTTGTATTCCCACAGCACAACACATTTAATCAGGCTTTAAAACTACTGTCTATATTGTTTAAGATTGAAAAGAACAATTAAATGATTAGCTAGCATTTATGTCACAATTTACAAATGGATCTTGTGGCTTTGACAGCTCGTTGGAGAAATCTGATCAAAGAGGAGACAACGTTCATCAATTCATGTGCCATGCACTGGTGGAGGTGAAGAGGAGTTGATGGAGAGGCTTAGAAGGCTGGTGGTTCTGCTGCTGCTGCAAAAGAAATGAAGCAACGAAGGGTTGGGGTTGATAGTCATGCTGCATTGCTTCCTTTATTTGACAGTGGAGTGAGCCAAAACCAAAGCCTTCTTGTTAAAAGCCGAGGGTCCACCACCTGCTTGACTCAATAGAGATGTTATTGCTTTACCTAAATGAGCCCCCTGCTTGTCTCCATGAAGATAGATACGTCTCATGGCACACTGTGGAACATTTCAGGCAAAACAATTACAGCATGGAAACGAGCAGGTGGCGAATCCACCCAAAAAGTTACATAGTGAACTTTTAAAAAGCTGTGATGAAGCATAAGCTGTGACAACAATCTCCAATGTGCGGAACACAATATCATACTTTAGTTCTATTCACTTCAAAAGGAAACACTAAAAAAAAATCTATATAAACATTATTGCTAGTCTGAACTGTGCTTCCATGAAAACCACTTACATTTCACACTGAATATCATTGATTTTAATCTTGACCTCTGGCTTTGTTCTGCTGGCTTCACTGCTGCTGATAAACACGAGCTTGATTCTACTGTTCATCAGTAAATGCCCCCCACCCCAAACAATCAATACTAGTATCAAATGTTCAGTCCAGACAGTAGCTTCAGGGTACGTTCACTTCTGATTTGGTCCTGATTTAGTCTGTTTTAGCCCAGATGTAGACTTGGTTGCTACTGCCACTGGTCTGCCGGAGGTCTTGGTGTTTTGAGTTGTTGATTTAGAGCAGGGGTGTCAAACTCATTTTGGGCCGCGGGACAAATTTCGATGCTGGGCCGAACATAACGTAAAAAATGAAATAAAAAATATAAGAAATAAATAGCTTTATATAGCCTAGTAATAGTTATTTGTGGGCACTGCAGGTGAAAGACTGAGACCATATTCATGCAGCAGGAACATGGACTTGTGATATGATTTCTGATATTAAATGTTGATATGAAAGACCTGTTGGCTGTTGCTGCTGGTATAGTTTAAGCTTAGTGTGAATACACTCATGAAAATGAGTGCATTCTGATTATATTCACAGCGTCCAGTTCTTCAGTTACTGGACTGGAGCTTTTACATGTAGCTCCAGTCTGTCCGGGCCGCATCTTTGACACCCCTGGTTTAGAGCACGTCATTCATGCCTTCATTAACGGCGCTTAGACTACTACAATTCCCTGTTGGACCAGGCCTCCGTCCACCGGCTGCAGTTAGCACAAATTATTTGTTTGCTCACAGGTATCATAAAATATGAGCAAATTCGTCCTCTACTAGCCCCACTGGCTCACTGTATGCTACAGGCTTGTTTTTTTAGATCTCTGAATGGACCCTCAGACCATTCAGATGTTTTTAGACGTTTCGAAGTTGCAATCAAAAACTATTGGACCCACGCTATGGAACAGTCTTCCTTTGGGTATAAGAACTGCCCAACTGACTATTTTTAAGTTTAGTATTGCATTTGATCTTGTTTTTGTATGCTGTTTAAAAAAAATAAAAGAAAGATTGCACATGACCAAATGCGGCACAAGACCGTCCTGGGTAAATACTTACATAAGATAAGCCTTTATTGTCTCAACGGAAAAATTCGTCTTGGGCACAATGAAAAACAGCAATATTCAAACACAACTTCATACATTGTACAATGGCCCGTTTCATCACTAAACTGAAATAAGGAGAGTGGTGTAAAATGAAGCTTAGAAAAGGGCTTTCCTTTGTCTCCAGAGTTCAC
Organism: Chaenogobius annularis; assembly: GCA_015082035.1. NCBI lineage: Eukaryota > Metazoa > Chordata > Actinopteri > Gobiiformes > Gobiidae > Chaenogobius > Chaenogobius annularis. The sequence continues at coordinate 682,640 of BJKM01000181.1, read as the reverse complement.
CTGCCTCTCCCTGGGTATTGGCTGTGATGCCGGATACAGAGAAGGAAACGTTTGTCTTGAGAACTATGCTCAAACTGCCCTGACCCACAACCTGCAGACCCTACCTGGACAGTCCTGTTAAGATCAACAAAGGTCTCAGTGCATATTAATCCAAGAAGTTCCAATCAGAATAAAGTCGACGAAGTGTATATAAACTTGGAAAACACCAAAAAAAAAAAAAGGAGCTTCTTGGACTAGATAGAACATGCTGATGCAAAACTTTGTGGTTCACGTGTTTTGATGTCTGGAGAGCAAGAAGAAGACTAAATGCAGAACAACAAATCAGAAATCACTTCTGGTATGTTTTTGCATGATCGTACATTATGAAAAATGGTCTTACGTTTTGTTGAACCGCTTTAAAATGTTGATTGTTTATTTAAAAACTACAAAAAAAATGTAAAGTCCAAGAGCTTAAGTGGAGAGTCTGGTTTGCTCAAGGACAAAATGAAAATCATTTAAAAGCTCACCAAAAGATCTGACCAGTGTCTTAGCCTGTCAGCTTCACCCCACTGTTTCCATGGAGATAAAATACGTTTAATGCCAGAATATCTCATCAGCAATACAATCTCCATGAAGACGAGTAGTCAGGAGGCGGACAGTCTACAAAAACGTTGCATACTGCACCTTTAACCAAACCAGTCGCTGTCACCCAAAAATATTTTAAATAAAACTGTACTTCATTGCAAAACCTAACGACCAGTTCAAGCTTCTGACATATTGTTCCGATTTTCCAAATTTACTTTATGCCAAATTTTGAAGGACATAAAACTAGACCCATTTATCAAAAACACACATACTAAATATTGACTTTTATCGCTCTAACCTTGGACTAGATTTCTTTTTCCCCAGTTCATAAATTCACCACAAATCCACCAAGCTTAAATGACAGTATTCTAGCACAAAACTTTTTCAGAGTTTAAACTTTCCTGTCAAGCTCTCAGGATCTTGAGGGAGTTCCTTGTTCGCGTTCTTCTCTTCTTCTCGCAGTGTGGCGGCGCTGCTGTCGTTAAGTCTGAAAAGTGTCATTCAAAAAAGTGTCATGGTTTGAAATGTATCCTGACAGCCTCCCTTCCCCTAAAACCACCAGGAATTAGGCATGCACCAGTTTTAGTTTTGGAGGTAAACTTTGATCAAATATGTTAAGCATTTTCCCTATAGGTTCGAAGATATGTCTAGAAAGTCTTAAAAATGTTTTGTTACAGCTCAGGAGAACAACAAATGCACAAATATCCTCGATACTGTAACATTGGTGGAATGTTTAGTAGATTTTATTTGGATAGCGCTTTTTTTAGAGCAAAAAAGGTTCACAAAGTGTTTCACATGAAAGAGATTGTAAATACTCATGGAACAAACGCCTGACTAAATAGTTTGGCTTTTATGCCCTTTTTAAAAAATAAATAAAATTGACCCAGTTGTTCCTAGTTCGGTGGTCCAGCGCATGGGTGTAACTGCCTCAAAAGTAAGGCAGAAGTCGTCACAGGTATGGTGAGGTCCCAAAAGCAGCACAGGCAGATGTAATCACAGTCAGTAATGACCTTTATTATCACAGCAGTCTTTAACATTTTATACAGTGGCAAGGGGGAAATGTCTTGGTTCACAGCGATCTTCTGCGAGATCTGAGAAGGAGTGAGACTGACTGAAGGCAAAACCAACAACGGGTGGATTACCTAGCTGGCTGACAGGCCCAGTGGTGAGCCATGTAGCCACAGAGCCGAGCAGGTGTCTAACCAGGAGGGAACAGGCGAAACGCGTGGTCTAAGATAGAAGGCTGAGGTAACATCCAGCGCAGAGACAAGGTCGACAACAGGCGATCAGTCCGAGGAAAACCGATGGCAAGTCTGGCATAACATAAGAACAATCTGGCCCTGGCGCAGAGACAAGAGCTGGCTTAAATGCGGGCAGAACTGTCACAGGTGTGGAGAGTTGGTCTGATGAGGAGGCGTGGCTGACTGGCAGAGTGGAAAGATACCAGCAGACATGAGCAGACTGTGACAGAAGTTAGTGGAATCTGTAACAAATCCTGACTGGCTGATCTTAATGCCCATGTTGTCAGTGAATGAGTTCTCTTAAATAGTCAGGAACATAGCCATGAAGGGCTTTGTAATCAAGCAATACGATTTTAAAATGAATCCTGCTCAACCAGCAGCCAATGAAGATTTGCAAGTACCGGAGTGATATGGTAGTACTTACTGGATTTGGTTAGTAGCCTGGCAACAGAATTTTGAACTAGTTGAAGATGAGCTAGGAGAAACTTACTAATAACAAAAAACATGGAGTTACAATAATCCAGCCTTGACGAGATAAAAGTCATGGACGACTACTACATTGGGTGACAGCATACTCCCCAAAGACGGAAAAAACGAGTGCGAGTCAAGGTCTGGACGTAATAGTTAAAACGCAATGCATTGTCAAATGAAACACCAAAATTGCGTATAAAAACGTTAGATTTTAGAGCAACAATGCAGTTTGCTGCCTTATGGATGCTGTTTTCATCATTATTCGGGGTAACAATGTTTTTTCAGAGTTTTTTCAGAATGTAACTACAGACCAAGTTTGAATTACTTCTAAACTTTCCAACAGGGTGTTGAGACTGATTTTCTCAGGACTAAAAGAATATTATACAGTGCATCTGGAAAGTATTCAGTCACTTTTTCCACATTTTGTTATGTTAAAGCCTTATTTCGAAATGGATAATTCATTATTTGCCTCAAATTATACAACCAATACCCCGTAATGACAAAGTGAAGAAGGTTGTTTAAATTCTTTGCAAAAATCATAAAGCAGTTATTTACTATCTGCAGCATCACACGTTTATGCTTTTGACAGATCAGTGTTTTAGATGAACTGGGGCTCTCTGGCCCACCTTGATCAGCCGAAGAGGTTCCGCAAAGCAGCACAGAGTGTTGTGGATGTGCCGTTGATGCGCTGCGGATACATACCAGACGCACTGTGATTAGAGGTCATCATCATACACCTATTGAATGCAGTGGCAGCAGGTGGTATATTTTTGGGGGGTACAGCAAATGCGGTGGTTCAATGATGTTCATTCACACAGAATATCACAGTCATAAGCCCACAGGCTGTGACACCAGTCTTATAACTAATCACAGAATGTAGTTTTGTCTATGTTGATGAATCAAAATGTTTGGCTCTGTCACCTGCCCTGTGCTTGTTTAATCTGCCCGTCTGAGTATTAAATGGTGCGTTGTTACAAAACGGGCAAGCATACAGTTTGCAGCATCCATAAACTAGTCAAGCACTCACAACTCAGAACAGATCACTCTCAATACAAGCTACTAACTTACAGATAAGACGGATGCAATCACAACACAAACACATGTCGTCAGTGGGTGGCCAACACGCCGCTGCAAGTCCAATCACGCACCGTGACAGCCCACAATTTGGACATGCATTTTCATACTGTGAGCATCTTTAATATTTGCCCCTGAGGCATTATCGCTGTTGTGATGGTAGGCCAGACACACTGGGAAAATTGTCTATCTGACAAGAATAATGTCATTTTGACTCATCAGAGCTTTACTCAGAATTTCCATTTATTTTCTGTCGCTTTCTATAAAAAGCGATGATTCCACTGTATAGGGCCGTTACTAAGTCAAGAGAAGCCAACATGCCATACATTTTCTCATCAAAATGTCATTCTCAACAGAGTAATGCAGTTTCATGAGATGCTTTGCCTTCCAGTTCTGTATCCGCATTACTACCAGAGGTCTTGAGTACCGACGTTATCTTAAAAGGTAACTAGTTAGATTATACCAGGGCAAGTAACAGAACATAAAGGTTACGTACTGCATGATTTAAATTAACTCATTAGGTTACTCTTGCGTTACCAATAAATTAACATTATTGTAAACTATCATTGCCGACGATCCCTTTGCGTTCCTTAACACAGAATAAATAATCAGTAAAATATCACACAAACAAGTAAATGCGTTTGACTGAGCTTTATTATCATTATGTGACATGATATACACAATACAATGCCATACAATAAACAGTGTAGCGCCTGTCCTCAAGCAATGAAAAACATTGCTAAACAAAAATGAATGGATTGACAAGAGCAACTGACGCACAACAATTGAACGCGCTTGTTTTAGCACTGTAGTTTATTTTTATCAAACTAACAACATCGCTTTACCTTCAGCTACAAAATAGGGTTATAATGAAAAGAGTTTTTCAAAACATGCATCTGAAAGTATGGTCACTAGTTGGCACAATGTGTATTCTCACCACATGCCGAAAAAAAGTTTGGTTCCCAGCTCTCTACTCTGGGGGAGAAAACAAACCTGGCTCGTATTGAGGGTGAGAGAAGAGCCTAGATTACATCGGTCTAACAAATACTAACGCGTTACCTTCCTCGTTACTCTAAAAAGTTATTCGCAGTAACTGTAATGTTTTACCAGCTAACGCAGTTACCACCAACTCTGGTCACCAGAAATGTAACCCAATGAACATGTTTGGTATGCTCTGGTATTGACAACAGCGTCTTCACAGTTCCTCCAATACCAGAAATCTACGGCCATTTGATGGACCCTCCCAGACCCTCCCAATAAAGCAAATCCAAACATTTCAGAGTGTCAAAAGACTTAATCAAATTTAACATTTTAAGTTCATTTGCACAGCCCAAAATAACAACAACAGCCGTCGCCTCGCTTCACCAAATGTTGATTTAACCAACAGAAAGTTAGAAAATCAATGAAAACAATGAACCAGTCATTTGTCAATAATTGAGAAGGAGATAGACCAATGTTCAGATATATGAAAAGTATATGAAAAGTCAATCAATGGTCAGCATCTATGATTTTTATAACCCACTAATTGTTATGGCTTGTACTATACATTAGAAAATTGCACGGGAATTCATTATGCCACATTTGTTATCTTACAAGGGCAATTTTGCGTCCAATTTCCATATTAAACAAAGTGGTTATCCGAGACCATTTCCAGTGTATAAAAGCTTTTCGTACATTTTTTCCAACCCCAATCACTAAGTCCTAGTAAACAAATGTGACCTAACCATCGGCGCCGCTGTCTCAATGATGTTAATTACTCTCACCGATCAGCTGCAGAGGCGGCTTTCCACACTGCTATTTCCTCATTAGACACAATTAGCAGCGAGGTGTTCATCCAAGCTGCTGCCCACATTTATGCATAGTGCTAGTAGCGATTGTGACTCTTTATGCTCTGCTTTTCCCTCTCTCTTAAAAGTTTGAAGCCTGGATAATGAATGAACAATTGATGAACCAACGGAAGACAAAAGGAAGATTTTAACAAATGAAAAAGATGAGGCCAAAACGGTGGAGACAGGAAGCATACGGGAGGAGAGATAAGGGGCACACGCAGGGATGGAGTGTGGGAGATTTCGTTTGGCCGCTTGAAATGGTAATCTTCTGCTGGGTGAATTTCTGATGAGCGGAGAAGAGACCAACAAAGCATGAGAAATACATTGGAATGACAGGCATTGTGAGGCGGAGGAACTGCGAGGCGATGTAGGCTGTGCTCATTCAAACAGTGAGAGGACAGAGTCCTATCAGCTGGTTTGAATATTTCACGATTATCTACAGGGTTTCAGATGACATCACATTTTATTCATGGGTTTAATTAATTCATGGGTTTAATTCCTTCCTGATTTGGAACGTTTTTTGTTTTTTTTTGTGAGGACCTTTTGGGGCCAAAGGCTGGTATAAGCCTCCAGGGGTATCAGAATCAGAAAAGGTTTATTACCATCGTCAATGAACAGAATTCACAAACATAGGAATTTGTTTCTTGTTGCGTTAAGGTGCAACATAAAACACTGAGCAATAATAAAAACATACATTAAATCAAAAGGGCATGCATTAGGAAACAGTTAAAATTGACCAGAGCCTTTTGACATTGGTGCAGATTGGTATGGTCTGAAAAGGCGCGTTTCGATTGATTTGCTTTGGAGCAGATTGGTTTGGTCCGTAGTGTTCCCACGGCGCAAACGTTTGAGGCGTCCGAAGGGGGCCGGTACTAGCCGGTACTGAAGATGTACTAGCTCCCAGAGGACGCAGGCTGCTTTATTGCAAGATGATTGGACAAGACAACAAAAGAGGTCCCTCAGGTGACAACCAAAGGGCAAACGGCTGTTAAACAGAAAATAATAATTCTTCACCATACGCTGACCTGATCTGGTGACAAACTGCTGATTTCTGGTTACAATAATTTAATTTGTTGACCCGATAGAAAAAAGCTAATGCGTGTTAGCATCAGCTGTTTCCTGTTTACGAATCAGGGCACTCATGCAGTAGTTTGCTTCAAGAACTAAAATGATATATTTCCTGTGCATAATGCGTAAAATTATACGCATTACATAAAGAGAAATACAAATGTGGCATAGAGGTGCAGGGAAGTGAAATAAATGTAAAAAAGTCAATAAACTGGAAGCTGTGTCTTGTTTCCTCTAGCTTTAGCCACGTCCCAAAGCGCCACAAACATGGAATTACTAAACGTGCCACCAGAACGTCCCAGCCCCCTTTAGGGTGAAAACAAACAGTGTTAACAGATAAGTGGGAGAAAGAAATTGTTAAAATGTTATCATTTTGCTCCAAAATACAACAAATATTGATATAGGCGACACAGCAGCCATAGACGGAGATGGTGAACATTTGCTTTACTAGTTTTGAACCACGCCAAACTGAAAAGAAGACAAAACTGCAGATTGAATTGACTTTATCTTCAGTAAATATAATAATACAACAGAGGAATCCCCATACCATCTGAAGGACGTACCACAGTTTGAGAAGCATTGGATTTAAGAAAACTTTTTTGTTTATGTTTGGCTGGCTACGTAGCAGACCCCTGCGAGCCAGGCCCCAAACATGGAGATGCAGTCCACCATGAATAGAACTGTTCCAAAGTTCTCCAAAGCAAACCAGTCTGAGGGGCTTGGGGAGGCTCTGACAGTAACTTGAGCGGCAAGTCATATGTCACTCCTCCTCGTTTGGTGGCCCTGGTAACAGTGGCGAGCCGTGCATTTCACACCTAGGCCTTCAGTGATGTCCTACACTGAATGAATCCACCGCATGAACCCTTTTCCCGGCTGTGACAGGTTAGCTAGCGCGGGGGTTGGATGACCTATCCTCACAATATCAAGTTTTTTCAAGTTTGTCTTGAAAATAGTGTTGCATGTATATCAGCGACAAGATAAATCTCTTCTCCTCCTTCAGCCATTGTGGGTTGAAAAAAAACAGCAAAATTAAAGCAAATGAAGAAAGTTTTAGCTTGTTCAAGTCGCTATCGGGACACCTCCTTCCATTTGGTTAACGGCACTCTACTCTGCATAGCGCTACCTCTCACTAGTGCGTATCCAATCGGAGGACGTGAACGTATCACGTGAACATGACACCTGCGAGCGGACCCTGATGTCGCCAACTCCAAATCTGAGCGGTTATCACAATCTGTCTTTCAGTTCATTTAAGTGTACAGGCGCCCCCACTGTTAATTCTGAAGGCCTCGGGAAGCTTTGTTGGAGCCTGGCAACACATGACAGCTCAAATATGATTGGATGAAAGCTCTAACATAAATATACAATGCTGGAAGCAGCGCAACCAAGAGGAAAGCTATGAAATGAAGAGAAAAGACTGAGGAATAGTTTAATACATATTTATGAAAAAAATTGATATTAAAATGAAATTTATTTTCTGATGATGTTTAGGCCAGCAGAGAAGGCCTTGCTGGTCCTGATGGCCCACCACTGATTGGTAATGTTTTGACAAAACTGAGATACTTTGTTGCCCTGTTAAAATATTATGCCATCAGAATATTCAAAAGAATGGAATGGAGAACTTTTCCAAAGCTATCTGTTATCAGCTCTAAATGTTAATTTCAGTTTTTACTAGCAAAAAATAAACCACAATTTTGAATTTCCAATGTAATAATTATGGAAGATTTTTTTTTCTAGCCTCCAATTTGTATGTAAGTGTCACAAAAAACATTTAGATGAAATATTGTAACATTTTGTTTGGGAAGAAAGATTTTCCACTCTCTGGGCTCTCTTATTTTTTATATACATTGTATTTTTGTAATACGTTTTAGCTGTAGATCACTTGAACATGTCTGTTTTCCTCCTATAAATAATGCGTCCCTGGTGGTGCCGCCTCTCCACTCTGCTCACGCACCTGAGCTCAGACTGTACTGTTCTGACTCCACCTGCAGGTGGATCACTGACTTCCTGACGGATCGGAGGCAGTGCGTGCGGCTGGGGAAGAATGTCTCAGACACTCAGACATCAGCACAGGAGCTCCACAGGGCTGTGTACTTTCCCTCTGCTCTTCTCCCTGTACACAAACTGCTGCACCTCCAGCCACGACTCTGTAAAACTGATCAAGTTTGCGGACGACACCACCCTCATCGGGCTCATCTCGGACGGGGTGAGTCTGTCTACAGGAGGGAGGTGGACCGGCTGGTGTCCTGGTGAAGCGCGGTAACAACCTGGAGTTCAACGCCAGAAGACAGTGGAGATGATCGTGGACTTCAGGAAAGTCACAGCCCCCACGCCCCCCTCGTCATGACAGACTCCCCCATCACCACCGTGGACTCCTTCCGCTTCCTGGCACCACCATCAGGTCGGATCACAGCTGACCCTTCTCACACCTGGACATGGTCTATTTGAACCACTCCCCTCAGGCAGGAGGCTCCATGTCCATCCGGACCAGAACCTCCCGCCACAAGAATAGTTTCTTTCCCTCTGCCGTTGGACTCATGAACACTTCTAAACACCTGTCACTTTAACTACACTCTTCATCACTCACTGCACTGTCACTTCTGCACTACAACTTTAAACTTAACTGTAAACTTGTGTACATAGCAATGCCTATTTTTATTTTATACTATAGTAATTTTAAATTGTCCCTTAAATGCATGCCCTTTTTTGATTGAAATATATGTTGTTCTTATGCTCAGTGTTTGTGTTCACCTTAAGGCCGAGACAAGTGTCTGTGAAGTTTGTTCATTGACAATGGCAATAAACCTTTCTGATTCTGATTCTGATGTCCTGCCTGGCCAACAGTGTGAACTGAGGTTCAGAAGAGCTACAGTCAGTCTCTGTGTTAATTCAGTGACTAGCTGGCCCCTGTCCATCCTAAGGCCCAAAATCACTGGGATAGGCTGAAGTCACCCACGACCCTTAACAAGAACAAGTGGTGGAAGATGCATGATTGCTTCTATCCTCAAAGCACATTTTTTTTAACAACTTTTATTAGTACCAGCACTTCTTTTTGTCCACTCTTTAAAACCCAGGACTTACAATTCTAACATTATGTGGAGTATTATTGTCTCAATCAAGAATGTCCGTTACAATTGTGCTACATAATCAATTCCTGCAGTATTTGTGAGTTCACTTCTCCCGCTGCTGCGTTTGAGCTAAACTCTATTGGTGGATTGGCTCAATCATAGGGCAGCAGTGTAGCTCTAGTAGAACCCAAAGTGTGCCTATGAACCAAATTAAAATGTGGTTGTGTCGCAGGGCTGGTCCTATGTTTTTTGGTGCCCCAGGCAAGATTTCAGAAGGCGTCCCCTTGCCCCCAAGTGCAACAAAACCAAGCCTCATATTGGATTATTGTGCCATGACTTTTGTAGCTATAAGGCCAAAGCTAAAGACTATATACTAACCTGTTTCCTCATAAATGGCTCTTAAAAGGAAGAGGTTGTCGCCTCCAATTTAAATGTAAAAGTTGACATTATCTTTGGAATTTGTTAAATGTTGGATTTGGTTTGTCTTGTTTTGTCCCCTGCAACAGCTGCAGATCTACATTCAGTTTTACTGTGTAGGAGGAAACTCCAAACACAAACTCCTGTCAGGAGAACATCTGAACCTCTGTTTTATGGATAGGTTTAGGGTTAGGGCGATAGTTTTGTGCCAGTCTGGTTGAGAGGTGTGTATACTCGCACTGCAATCTGTTGCTATGTTGCATTGTTTTATTTTAAATTTATGATGATAACCGCCGCATATTCATGGAGACATTTTTTGTAGAATAAAGACAGATCAGTAGCTTTGGGTGTGTTGATGGCGACTACAAAACAAACTGTTCTCCAGATCCATGCTCTGTCTGTGTGTGTGTCTCTGGAGAGAGCGCACCAGGCGAGACGCAGACTTGACCTAACCTATATTTAGTTTTTGAAACATCTATGATTTCCCCAAAACTAACAAACACAAATGTCTTACCATATCCAGAGAACATTTACGCTGTCCTGTATGTTCCTTCTCCATAAGAAAATACGCTGAGTTGAAACTCGTCCCAGCCCATGTCCAAACGGGTCAGGCCCAGAAGTGTAGGCAAAATAAAGTCCTTCATAGCACTCCTGTCTGCGCCCTAGGATATGTGCCCAAATGCAAAGCAATTCGTTTTTGTTTTAGCACCCTCGCCACCAGATGGCACCCTAGGCAACCGCCTGGTTCAGCGATGCCCACGGCTGGCTCTGTTGTTAGGCTTTGCTCAATCAGCTTTGCGTGTCTCCAGCTGAACGTAATTAGTCCGTTGGGGACAAAGAGCTCAGCTGTTCAATTGGCATCAGAAGGCAATACATTGAAAATCCTTTTGTTGTTTGGACAGCCCATAAAAATATGTGTCATACATCGGTTAAAATACTTCAGGTTTGCGGTTCTTTTCTTTGCATGTTTCACTTACCTTCTGTCCTGGGTCGAGAAGTACAAAACCTGATGCCTTTTGTCCAGACATTTTTCTTCCTCAGACTCTCTTGACTCCGTTGACACCATCCTGTGTTGTGACTTCAATCATGTGGAAGATTGAGAACATTGTAAGGCCCAAAGAATCCCACTCGATCCAGGTGATGAACCTGCTTACTGTCTGTTTGTACCTCAGTCTGTCTGTTTTAGCCTGGTCAGTCCATTTCGGAAGGTACAGTGGCTTGCAATATTATTCATTATGACCTGAACTTTTTTTTGTTTTGTTAAAGCGCAACACAAAGTAGCACACAATTGAGGAGTGAAATCTACATTGTACATGATAAAAAACTGAAAAGTACAGCGCGTAAAAGTATTCAGAGTCAATGCTGTGTGGAACCGCCTTTCACGGCAATTACAGCTGAAAGTCTTTTGGGGTTTGTCTCTACCAGCTTTGCACACCTACAGACTGACATTTTTGCATATTCTTCTTTGCAAAGCAACTCAAGCACAGTCAGATTTGATGAGGAGCGTATGTGAACAGCAGTTTTCAGATCTTGCTACAGCGCTGGCTTTACGTTTAGAGTCGTTGTCCTTCTGAAGGTGAACCACGGTCCCAGTCCCAAGTCTTTCACAGACGCCAAAAGGTATTTGGCTCCTTCCATCTTCCCATCAACTCTGAGCAGCTTCTCTGTTGAAGAGTTGGGGGTGGTGTGTTCAGAGTGTTCCATATTTTGCTTTTTGGGCAAAAAGGGACATTTTGCACCTTCTTCGACACGTTTGCTGTGTCCCCCACATGATTTCTGGCAAACCTGCATTCAAGACTTCTTATGGCTGCTTCACAACAATGGATTTCTTCTTGCAACTCTTCCATAAAGGCCGGATTTGTGCAGTGCATGACTAATAGTTGTCCTGTGGACAGATTCCCTGTACACCTGAGCTGTGGATCTCTGCAGCTCCTCTAGAGTTATCATGGGCCCCTTGGCTGTATCTCTGATCAGTGCCCTCATTGTTCAGCCTGTAAATTGTGGTGGATGGCCATGTCTTGGTTGGTTTCTCGTTGCACCATACTCTCTTCATTTCCAGATGATGGATTGAACAGTGCTCCGAAAGATGTATAACGTACTGTTCTGACTTTGACTGCTATTGACTTTGATGCTTACATTTAAATCAATGCTAAAACATGAAACTGTCCTCATACTGTATATTACATTTTAATCACATTATGTAAACATCAAACCACAGTGAGCAGATTTGAAGGACTGAGCATTCACTGAGGTGGACTTGGCCTTGTGCCAGCGGCACCATCTGTTGAAGATGCTGACACAGATGTTGCATGTCATTTAATCGGGAGGTACAGTTATCTTAGCATCAAAATAAATGTCATAATCAATGTATATACAGATTATATTTTAGGCAACATTAATTTATATGGTTTATGAATATACAAAATAGTTATTTCAAGTTGATAATGACTCATATCTTTACATCTACTTGAGAAACTTTTTGTTTTACTTAAATGTACTGTTTTTTATTATTGTTCTTGGAGTGTCCTGAAAAGGGCTATATAAATAAAATGTATAAATTATTATTACTACTACTGAGAGGAGAGGATGGATTTCAGTCACCATACTTTTACTTCAACTTGACTGAAATTCAGTGACAGCAAAGTATCAGTACCTTTTTGCTTAAACTTTAAAAACTTAAAGACGTTGAATGATGTAATTTGTTGACAATTCTATAATTATCAGATTACATTAACTCTAAATCATTGTTATTATCAGGCTTGTTCAACTGGTAAAAGCATAAGGTTTTTTCACATTCGTCCTAGATATGTCCTTGTGCAAGTTGCTCTATTTTAAATCTGATACGACCCTGGTTTAGTCCTGGTTTAGAGTTATGGAATCAGAAATGTTATGTGTAAAATAAAAATCACTCACAACTCAATACATTTTTGGCAACTTACCTCTGAAAATGACACATTATGTTGTGATAAAAGTACAATTCCTTCAAAAAGTTACGTGACACTGAATAAATGTATTCATCCACTTTCACAAGCGCCACAACCTCAGAATACAGCGCAAATATGAACCAATTATTTATGAAGGTGATGATCATGCTAACAGAAGTGGCATTCCAAAGACTTTTTGGAGCTTTGTTTTCCCCTTTGTGCCCCCCATCGTACCAGAATCTAGTGTTGTCACAATACTAAATTTGGCTCGATACAGATTGCGATACCACAATGATAATAGTTTTTAAAAAGAACCTCCCTTTTTATAGACTGTAATTTTCTGCACAAAATAATAGTATAATTTTAAATACAATGTTTGACAATAGCGCTGACGTTGTAGTTGCAGTCCAGTGCGTTCTATTGGTCTTTATAGATAAACGTGCCGTATTGTCATGTCAAGGTTGAGAGCAATGTAAGCAATGATTTGAATGTATGTTTGACAATACAAAGTCCTTGTGTGGGAGAGGCTCTGAGCACCCAAAAGGACTACACTCGTCACAGAGCCTTGAGGTTTACTTTGGGGCCAAGAACCAATTAACCCGCTTGGTCCGCTGGGGGCCACAGACACTCGCACATAATAGTCCTGAGCTCCCAGTGCAGCAGGAGCAAAGCCTGATGGGGGGGAAAGACAGGGACATCAAGGAGGACGTGGTTTACCTTGGATGTCCTTTATAAAATATGGAGATAAATAATGTGTTTTTGAAAATGAGAATCGAGTGACCGGATCAGCTGTTCAAATCCACTTGACGACGCTTGAATTTTAATTGGATTTTTCTGCATAGTGTAACTCATATTTTAAAGGCGCTATATAGCGGGCTCTGTGCACAACAGCGCCACACTCAGATTACGTGTTAAAGGCAGACACTTCTGCGTTTGTGAAGGGGCGTGTTTGTGTCTCAATGCTAACGCTAATGCTGCAATTGAGGCATAAAAATGTTTAACTTAAAGCAAATAGAAATAACAAACGGAAATAATCTTCACATAAAAACCATTAGACAGCCTTTACTTTAAATTGAAATTGGTTAATTTTTTTTTTGAAAATGGAAAAATATATGTTTAATGCCATGCTGTGGAACATTCCTGGCAAAGCAATAACCTCTTCATGGAGATAGGCAGAGGGCAGACCCTGCCACCAATATGGTTCCACAGTAGACCTTTAAATATACTGTAGGCCAAGTAATTTCTATCTACCGTATTATCCAGACTGGAAATCGCTCCGGAGTATAAGTCGCATCAGCCAAAAAATGCATAATAGAGAAGAAAAAAACATATATAAGTCGCACTGGAGTATAAATCATATTTTAGGGGAAACTAGTTTGATAAAATCCAAAACCAAGAACAGACATTTCATCTTGAAATGCAATTTAAAATAATAACAGATTAGAGAACAACTTCAGCTACATGACGCTTAGACAACAAACTGTCGTAAGGTGTCTGGTATGTTAACGTAACATATAAACAGTTATTCAGATAACTATAGCATAACAGGTTCACCAAAGCATCAGTATTACCCCCAAATCACTAAATCCATTGAATTCTTCTTCCTCGGTGTTACTTCTAAACAACTCCGCCAACTCCGGAGGAAGACGAAGCGCCAATTCCTCTTCTGCGTCGCTTTCGTCAGACTTGTCTGCACAAGCCTAGAGCGCCCTCTTGTGGTTGTCAATGTCAAAATAATCAACATATAATGTACATAATAATGTGTTAACAATAGCACATATATGTCGCCCCGGTGTATATGTCACACCAAACTATGAAAAAAGGTGCGACTTATAGTCCGGAAAATACAGCGATAATATCCAATTGGTAAATATAAAAACAGTCCATTTGCTGTTAAAGGGATTCGTTATCTCTGTTTAAGCTATTCAAACTAGCTTACTTTGTTTACCCGGTGCTATGGTGATATCCATCGCATTGCAATGTGGTAACACACAGCATATTTCGCCTGTCCGTCAACTGATTTTTAAGCAGTTTTGTCCCAGTGCAGATACATTGTAAAAGCAGCTCTGTGTTGTCTGCGTCTTATTAAAGAGCGTTTTATTCTCTGTGAAAACGTAAGTGCGCGCATTAGCATGCTAGTTGTTGTTTGCTTTGCTGTCACGGTAAATTCTGCAATGAAAGTTGTGAAAAGCTCTAAAACCTAATCTTGGTAAATAATTTGTTTGCCCATGATGTAGGTACAGCTCATTTAAGGACAGCTCTTTTGTCTAATTATGTATTTTAAATATCAGTAACTTTACCCATATCTACAGCAGTATCTGTTGTTGTAAACTGTTACTCTAACGTCAACTCGCCTTATGAATTCAAGCCCCTTCTTTCTTTATTCTTATCCCACGGAAATCGATGAAAGAAAAGCTTCTCCGTCCTTTTTCTATTGATGCTGATCTAGTTGAACAAAAAACAAAGCCCACCACCGTGGAATGGTGTCAAAAACAAAACAAAAATCAGTTTTGTTGCGCTGCTTGGACCCGGAAGTGACGTCACAAGTAATAAATAGAACAGAGATTAACTGCTGCCGGACCTGTGGGGATTTCCAAAAATAACGCACTCCAGTTTGCATTTGAATTCTCACTGACCATGAAATAAAGTAGTCTGAGTCTAGAAAGGTGATATTTAATCCCATCCAACTGTCCGTTATTCATTTTCCCTACAAATTAGCTGAAATGCAAGCCCATGTACTGTTTGTAAATCTAGCATTTTAAGTGTATTTCGTTTTATCTTTTAGCAGAACATACATGAAGGATAATTTCACACAAATTTTACTGCAAACCAGTGAGGCTTTTTCCAAGACTTACGATCTCCACACATCAAAAATAACTAAACTTGATATGCACCAAATCAAATCCTGTGTCTCGTAAAGGAAAAGATATAAGTCCTTCCCAATAAGAAGTGACAGGAGCAAACTCAGAATAATTAGGCCGGAGGAGATGGTGGGCAGTGAAAAGTAATCGTGTGTGCTCCAGAGCGGCAAATCGATTGGGCCAGACGAGCGACTAAGAAACGAGCGCATGATGAAATTTGGGAGAAAAGAGGCAGAACAATGTGATTTATCGTGCTAAAAGTGAGGTTCTGGGAGGACAGAGGCCAACGAAAAATGCTTTTGCAGACTGGAGGAATCCGATTTTAATAACACAAAGTTTCCACCCAAAACCTGAACGTCGTCACATTTGTTCCTGCTCGATCAGCCATTAAAAGAGTCGCATCTGTTTAGAGTGAGTTTTGAAAGGCTCTGCATTAACTCTGTGCAGTGTGATAGTGTTGTATGCCCTGCTACTGCCATTACAATGTATGTCTAGCGTGTATGCCTGCACCACTTTGGAAACGACAGTAATCACAATTATTTTAATCATGTTAAAATCATGTTCATTGAAAAGATTATATCGCAGTGCATCAGTATGTTCAAAATTAAGGGAACTGATGAAAAAAACAATTAAAAAGCTCTCACAGAAACACGTACATGTGCATAGAACATAGACGTTTATGAAAATAATAGTTTAATCTTGATTCTGCAGCATTGTTGGGTGTAATCATGATTTTCATATAGATGTGTATGTGAAGAATGTGTAGTGAGTAAGTTAGACCAGGGCAGCTGTGGCTACAGAAATGTATTTTATTTAAAATATTTTTTTGTCCGTAGGCTTTATTAGGCAGGAGAGGAAAAGAGTGAATGGGGAAGAGCGAGAAGGGAGGACATGCAGTAAATGTCAGAGTTGGGATTCAAACTCACGACACTGCGGCCGGATGCACCAGGAGCCTGGCATACGTGTGCTGTGACCACTCGACCACCGGGCAACTCGTGTCTGATTAATTTAATGGAAAATAGACTAATCTAGAGGGCTTGGAGAGGCTTGCAGTGCTTTTAAACAACCAGGCAAACAAAAGAACCAAGTATGCCACAAACTGCAGCTGTGCAATCAATCTACCACTAATTAGATTTTTAATTAATTAATACATTGATTTTTTTTGAGCATCAGTTGAGAGTTTTAAAAGAAGCAGTGAATTAATGATACAATCAAAATAGCAGAAAAACAAAAGCGTACCCCTCTTCTAAGTCTGAGATGCATTTACACCATTTCCAACATAATAACGTCAGAATCAGAAGGGGTTTATTGCCATTGTCAATGAACAAAATTCACAAACATAGGAACTTGTCTTGGCCTTAAGGTGCAACATAAAACACTGATCAATAATAAAAACAACATCAAAAAGGGAATGCATTAAGAGACAATTTAATATTACTGTAGGATAAAATAGGCATTACTATGTACACGAGAATTACAGTTAAATTTACAGTTGTAGTGCAGAAAGTGACAGTGCAGTGAGTGGTTGAATAGTTGCAGTTAAAGTGGCAGGTGTTTTGAAGTGTTCATGAGTCCAACAGCAGAGGGAAAGAAACTGTTCTTGTGGCGGGAGGTTCTGGTCCGGATGGACCGTAGCCTTCTGCCTGAGGGGAGTGGTTCAAATAGACCATGTCAAGGGTGAGAAGGGTCAGCTGTGATCCGACCTGCTCGTCCCAGAGCCCTGGAGACGTACAGGTCCTGCAGAGATGGAAGTCTGCAGCAAAGGGTCAGCTGTGATTCAGCTGCTCGTAACGAGACTGGAGACGTGACGGTATGCCAAGATGGCTAGTGAGCAAGTCCTTCTCGCACGACTCATAGGAATTGCCTAACTTCTAGCATGGTTGTTATATCTCTGTTTTCGCCACTAATGGGCTAGACTGGCGTCACGCACTTCAATGCTACCAACCGTGGTGTATCTGAAAGGATTGAGGTGGGAGCGTGATAGATCATCACGGTTCCGCAAGCTGTGCTGTCTCGAGCGAGGTGGTGCATGCGCGAACGGACCTCATCTTGAAGATTTTATTACGGCTTAGCTGCAATGCGAAGTGTAGCGGTGCACCTGTTTTGTGTTCATTGTGGTTTAGGACACGCCAAGGCAGGAGTGATAGAATTCAGGCACATCGCTGTGACATTCATTCCCCGCCTCAATAGTCCAGGCCTCAAGGACGTATCTGTGATACTTCACCAGGATATTGTATGTGAGGTCCGTAAGTCCGTCAGGAAATTCACAAGTGTGATTTACCCAACCACTGCAGGTGTGGAGACCTTAGGAACCCGGCCTTACACACTGGAAGAGTAGTCGCGCAGTGTTGACAGTTAGTCCAGAGAGTATATTCGCTGCTAGGAAATGATGAACGCAAGTAAGCTGCATAGATCAACATCATGGAAATATTCGTCTCAGGCCTAATGTTACCGGGAATCAGAATAGTTGCAGGTGACAGGTGCCAGTGCCTAGGAGTGTTGAATGAAAGCGTTCGAATCTGCAGACCAATGTTAATGGCCTTATCTCTGTCGTGTTGTGTAACTGCAAAGGGGTTCAGAAAGGAAGACGACCCGAAGGTAAGAGGGCGTTTGTGAGGGTATGGGGCTCATTAGGCATGCATATGTTAGCGTTCAATAATAGCTATAATAAGACGACTATTAACATCAACGAGACCTACAAGGATGGTGTGTGCACCGACACTGCAGTCATAATCTCAGATGCAGTTGATCAGAAAAGCTGGACTTTGGGGACCGCGAACATCTGGTGAGGACGAATACTTTCGAGCACAATGCTGGGAACGAATGAACTAAATGATTATAATAACGTCACATATAAAGTTATACTTAAGAGAAAAGTATTATACATTTTGATGTTAACTCACTCAAGATGACCATTCTCAACGCAAAATGGTTAGATGCATCTATGTCTGTGGGCCAAGCGTCGTGGGTGCCAAATTAGGAGTTTCGTGAGGAAAACGTCATGACCTGATGATAGTACGAAACATAGGGAGACCACTCTGAATAAAGTCACAGTCTTTTCCCATCTGGTAATAGCAAGGGAGCAGCTCTTTATCTGGGTGGCATTGATTCTTCACGAGAACAGTAACGCTATGAGTAAATTATAAATGCGATTTCTTATTTTTTTCTAAGGATAAAGTGCAGGGCGTTTGTGTTTAAATCTTTCGGCGAAAGATGGTCGGATTGCGTTTTGTGGATCACGTGCAACAGAGCTCAATGGCAACAATGAGTGTACTGTCTACATTAAAATTCGTGTGTATGGATACTTCTTTGTATTGTGTCTGCAATTCTACTGAACGATGAGTAACTACTCAGTTCTAAACTATTTTTAAGGCTATACTGTTGACGGACAAAATTCTCAATTGAAATAAGCTTCAGATCATTAGCTTTAATCATCACACTCTCCAACTTAGTGTGGTGTTTTTGAGAAGTAAATTACGCCCGTGTCGTTCTCTGAAATAAAAGAGTTGTGGTTTGAGCAACCTACTGAGAGTCCCCATATTGGATACAATTTCTATAAGGAGAGGATATGTCTCGTCATGCCAGTTAAAAGCTGATTAATCTTCAATGAAATAAAAATATTGGAAGCAGTAGATCCCCTGCGTGTGATTCGCTACATCATGTAAGAAAATAATGGCCAACAATTTTAGTGTCTTTAACCCCTGTACTGTCTCTTTTCCGATTCTCTGTAAGATGCACACAAAAAACATGGGGTTGATGCGTGCTAGAGTCTTTGTTGTTTCTCACACACGAACTCGCATCAACTTTTGTTCCGGTCGAGGAAGTTAACACAAATTATGCTAGAAAAGCCGCTAATATACATTCATGCTAACAGTCTGTCAGATAGGGTCAGTGCGCTTATACCAGTATCCTCGCATTATCCCACACGACTTTACTGCGTGCAAACGCTGAGAGTGAGTTTATCTAAAACACTCCATTTCCGGACAAATACATCTGCAACGACTCACATTTGGGAGGCGAGAGTTGGTATGTGGACCATGATCGTATGGGTCATGCAATTTGAACGACACATCACAATACGCGGTTAGTATATATGCGTGCTTAGCCCGCAAATCTACCATTAAAGTATAAATCACACAATTTGAAATACAGTCTCTCGATGCTGACTGAGGACTGTTTTCCCAAAGCTCCGAGACTAATGCGCAGTTCACCTGGTGTTGCAACTCAAAGACATGTTTCCACTTCCGTCCTTATGAAAACGCTCCATCTCTTCAACACACAGTTGTAACATGCTTTTATTCCAGGTCAACGCGTTAGTAGTCTTCAGTAAAAACTCTTATTTATTCAAGAACTTCTTCTTGAGGGGTATGTTGAAGTTGTCTGTATGAAGGTCTTAGCACATTTGATGATTTTCATCAGATGTATGGCTGCACTATTAACATATGTGCGGTAATTAGGGCGGCGTTTTTTGACTTGCTATTCAACACCGAGGGATAGTTGGAGAGTGTGGGGAATTGTTATTAGATTTACTCGAGCCTGGTGTATAAGGTCACTCCAAAGATAAACTTGATTTGAACATTGTATCTCTTTCAACTCTTTCATCATCGTCCCTATCGTAGTACACACTTTGACCTCAAAATGATATTTTATGACCTATGTAATAATTTTGTTTATTAATAGATTGGATCAGGCATATAGTTAGATTTTGGTAAATTTCACAATTCTAGAAATTGTCATAGTGTCCTCTTTAAGAATAATGATATGGATTGTTCTGTACAACATGCAGGTGCATTCTTCCTGACCAGAGTGTTGTCATCCGGGCTAGTTGGTAGGGGCGAACGGGAGCACGAACAGACAACATCTCTCTAATTCCAATCTAGGAGTTGGGATTGTTGTGTGAGGCAAGTTACACACAAAAGTCTCGAAAGTTTTGCACAGGTATGAAAAGCAATGTATATATGCAAAATTATGCAAATCAATAGATTAATAAAATAAATAAAATACGTAAACCCAAGAAAATAAAGAAAAATAAATAAATTCCTCGGGGTAAGTTGCCCAATTCCTAACACAATTCTCCATATGGAGGCGAGAGTCTAACGCTCTGCAACAATTCGTGTCCGTAATGTATATAATCTATTGTATTACATAAAAATGGGCGTTTTATGATGCCCCTTCTTACTTACAAAGTATTATTTGCTATGACCTATTAAACTTATCTTGTTTGTAATACTCATGAGTGCTAGTTTCCATAAGACTACTACATGCGACGAGATGCAAATTCGATCACATGCCAACCACTCTATGCCAAGTTTAAAAGAGAACAATAATATGACGCCCCTGACTTTTCTCTTAAATTTCGCTGGTCTACGTTATTGTAATGCTATGAGTCACACCATATACAAAAAAAGTTTCTGATACATCATTTGTATGCACCAGCAACGCCCAGTTGTTAACTTGAGCTCGCAGGCCTCTACAACACACTAGACTTCCACTGAAGTCTTTGTTCGGTTCGTTTTGGGGAGCCTAATGAGATTAGGTCTCCATATATTCATCTGCAGAGTCTAGACAACACTACCCACAATTTGTGAAGACCACAAAAAGCACAACGACTTTGCATATCGATATCAAAACATATCAAACAACATACCACAGTATATATTTACCTACAATCGGCACTATATAGTTTACTAAAACATAAATAGGTAGCGCATGGAACTATTTGAAACAACAGTGAAAAGTAAAGCAGCTAAAAAGTAAAAATAAATCCTATCATAAGTTAAAAAAGGCAATTATTCTAGTAGCAGTCTACAGAGTCTTGTATGCTATTGCCACCAATAGGCGGAGAAGTGGTTAACAACATTAGTGCTCTGCCAAGGGGATAGGTCGACGAGAGTGAGGTCTATGGACTTTGATTCCAAGGGCTCGGTTGTATAACCAAGAGTCTCCACTTAATAAAACTCTAACATACAAGGCTCTGTCTCGCACCTTTACCGCCCTGCAAGATCTACTCCTCATCTGGTGAGGCCGAAATTATGACATGAAACTATTAGTACGGGAATCAGAATATGACACAATCTACAGTGGCAAGTAATAACATCAAATTTTATTTTTATATTAATTTCGGCATATATTTATATTGGACACTAGAGCATTATAATGGTAGCTTTGGTAATCTATACATTTTAGTACCTCACCAAGAACTGGTAACATGTGTTGTGGGTTAAAGAAGCAAAAAGTAGTAATTCTCTCAGTCGATAAACTCCTGCATATAACTTCAGCCTAACTAATTCAGTTAAAAACACACAACAGAAATAATCTATACTAAATATGTGAACATTTCCTGGTGCAAGAAAATTCATATACTGTAGATAAGAAGAGAGAACCATATATCACTCAATGTATTTCCACCTTGTTTAGACGCAGGTTTATGAGTGTTAATCTTTCCTCGAGCAGTAACCTGTATGCTATTGGTGTACAGAGATACTGGTTAGGCAGGAGTGAAGAGCCATATTCTCTACATTAGAGCGAAGTGTGTACTGCGTGCGCTCTTCAGGGTGATGGGAATGTTGTCGCCATTACAAGCTGTTTCATGTGTACCACAGCAGCACCAAGGTCTGTGTCTGTATGGTGTGGTGGTCCCACTTTCCCACTTTAACTACATAATGATTATGATTATACATAGTAAATCGAGCAGAAATTGGAGAGGCAAACAGGCCAACACAACAACAACAAGCTCTACAATCAAAACAACAACAACAACCAAAATAGTAATTAATAGTATGGAGTCAAAAGCAATATGTGTATGCAGTTGATAATTCAAGAATAATAGGGAGGGAGGTGAAAGATGTGGGGGTAGACGTATGTGCCGTTCTATGCTACTGTGAAATGTTTATACTATAGTGGTTTAGTAGTCTCCTTAAAAATTATGGCCCTATTTTAATTATCCCTAACAGTACTGGTTAGAGCGCGTGCATAAGGTTGAGTGTAACACCAATAGAATACCAGCGAGTTACTAGATAAGAGTTGACTGCACGCCTCGATTGGTTCTCGAAAAGTCCCATTGTACATCAAGAACTCTATTAGACCCTCCCAGAGACAGATTAGTGAATGTTCTTTTCATTTGCTACCATGCGCTTGGCCATCATCCACATTAGCCTCGCCATCGAGATTTAACAAGATGTAAGAATGCACTGCTTAGTCGCAGGGATAAACTGACTTACTCTGGTGGCATAATCGACGCCACATCATGACCCCGAGCAAGACGTTATCTGACGTCAATTTCAAACAATAACTTTCTACTTTTCACTCATCCAACCGTCCATAGGTCAAAGAAAGGACAATGTACTAGCAGGGGACTAAATACTTGGATGCAATAAAGCTGATGTCTTTTGAAAGTATTTTTCTAATAGTACTTGTGAAAATGCATTTGTGCGTTCTCAGCCCGAGTCGTGACGGGGCTCTGCAGTACGAACGCCCCTGAATGCATCACAGAGGGCAGGCACACAGTTCGCCTTAGTCTAATCTACGCTTCATGTGGCCAGTGCAGCGTTACCCGAGTTACCAAAGTCTGAGCTAAAGTTCCAGCCACTTCAGAGAGTCTCTGAAAGTGGAATTATGGACGACTTATTGTTATTGTTCATGCTTTAATAACTGTTTTGAACATCTGCGATGGCTTTAAATTGTAGGTTAGGTTCATGTGCGTTTGCAGTGACTGGCAAAACATCCATTTGTCGTTTGCATGTGAAGTCCAATTATTTTGTTTGTGCATCTGGAGCATTAACATCCGTCTAGTTAAAGATGAGCAAAGTAACTCATTTGTAAAGGTTCTGTTAATTATAGGAGCAATGTTAAGTCATAAGCTAAAAATAGCACAATTGCCGATATGAAAGAAACATGAGCTGCGTTATTGAAAATCTACAGCGCTATAGTTTCAGTAATATGTTTCTGCGTGTGTAGGTGAAATGTGATGCATTGACCAAAGAGGATGTCCACTGGGCACTGATAGGACCGCAGTCTTA
This sequence comes from Chaenogobius annularis, assembly GCA_015082035.1. Classification (NCBI taxonomy): domain Eukaryota; kingdom Metazoa; phylum Chordata; class Actinopteri; order Gobiiformes; family Gobiidae; genus Chaenogobius; species Chaenogobius annularis. The sequence goes on along the minus strand of BJKM01000181.1, from coordinate 659,108 downwards.
CGTAATGACCTTGCACAGTTACACACATGCGCACGGCAGACACATTTGAACAGCCTTTTGTCATTTACTTTACACATCAGAAAATAACTTCATTTAAAGGTTTATTTAGTGTGTAAACGGGAGGTGAAGAGTGGGGAGAGACATTCAACTAATTGTCGAAGCCGGGTATTCATCTCAGGCTTGGTGCAGCACATGAAAAAATGTTATAGTTGCTATATATATGCTATAGTTCTTGTGAGAAAATTAGTCGTCTGTATTTAACCTCAGGAGCAGTGAGCCGTGAGCAGTGCAGAGCCTGGCTCCTCCTGATCTTCCCCTGATCTTCTCCTGATCTTCTCCTGATCTCCTATAGTTCTTGTGATCTTTCTGATTCCTGAATCTTCTCCTGATCTAGATCTCTCTGATCTTCTGACTTCCCCGGAGATCTTAGGTTCTCTCCTGATCTTCTCCTAATTGTTTCTTGATCTTCTCCTGAACTTCTCCTGATTGTCTCCAGATCTTCTCCTGAACTTCTCCTGATCATCTCCTGATCTTCTCCTGATCCTCTCCTGATCTCTCCTGATCTCCTGATCTTCTGTCTCCTGATTCTTCTGTCTCTGTCTCCTGATGTCTCCAGATCCTGATCTTCTCCTGAACTTCTCCTGATCTTCTCCTGATCTGATCCTCATCTCCTGATCGTCTCCTGATCTTCTGCTGATCTTCTCCTGATCCTCTCCGGATCCTCTCCTGATCTTCTCCTGAGGTTCTCCTGATCTTCTCCTAATCGTCTCCTGATCTTCTCCTGATCATCTCCTGATCTCTCCTGATCCTTTCCTGAGTTCCTGATCTCCTGATCTTCTCCTGATTTCTCCTGATCTTCTCCTGATCTCTCTGATCCTCTCCTGATCATCTCCTGATCTTCTCCTGATCTTCTCCTGATCCTTTCCTGAGCTTCTCCTGATTGTCTCCTGATCTTCTCCTGATCTTCTCCTGATCTTCTCCTGAGGTTCTCTTGAGGTTCTCCTGATCTTCTCCTAATTGTCTCTTGATCCTCTCCTGATCATCTCCTGATTGTCTCTTCTCCTGATGTCTGATCCTCTCCTGATCTTCTCCTGATCATCTCCTGATAGCTTCCTGATCTTCTCCTGAGGTTCTCCTGATCTTCTCCTAATTGTCTCTTGATCTTCTCCTGAACTTCTCCTGATTGTCTCCAGATCTTCTCCTGAACTTCTCCTGATCTTCTCCTGATCATCTCCTGATCATCTCCTGATCGTCTCCTGATCTTCTGCTGATCTTCTCCTGATCCTCTCTCCTCTCCTGATCTTCTCCTGATTCTGTCTCTCCTGATCTTCTCCTAATCGTCTCCTGATCTTTCCTGATCATCTCTCTATCTCTCCTGATCTTTCTGAGCTTTTCCTGATCGTCTCCTGATCTTCTCCTGATCTTCTCCTGATCTTCTCCTGTTCCTCTCCTGATCCTCTCCTGATCATCTCCTGATCTTCTCCTGATCTTCTCCTGATCCGATATAGGCGACAGCGGTGTCCCGTGGATAAACGAATGCCAATCTCTGCTGTTAACGAAGAGCTGCCGAGTGATGTGTGTGAATGCCACTAATGATGAACATTCGTTATAGGAGCAGGAGGCAGAGATGGAGAGCAGAGAGAGGGGGAGAACGGGCAAAAAAAAAAAAGACCTAGCTTTCTGAAGTCCAAAGAGGCAGGAAGGGATCCACTGTTGGCACATACATTTGAAAAGGTCATAAACGCAGCAAAATAAAACAGGAGGATCATTAGTAACTTCTTGACATTTCGACAACCAAACGACGATTTTAATCAAAAGCTGAAAATGCTATCAGTGATAACGCCGTGAATGAGAGTGAAACCGTTTAGAAAAATACCAATTATGAGGGCTGGCGATTTTCTCCGTTATGGTACATATATGCCATGCGTCCAGCATCATCTATAAGCACGTATCCTGAGCCTCCTAATTAATATAAATACATTTACTGCAATGAATTTCTAAACGCTTTACACAACTTTCAGAAGCCAGAGCTAGTTTTGCCGTCACGATAAAGTTAAGAACCACTAACATGCATTACTGTTAGGCTTATATCTCCATGTACTACTGCTAAGGTTAATGACGGGTTGATAGTAGGATGTACACACAGAATGCAGTACATTTTAGGGGTGCTTGATTATAGAAAATGTATAATCACGATTATTTTTGTCATAATTGCCATAGTCAATTTATTCTGTCCCGATTGGCTATAAGTGAATTATTGTTAGTGCTTTTTAAATCCAAATGAGTATTCGACTAATGATTTGTTTGGCCCATTTTTTTGTTTGACATTTTCAATGATCTATTATATCTATTATAATTATTTTAATACAAGGTGGGCTTATTTACTGAACTTGACCTGTAGTTCTGTCATTAAAAAAGATTTGTCTGTGACTGCAGATAGATTGACATTGAGGATTTTTATTTGTGTGTTTTTATGTGACATAGAAACGTTTAAAGCAGGTGAAATAATAACAGCAGCACATCAGCCGTATGTTAGCATCGCTAACATGGGGGCGTGTTACAGGTACAGTGTGCCTCCTGGAAGATGGGCTGAAACCAAGCCCCCGGAAAACAAAATGGTGCCCAATTCAAGTCAATGGCGTGTGCTCATTGGCGCATGTCTCCCAAAAAGTTTCCTACTTCCTCATTCCTTCCTGAATACGGGCTAGCGCCTCCCCCCTTTGTGACCAGTGCGCGTACACCGTTCACCGTGAAGTCAAAAATGGGTTTTTTAAGTATTTTAGAAACAGTAAAAGAGTGAAATTCCTTCTATTTATTTTAAGACTAAAAAGAATTTAGCACTTTTGGTAATTTTAGAGGCCGAGCTCTTGAAATGGTCGGGCCTAGAGGCTGCAGTCCCGCGGAGCGGCCACTACTCAATTTGGATCGCGGGCAGAGGGGGCGTGCCTTATCCAGTTATTACAATAGATCCATGGCTGAAACAGGGAAGCGTGCTGCGGCACTCACCAGGCTGACTCATCCTGGTGAGTGGGCCCCGTTCGTCTTTGGGCACATATACGAGGAACCAATAGCACTGTAAGAAGGTTAAAAGCTCTGAAAAGCCGATTTTGCATGATATAGGACCTTTAACCGTTAAAAAACTAACACTGTTAAAGTTGAACGGAAAGACAAAAGTCACAACATTACTCATTGCATCAGAGCTCAACCTCCTGGACGCTCACTAAAACACTTAACTCCTGGGCCAGCTGGGGATCTGCCTATTATGATATTTATATCATTAAGTTGATGGGTGAAACAAGAAGAACTGGACTGGGAATGTCTGTCTTCTGCAAACCACTGCACCACAAGTATTTTTAAAGTTTCATTGAGACGTTCCGTACTGAATAGACCCATTACCAAATGGAGTTGACCATAAAACATTTTCAAAAATCTGAATGCTAATTGTTTTAAGTCTTTGTAGTGAAAAAGTGAGTAATACAATGATGAATTTCTTTGTCTTTGAATTGTCCGATGTCAAATGTTTGACAAAAGCATTTTGATCTTTGATATTTTGTTAGAGTTTAGGGTTATTCTTAGTTTGTCCATTGAAATCACTTTTGGCTCCATTCTGGAATTTAGAATATTTTGTTGATTAACTTTAAAGGCTCTATTATTTGCAAAATTGTACTCAAGTAAGAGTTAAGTTTCTTCAAAATAATAACAGTAAAACGTGGTCCAAGAAATGAATTAGTAAGAGTAAAAAGTATTTGGGGACACTCTTATTCAAGTCAGAGTAACTGTAATACTCGAGTAACTGTAGAGTAACTGTCATGACCTAACATTTGAGTCATAATTTGAAGTGAATGTATCTGAAAGCAAAAAGCAATTTAAATGTCCAAAATCTGGTATTTTCAAATGCTGGACACAAAAATGAGACAAACTGAATGATGATCTGAAGGAGCGGAGCAAGAAAAACAACACTTTTACTCAAGTAACTCAAGAAAATATTACTCAAGTAAGAGTAAACGTGCAGTGTCAGAAAGTTACTCCGAAGAGCAGTTTCTTGAAGTTACTCAAGTGTTACTGATTAAATGTAACTGATTATTTGAGTAATGTGACGCTAATGCTACCAATATAATGTGAATATCTAAACTCTTTTTTAACTTACACGTCCACATCAGTCTGTAGATGTTATGACCTGGTGTTGGAAGCTTGATTTATGATTGACATGTCAAAAAACAGTGGTATTTTTTACTTTTATTTAAATGTACAATGGTATTAACAATAACATTGCAAGAGGTTTAATACTTGGTACACATTTACAGATTCAATACATACATAGAAAAAGTACAGACCCTATGAACGTCTCCCTTACGTCGGTTTACGCACGCCGCTACCGCCCCCCGATTGGTCGACTCAGTCCCGCCCACTCCGTAGGTAAGTTGTTCGAAGTTTGGGGCGGAGTCGAACGCTGCGGCGCTTTATATTAGGGTAGACTTCAATTACGCCGAGCCGCTTGTCTCCTCGTCTCCTCCGCAGCCACCACCGGGGACCTCGCTTTCTTTCCTTTCCTTTTTGTATCTTGTAGGATTTTTTTTTTAATCAAATCGTAACAACATGCCCAAAGACAAGGATGACGGAGGATGGAAGAAGTTTCTGTGGAATTCGGACACGGGAGAGTTGCTGGGGCGCACGGGAGGCAGCTGGGGTGAGTAACCGTCCGAGCAGCGGGAGTGGGAGGCTGGCCGCGCGCGCACCTGTCAAACGCTGTTTCACCGCATTTTGGATCACACCGGTGGAACGACTCATTTTCAAGCTTTCATCTCCGTTTAGTCCAACAATAATATGATAGTAGTTGTTTTTGGGTTTTTTGCTGGACGTTGGTTTTGAAATGATAATATATTTTCCTCATTTGAGCTTAACGTTAAGTTTCTAGTTTTATGTCTTTCAGTACTGTGAAAAATGAACAGTTTTACATTTTGAATTTTGCATGCATTTGTACTCATTTAGGGTGATGTATTCGGGGTGCTTTTCCGAGCGCTACACCTGTCCTCTGCGTGTACGCCACTGTCCGCGTTCCACTAAACTTTATCCATCCTCCAACTTTCCCGTTTCACTGACAGAAAGTCCGTTTGTGCCGTTTTAATAAGGCAAAGCTTTTCTAGCGCGCAAAACTGGAAGCAGTAGGGTTAAAACTGCATCAACGCTCAAGGTGACACGAAGGTTAAAAAAAAAAGGGCAGCTTGGAACCGGAGAGAACCAATCGATCCGTGTCGGGTTCTTGTGATCAGGTGTCGGTGTAATCTAGGCGGAATACCACTGATTAACTCGCTCCGACCTTTCTCCTCTCGTTTGGAGTCAGAAACGGGCTCCAGTGCGCATGTCCTCCTTCAATGTCACCCGCTTCAGACTTTGGCACCTGCGTAAAAGAAAAATGTTTATGGTTCGGGGGTCTGCGCGTGTGTGCCAGGAAGCGGAGGGATGTGCGCCCTTCTCGGGTCATGAGAAAGTGCTGATGCATGGGGCTTTGGTGACATGCGCAGTGTGCTGTAACGGGGGGATTTCAAGTTTTCTACCGCTGAATTGGATGGAGAGTCCGTGGTTCTGAAATGCAATGACACGGTGACCCTTTTGACATTGTGCGTGAACCTGGGGGCTCTCTGCTTGAATGTGGCCTATTCATTTGGGTTTATATCTTTTATGTACAACAATTCATGTCTGTTGTTGTTTTGGCGAGTTTATGGAATTAAGTCATTACTTGCCCGCTGCTACGTGGGACAACCTACCTGCAATGTCACAGTGCAGACCACCTTGGCACAGAGGTCAACTCTTCAAAATGTAAAGCGAGTTATGAAAAAGCTCGGGCGACATCAGTGGTTCAAGTATAGTAGTTCCTTCTCACCACTGGTAGAACAGTTTGGGCCCCGTCCCACAAAGCTACAAAAGCCCATAGAATCCACTGAAGCGCTGCGCTGGCCCTAAGCATCCATTATTAATAGTCGTGTTCTTTACCTGTAACTGTATCCATGTGTGTCCTTCCTCCTGACGGTGGCTCGTACTCACAAGTACATTCTTGGGAGCAGATTAAGACAATGAGCGCCAGTGTTCCGCTCAATGTGAAGGCTGCCTTTGTGGTTCCTAGTGTCACATGCACTCACGGTCTGCTCCGATGCATTGTGTCTTCATGTCCTTGAAGATGGGGACACGCACTTAGTAGTAGAACAACCAGATCACTGTGTGGACTGTGTTCACATACTGGAAGAGACTCATGGACAATGAATACTATTTTAAAACATTCATAAAAGCATTCATTCATAGTTGGCAGATGTTCTTTTTCAATAGATTGTCTATAAACTAAGTCACCATAGTTGGCAAAAATTATGCAATTTCAGTTTTTAGAATTTTTAGAGATGGTAAAATATGACCAAACTAGTTAACTACGCTTGTTTAGGAGAATTTCTTCAACATATTGTCCGCGTTTGTTTGCAGCATGTAACACAGAGCTGTCTTCTCACAATGATTCATGACTGGAGATTAGCTCAGGGTGAATAATCAGCAAAATCCTCCAGTCTCAGGGTACCATGTTATTGTGGTGCAAATTATGTGGTACAAATAATTATTTTTTTAAATTCACATTTTGTACAGAGTTATGTTTCCGCTGCCAAGTAAACCAAAACCGTCTTAAGTGTCGGTGCGTTCTGTGAAGCTTGTAAAAACACTTGCTTAGACTTAAGTCCATTAAATGGCCTTGTATTTTGTCAGATAAAGTAGAGCGAATCCTGCCGACTAAATGACCCATCTTATATGGGCCTCATAAACAAATAAAACCTGATAGTATTTGACAGTAGTGCGCCCTTTTGAACAGGGCATCGCCCCTCAATCGCCTCTTGCGTCTTTGAGCTGTTGCGATGAATAACTAATGTCCTGTGTTCCCATTACAGTAACCTTAAACCCTACTGTAAACTACTGTAAACTGCACTGACTAAGAGAGGCGACAAATGGTCTATTTGCAGAATATCAGAATTAAATATTTTTAATATAGTGACTTGTACACTAAGACTTAATGAGATGTCGAAGAAAACGATTCCGTTGTATCATCTGGATACTGTTTTTAAAAAACAAGGCATTTTGACTTTCATCCAAAATGCATTCTCAATCTGAGGAGCTAGTCCGAGAACTCGGATACTTATCCCACTCTGAGTAAGCCCTGCCCATTGGGCGGAGCCTCCTGATAATGGCATGTTCTGTTTATCTATTTGTTTACACCAAAAACTGTCCAGATGATACAACGGAATCTTTTTCTCCAATGGAACTCTCCTGGACAAATGAGGGATTACACCGACTTTTTTTTTATTTTATTTTTGTATCTTATCTTATCTAAAAATCACATCACTGTGAGGGTACATTTGTGACATTGTGCTGCTCTATTGTTTATTGTACACTAACAAACCACAGATGTCTTAACTGCAAGAGTCCCAGGCCTTTAAGAACATGTTGGACTTCACATTTGTTTATTTGCAGACGACATTAGACTCTGTTAAAATGTGATTTGCTAACCGTGCTAATTGTGTCTATGCAACGTTTGTTTTCCACAGCTAAAATCACATTGTTCTACATCATCTTCTACGGATGCCTGGCTGGGATCTTCATAGGGACCATCCAGGCCATGCTGCTGACTCTGAGCAGCTACAAGCCCACCTGGCAGGACCGCGTGGCCCCACCTGGTGAGAGCCGCACACTGTGTACCAGACTATAAATAAAGGCAGAAAGTAGGTTGTGTCTCTGCAGATGGAAGAATAAAAATGTTATGTCATATATTCAGTATTTTTCGCGCCACAAATGCAACTGAGGTTAATTTAAATTTGTGGCATTCAATTAAAATGCGGAACGATGATAACTTTGGACATAAATTATAGCATACTTTTGATGAAAGATATTTGTAAAGCCAATTTAAACAAAATGGATACATTTAAGCATTTTATATAAGTGCAATTCATGTTCTTTTTATGCAATGTCTTTTCTTTTGCTTTGGGTAAGGACTTCATATGCGCTTTAATACCCACTAAAAACATGTTAAAATGATTGTCCAAAGACGTTTTTTGAATTGGAGATATTACACATAATTGGGTGCACCAATTCTGATCCTAATTTTGTAGAAGGCGTGAGGATTTGAAAAGCAACAGTGTGGAAGGTGTTGTGTTGGAATGGGTGAGGATGCAAAATGAATTGGAGTTATAATCTATAATAATCAAATCTATAACAGTAACACCCGCACGTGCCGTCCTTGTAGCTCGTACCACTAAATGCACATCCAAAGCAGTGTTTATTTGCCACTCGAGAGGCCGTCCAAAGTCAGATCTATAAATCAATAGTGGTGGAAGTGGTTTAATTTGGTCTCATTGTTTGACTATGTGATTGTCCCATGGCAGCGCTGACGGCCCTGTCCCTTATGTACACGCACTCACCTGGTCTCCGTGGCAACAAAGCCCAGGTGGGGGTTGCTGGGACACACTGAGCATGTGCAAATTAGTTATAGTGGCTTTACTGAAGGACTGGTGTTACAAGCCTGCTGTTCGACATTAGGGTCAGCTGACTTGTGTGGAGCCATTACTAATATATGCGCCTGGATCAGGGTGAGAGGAGAGCCCAGTGACATTTCCACGTGTGTCACATGCGCTCGGCGTGTCCGGCCTGCGTGGAGCTTCCTTTAGCTTCACTGGCCTGCGACAAACCAGACTCATGGGAAATGCAAGGCTCCGGCACAAATCTGATTATACAGTATGATTCTTGGACAGAAAACTTCAGCTTTACACCAAGTTCTTGCACAACCAATCCAATAAATGACTTTATTATTCTTTTGTTCTCACTGTTACTTTGAGGCCTCTGTCGTGTAATCTGTAGCTGCACTCTGATAGTAGAATAGTCCAGCTTGTCTGTATTGGAAATAAGCATTGTAATTCACTGTGCAACATTTGGGAGAAGATTAAAATGGACAACTAAACTAATACAAGCGTCACATGCATTCACAGGTTTACAAACGTTTGTTTGCTTGCAGTAGATTTCATTGCATTTGTAGTGTAATTGCCAATAACTTCATATTGTGATGGTATTTTTCAGTGCCGCTTCCTCTGTGCTCTTGTCCTGACCCTGTTTCTGGATTTGCAGGTCTCTCCCACACCCCGCGCTCGGACAAGGGTGAAATATCCTTCAGCCTCTCCGACATAGAGTCCTACCTGTCCTACACCAAAGACCTGAGGGATTTCCTGAACAAATACGACGAAGAAAAACAGTTGGACCAAACCAAGTTCGAGGACTGTGGACGTGCGTTTGGTTTACTGTTACATTATCTGTTTGGTTTTTTGGGGGGGGGAGGGGGGGGGATATCAGCTTGACATGGGGATGACACTGGGGAAGGACATGCAGCAAACGGCATGTGGGCTGTCCACCACTGAGCAGCAGCAGTTTAGTATCATTTAGGTTTACTTTAATGCAAGCGTGGATGAAAAGGTTCAAAAGTGTCACATTGAAATCTTTAGTGTTAAAGAAGACACATTAAGTGTCCCCGTGTCCAAAACCGTCCTGGAGTTCAGTTTTAGTCACACATGTTTTAAGTCATTCCATTTGCCGACATTGTCTTTTTCTGAACTGACAACATTGTGTTAAACTAAACTAAAAGTGCTCCTTTTTTAAAGTTTTTAAAGTCCAAACTCATTCTGATCATTTTTTTTTCTGTCAAATTTCCATCCGTTTTAGTGCTGCTTCCTTTTGCTCTTTGGCCAAAAAGGACATGCTCTTATTGTATGTTTATATGATGCAAAATTACAAGTCAGAGATGTGTAAAGTAGTGTACAAATTGACGAGTGAAACCATTGCTGTCCTGTGTTTGTCAGTCGACCCAGCGGAGTACAAGCACAGAGGAGACCTGGAGAGTGATGTGGGCAGCCGGAGGGCCTGTAGGTTTTCCCGCAATCTGCTGGGACCCTGCTCCGGGGTGGAGGACCGCACCTTCGGCTTCCAGGACGGCAAACCCTGCGTCATCGTCAAGCTCAACAGGATCGTCAACTTCAGGCCCCGCGTAAGCATCCTGACACAGGGCCAGAGAAGGTCATCAAGTGCATCACAAGGAACGTGGTCGTGCCCACCTCAGACAGTCAAGAGGAGAAGGCAGTGGATTATGACTCCATCTAGTGGTCATGTTAAAGTATTGCCCTTTTCCTGTTAGCCCGAGATGCTTTCATCCCACAAACTGGAGGTGCACGTTAAATGTAACATTCCCAAAGCAAGATAATGAAGATGTGAGACCCACTACTATTGGGACGGGTAATTTCAGCTATTGTCAGACGTCATAAAGGAGGCAAGTGAAGGCGACACATGTGGGGGTAAGCTGATCTGTTGTTGGGCCGGTCCTGGTTCATGTTCTGGGTGTCTGCTGCACTCTTGTTACCTCTGACTGACGTATCACCTGGAGAGAGGGGGAGAAAAGAGACAGCAGTGGAAAGAATGTCAATCTGCCCGTCAGTATGCTGCTTTCAAGAACTAGTGAATTCATTCTGTGTACTTTGTAATTTCAGCCTCCCACGTCTAATGAGAGCATCCCGGTGGATGCGCAATCCAAAGTGCAGCCCAATCTGATTCCCCTCTTCTGCACAAACAAGGTACTAACAGGGTTTGCTCGGTTTGAATAGACGGCCTAATAGAAGTGATAGGAACGTGCTTTGACGTTTTGATGCAAGCATTAGTACATAATGCAATGCAAGTGTATTCAGATTCTAAAAAGTTTAGAATGTTTAGTTGTGGGGCGTCTTATGTTTACATGTCAAACTAAACCAAATTGAATGTTGTTGTAATTGCTTTGTATTTTGCTGAATTAAGTTTTCAGTTTTGTATTTTTTTTTTTTATGACTGTTTTAAAAAAAATCGATGTAGCATCAGACGACTAAAAAGCCTGTTATTTACTGCAAAGTACTTACTTTTGCCTTTCCCTGTGCGTCCCCCAACAGAGAGAAGAGGACGTGGGTAAAATAGGCGAGATCAAGTACCACGGCATTGGCGGGGGCTTCCCTCTGCAGTACTACCCCTACTACGGCAAGCTGCTGCACCCCCAGTACCTGCAGCCTCTGGTGGCCCTCCAGTTCACTAACCTGACCATGAACACCGAGCTGCGCATTGAGTGCAAGGTTTTCGGCGATAACATCCACTACAACGAGAAGGACCGCTACCAGGGCCGCTTCGACCTCAAGATCCATATCAACAACCTATGACCCGGACACTAGCAGTATAAAATGCTAATTAAAACGGAAATCATTAAAAGGTAGTAGCTGTAGCGGCTAAGTCAATCACTGAGAAATCTTTAGCTTATAACTCTAGCTTGTCTGTTCCGGATGCTTCCAGGTAGCGATAGGCGTTTTAGTGAAGCTGCATTCACGTAGTCCTCTGTTTCTTCGAGGGCAACGACACAAAACTGTCCAGTTGTTCCGTAATTATTTATTGAATTATTTATTAACCCTGTTCAAAATTAAAAATCACTCCACCCTTAGGAACCTGTATGTATCCTAATCTCTCATTTACTTCCATGCTGACCTTGCTTATACAGTAGTTGGACATTAAATCAGTGTTTCAGAGGACCACTTGAATGCAGCCAGAGGCCACTTCTTCTTTAAAAAAATAACTTGTAGAACGAATTTTAATGTGGTTGTCAAAGATGCATAATTGATGGCTTTAATTGAATATGGAGGACTGTGATTTGGGATGACCAAGTGCTTGCCTATTTTATTTAATTTTTTTTTTTTTTTTTAGAAAAATCATTAATAGTGTGGGAAATAAAGCCAGCACATTTCTGACTTTAAAAAAGTCTTTGATTTTAGATAAATGATTCTTGAAGCCATGGGACAAGTGTCATTCCATCACTTTTAAATCGCCTTGCCTTCCACAGTTGTTCTTTTCCCCCCCTTCTCATGTTTATCTGTGTCACTGTGTACATTGTAAGTTCTGAGTGACCCTAACGCACACTACACTGTTCTCCGATCTGAACAGGCAACACTCCAGGGAAAAACGTCCTCATTTTTGTTTTCATCTTTTTTGTGCTGTTTTAATGATCTTCTGCCTTGCGTACACCTGGTTAGCCACCTCCTCTCCGGTGCTCGCTTTCCTTAGCTGGATTCCTCGCAGTGTCTTACTCTGTGAATGTTTTAGCCATTTAACATGAATTTTATATTTATGCAGCTGTACATTTTTTATTTGTGATGTATAAATGCAAACCAAAGTGCTGACGATGGAGAATGGTACGTCTGACAGCGTTTCATTATAACATTCAAGTCTTAATTTCCTAGGCAACGTTGAATGTACTGCGGCAGTGGTAGATATTTCTGCACACATTAAATAAATATATGCAAGACGCTCTTGATGTCCAATGAGAATTATGACGGCAATATCTTCCATGACTTCATGTCCATGTAAAAAGAATAAGAGCGTCAAAATGAGCTCTTCCAATTCCAAAATAAAAAAACTATGAGAAAAAAAAATCATGTTTGATCTCTGCTTTATTCAAATGAGAAACTGATTTAATACAATGCAATATTTCAACTTGCTTTATATGCTACTGTAAACAGAAAGGGCAACAAACACCTACTGAAAGCATTCTCTCCGAAGTGCAGAAGAAGATAGAAAATGTAAAATGTTCAAAGTGTTAAATCTAACATATGGAGGTTGTAAATGACAAGAGAGGAAAATGTGGATTAGGTAGGTTTATTTAAGAGGGAACTTTTTCCGCCGGAGGGTTTGCAACCTGCTTGTCTTGTTAGAGAAGTTATTGCTTTCCCCAGGGAGAAAAGTGTGCGACGCCGCCAGGCCAAGTCACAGTACGAGTCAGCAATACAACCTGTCATTGAATCATTGCAAAACAAATTCAAGTTTAGTGCAATACTGTGGAACACTGTAGGCAAAATGTCATCTCCATGGACACAAGCAGGTGGCACAAAAGTTCCAGAGTGCACCTTTTAAATGTACTGCTTTATAATAATGGTGACGTTTTTGGTTCTTGTTTCTTGGAAAGCAGGTTTAGCACGTGGCTCTATAATTACAAGAACAAACAGAGGAGTTTGTTTTCAGACTGGTGTCGGCTGTCTGTCCGGGCCCCCAGGCAGCACCCAGGGGCCCTCAGGCAGCACCCAGGGGCCCCTCCACAGCTGCTGACACTGCTCTCTAATTACTACACACTGGCAAGTTGGGTCATTGATCGAGTGAAGGCACTGACCAAGAATCAAACTCTTGTTAACAGAATGTGGCCGTGTCAAGCTGATACAGACTCTCCCTGAGTGGAGCGTGTAGCGTAATCCTTTCCACGGGATTAAAGATGTAGTTAGTCCATAGCAACGATGCAGTAAATCATTCAAAAACAGCACTGGACAGAAGACTAAACAAACTGACAGTGGGTGGGCGCCTGTGGGCGTAAAATAACATCTTATTTAAGATTCTAGTTTGCTCTAAATTAGACTGTTTGTCCAAGAAAATACCTGCAATTATCCTTGATTTAGTTCAGTCCTGGTTTATTTCCGCTTTCATTCTTCTGTACTATATGCATTTTTCAATCCCACTTTTGGACAGACAATTCCACTTTTGGCAGCAGCTGAGTGGATCAACCGCCAGGTCTCTCACTGTTAATGATGAGAGAAGCCAACACAAGGCCCCAAGAATACTGGCCTCACGCACACCCTTTTGCCAGAGTTTTTCCTAAGGGCCAGATTTTTCTGAGGGCCAAGGCCTCTAGGCCACAGGTGCACAACACGCCACTGTAACAAACGTTTGGGTCGCACAAAATATCCCCTACACTGTTTACATAAATTGAGTTAATACAATAAAATAACGGCTGATAGGTACAATTTTTGTGAGAAATAATAGACAAAACGCTTTGCAAAATTGCCCATCCAAAACTGAACCAGAATTAAACTAGGACTAACTCAAACTCAAAATGGGTCTAAAGCAGCATTTAGGACTAAACCAAGACCAAACCAAGTCAAAACTAGTGTTAACCCAGAATTAAACCAGTAAACAAGATTATTATATATATATATATATATATATATATATATATATATATATATATATATATATATATATATATATATAATATATTGGAAGATGGTTTGTGGGCCAGATTAAACTGCCTGGAGGGCCTGATTTGGCCCCCGGGCCTTATGTTGAATAGCTCTGTCATAACCCATTAAACCATGAAAAAGATCCAGCGTGTCATTAACCATTAGAACGGACTGAATCTCAGACCGATTGAAATGTGATCAATTGCCCAGCCCCTTTTAAATATAGCATTATAGTCAAATATTTAGTAGTACTGCAATGGAAAATGCTTTCAATTCAATTCTCTTGCCAAAATGTCACTTCTGCTTGAGAACGACTTTGTGAATCTTCCTCATTTACTCTTGTTTTCTGCACATTATCACTTTTCCCATTTGCTTACATTTTTGTTGTTGTCTTTTACAGTCTATTAGAGTCATGATCCTCAGTATGTTTTCTGTTTTGTGTACTTTAACTGGAGTAATGGTATTCATCAGTAACACTGTTTTTACATAGATATTTGCTACAGTGTTGAAGATAACATTTGTTTGTCTCCTCCTGTGTTTTCGATGTGTCTTTGACTTCTGTCTGCAAGTCCTTGTCACAAAGGGCTGAGCACAAAGAAAAGTCTTCAGTTAGTTTAGAACGTGTATGATACTATTTTAATGTTTGATTTAAATGTTATTTCAATACTATTTTACCTTTTTGGTCCGGTGGAAGCTCTGAGGTGCTTTGGGAAGATTTCCAGCAGGGGGCGCACACGTCTGTTTTTTCTCTCACAATAAGGTTTAGTTCATGTACATTTATGCATATCACTGGCGTAGTAAGTTCAATTCAATTCAATTCAATTCATTTTTGTAACGCCCATAAGCACAACAGCAGTCGCCTCGAGGGGCGACAGTGGGAAAAAACAGAATGAAAACATAATAAACAGTGTTCATAGGGGACTTGGAAATGTCCCACATCCTGTGTCCTTAGACAGATGTCCCAAGCCCCCCTGTCCTTAGACCCTCCTTCTCGGCCAGGAAAACTACCAAACCTCTTTGGGAAAAAGTAGAAACCTGTAGGAGTTCCACAGTGAAGGAGAGATCCGACTCCCTCGGACGGACAGGCGGACGAGAGAGAGCCGGTGGAGCTGGACCCACTCAGGAGGAGAACCAATTCTTCGAGGCTGATGAAGAACCGTTCATATGGAGTAGAGACCGTTTCTCCAGGCAGACCGTTTCTCAGGAAGATGAGGAGCATCTGGATCCACAGGTCCTCGATGTGCCTGCTCCACTCCCGTCGGGGAAGTGGGAGAAGAACAAGGAAAAGCGATGAACAAATTGCAAGTGAAATTGAATATTAAATATGATTTGATAGAAAAGTAGTCTGAAGGCAGAGGATAGTGCTCAAGCTGCCATACTTCCCCAGTATAGTTGCTCTTCGGGCAGCGGAGCTGGGAAACTGTAGGTTTTTATTTCTGTTCCTAACTGGCCTGACCATAAGCGATTTCAAAGAGGAACGTTTTGAGCCTGGTCTTAAATGAAGAGACTGTGTCGGCCTCTTTAAACATGGACAGGAGCCGATTCCACAACACAGGAGCTTGGTAGCTAAAACGCTCTACTCCCTACTGTGCTTTTAGAGACTCTTGGGACCACCAGAAGTCCAGCATTTTGAGAGCGAAGTGCTCTGTTTGGATGATAAGGAACTATACGGCCTCTTTGAGGTAGGATGGGGCCAGGTCATTTATGGCTTTGTAAGTCAGGAGGAGGATTTTGAATTTGATTCTAAACTCGACAGGAGCCAGTGAAGAGACTCCAGCACCGGCGTAATGTGATCTCTTCTTTTAGTTCCTGTACAGTTATATTTGAGGAAAAAAACATTCACAAAAGTTGTACTGAAAATTTACACAATAAAATAATGACTGATGTTTCCACCTTCTGCAGGGCCTTGGGGTCTTTAGTTCGAGGGAAAAATGTAAAGATTTAAAGAAGAAGGTTGTAAAGAATAAATGTATTAAATTCCAATCCACTATATCTGTAGAGCACATTTCATAAACTGAAACTTGCTGCACACAAAACATTAAATACACTTGCTCTACCAGTGCTTCATACCATAATAATAATAATAATAATAATGATAATAATAATAATAATAATAATAATAATAATAATAATAATAATAATAATAATAATAATAATAATAATAATAGTATTGATAAAATAATAACAATAATAATAATAATAATACAATACATTAATAAATACATTAATTAATAAAATAGGAAAATAATAAAACCCTCAAAAGAGCAAATACATAATCCAAAACAATAGCATATTAGCTACATAGCTTTGATAAAATGACCATGATGGTTGAAGATGTATGGGATGTCTACATTAAAGAAAGGAGCAGAGACCGAGGGCAGACAGCTGTACATTAGGATCATTGGGACTTGTAACTGTACTCAGAACTTATTGTGATTTTAAATGTAAGTCTCAAAAACTTACAATGACCCCCAAAATCGACTCAGTTACAGTAACTTGAGTATTTGTAATGAGTTACTTTTCACCCCTGCCACAGCCTAACTGAAATAAAAACGTGAAATATAAAACAAATATCATGATAAGAATACAAATAATGCAAATTGTTGGAGTTTGTGCCAATATTTACATGAATTATTCTATTTAATTTAGTTAAGCAGAGGCTTTGGGACACAAACACAATTATAAACACAGATGTATCCGGTACGTGTTTGCACCCAAAGACAGAGACGTTTATACTTTGTCTTTTAACAATAGTTTGCCCTCCAGGACCTTGAGGAGCGCCAGTTTTCAGGTTTAGCCTGTGTGATTCGGGTGAGCGCTCCTGGCATCTTATTCTTTAAAGAACTGGTTCATTGTTGAGGAGACTTCAGTCCTCTGCACAGCGGTACCCGGACACTTGTTCAAGCCTTGTTTACATCCCAAAGATCCACCAACCACAAGAGCTCTGAAACACACACAAAACAAACTTAAATGACAAAGTGAAAAGCTCCATGTTATAAAGCAGTAGCACTCGCCTGGAGACGTTCCAGTCAGTTTGCACATGTTCATGTGTCCTTTTGGTCACTGCAAGAGACAAGGGCAACTGCTTGACTCCACCTGTAAAATGTCATGTTCTTAGATTGATGCAAAGCTAAAGTTAGTGTGTTACTAGGATGTATGTTTGGTTCACATGGTCATCTCAGTGACCTTTGTCCTGTGCCCTGGTCAGTTAAACCTCCCTGAGTGAAAGACACAGGCCCTGCTATAATATTTCATTCATGTGTGTGGAGGATTGGGGGGGGCACCTTACGGCGGGGCATGTAGACGTCTTTGGGTGAGCGGTCTGATAACCTATGACCCAGAGGCCTCTAACTGTCATTACATTCTCACAACTATGTTCTGTGTATACTGGCAACATGTTTGTGCCTTTATAAGCCGGACTCGCCTTTGTTCGAGCATTTTGGCTGTACACGGCTAAAATAGAGATTTCACTTTTGAACAAAACAGCTTGGTTCTATTCTACCTTACTTCTCGTTCACTGTTTTTAATGATTTTCCACAACAGACCCACATTTTCCCTCTCTACTGCAGTCAAAGAAATGTGGGGGAAAAAAATGGCTTTTGTTGCAGTGGATCTCACATTTATATCTTAACAAGAACATTTCCTGCAGGATAATATAATGCCACACTTGGTATAAAAACTGTCCTCAAGTTGTAAATATGAGCTAATATTTCTTCAGGTATGTTTTCCTGACCACAGATGTCACAAAAACAGGCCTAAAGATTCAAAAGAATTCCAGAAAATAACATGAGTATCAATCAAATGGAAATCTCTAAAACCTCTCCAATCCCAAAGCTGCACGTGTTTGTCACAGTCAGTCAGAAGGAGAAAACCTCTGCAGTGGAGACTGAACAATAATAGTATTTAGTTCATATTTAAATCAACATCAGATTATTTTTTTATTTAAATTAGAAGTTGTATTGCCAAATTGTAAAATAAAAACTATGATGAAATAAGAGTTATGCTAAAAAATCAGGTATTAAATGAAGATAAGTCTGTTATCTTAAGTTCGGGAGCAGGACCACACCCCGTCACACCCTCTTTTAATTATTCTAATTTATCTCCTTGATGGGGGTACCGAGGCCCGGGAGCCTACAGCCCTCATCGCCAGAAGCCCCAAAAAGGCATTCATTTCTATACCTTCGTGTTGTCAATAAACACTTTGCATCGTAGCTGGGGTTGTGGTCCTTCCTAGTGAAATGGGTAAAATGGTGTTTGACTGAATTGAAATACAAAAGTACACAATATGGACAGAAAACAGTGCAATGTATTGTTTTAGTGAGTTATTTAAAGTCACATGGAACTTTCTGGAGGTGTAAAGTCTCCTGCGTGATTCAACAGAAATAAAAAGTTAAAACCAGAGTTCAGAACATTCTTCATAGATCAGTTTAATGCCATACTATGGAATAGTATAGCAAAGGGACATTTCCTTTTTAGGCCCGAGCGCCACGAGCTGGCGAGGGGCCTATAAGATCCCCAAGGCCGTGCGAAGCGCGGCTGCGTAAGTGTGCACAAAGTGATTAGTAGGAAGAAAATGTAACATTATTGTTGTAAACGGGCGAAGTCTCGCCAAATTTTAGGTTAGTCGGGCAAACGCCCGAGGAGGAGTTTGAAAAAGTATAAAGTGTAAGTATGTTAAAATTTCAGAGATTTGCCGATTTTCCCATTGGAATAACTTGGGAGGTTTCTGTCATCGCTACGGCTACGCCGTAACAAATGACATGGATCTGATTGGATTTTTTGATCAGGACGCCGAAATGTAATTTCAAAAAGCTAAATACTTTGTTCACCATATAAAATTTTATTTCACTCTGTAGGGGGGGCTATCGCGCCAAATGATGTTTCACTTCAAGTAGGTTTAGGGCAAAGGGTTTAAGAACGGATTCAAATTTGATGCACATCGGACTTTGTATGCGCAAATGGCAGCAAATTTAAAACTGAGACATTTCTGAAATTCTAGCAATAGTTTGTGACTTCGCCGCATAGACACCGTGTAAGATGTTACTTTGATGAACTTTTGATGTCCCACTCCTCAACACCACTTTCACCAAGTTTCAGCGCCCGAGGAGAAGTTCGTAAAAGTACAACATTTGGAAAAACTCCGAGTCATGCTTAGCAAACTTTGATCCAATATGGCTAACATTTGGTTGGGCATTGCCGTAATAATATTTTTTACTTTTCTTGTCACCATCTACCTCTGCGCCAAATTTCATCATTCTACGATCACATTTTTTTTGGGCCATTTGCTGTCTTCTTGGTCCGCTAGCAGACCAGGTTGAGAGAATGGCTTTGGTGTATTTGCTTTCCAAAGTACAAAAATGGAGGCGATCAGCTCGGTGTCTTCTCTGGGTCCACCAGATACTTCAGAGGTGAGCAGAGTTAAGTGAATATCATCATTGGCTCCAAGAGCGGCGTCTGGAGGATTTTTTACCAGGGCAGGGTTTGTTTTTTGTCCTTCTTCCGGATACTGAACTGCGTGGGTACGTCACTGAAGCGTAATCTCTGATTGATTACTGAGCCACAAAAAAGTTCAGCTTTGGCCAACTTTCTGCATCCGACGCTCTGGACGCTCGACGCTCTGGACGCTCGACGCTCAAACGCCCCCGACGCGCCGCACAAGACGGCTTTCAAGAGGAATAATATCTAAAGTATATGGATGTATCAAGGACATGGACAGCCAATCTACTAAATATATTACAATTAAATGGGAAAAGGGAAGGTACATATACATCACACTGGAGGACCACAAAGTTCCATGTTTGGAGGGAATTTTGTTGAAGAATGGGACCCATTTTTTCACAACACCATGTCAAAGTGTACATTATTCACAGGGAAGTGCTGAATGCTGGAGAAACTGTGGTTGCCCGGTGACTAATCATTACCAGGTGTTTTGGGACTGCCCTGTTACACAGAAATATTGGGCACAAATTAACAAATACATTGTAGTAGTACGCTGCAGTGCATTTTTGGACTTTCTAGTAATCCTACGTACTTTTAGAATTTTAGCAATTGTGTGGTTTTTTTTCAGAATTTCTTTCTCAGATTTGTTGTTTTTGTCGATTTTCTTGTATACATTTACAGTGTATTGGATTGGCCACTATGATTGACGGATGTGAATTGTAATTTAATGAAATTAATGTTATCATTAGCTGTCACTGTCTTGTTTTTGGTACTGAAATGTATTTTATGATATATTTGATGATGTTCTTTGATGTTTTTTCGAGCATCTGCTTTAGTGTCTTTGAGTGGCCACTCCTATTCTTGAGGCCACTCCTATTCTTGAGGCCACTCCTATTTAAGCTTCTTTTCCAGCCTCAGTCCCATTTGCCTGAGGAAGGCCTGGTTGCCGAAACGTTGCCACTTCACCTGCTGTAAATAAATTCACCTTGCAAGTCAGACAGAGTGCGGGACATTTTCTCTCAGTATATCCAGCGTTACGCACGCCTTTTCCAACGCACCTGCGAAGCACCGTCTTCACGTTAAATAAAATTGATAACAAATCATCAAAACTCTGTTGGCATGGTTGCGTGGCAGAAGGCACATTCATACACTTGTTATGGCGATGCCCCACAGTGGAACTATTTTGGAATGCTATAATTGAAAAACTGTCCAGTATGTTTAATATACAGATCCCGCTGTGTCCACTGTTCTGTCTTCTTGGAATAAGAACCCAAGACCCCTGAAAAGAAAATGTCAATATTCTATCACTTCATATCTCAGTATTAGCCAACATTTTAATGAATTGAAAAGAATGTAAGAAGAGCTGTTCTGATAAAAACAATTGGTTCAAAGATTTCCAGGACCTACTTTCTAAGGAGCAAGCTGCTCTTCTTCTGGACATTGACCCAGAGAAAAAAAAAAAGAAGCTGGCCCATGGACTATAGCTAAACTTCATTTGGACCAAACAAAGGGAAAAATAATGATGGTTAATATATTTGGGTTAGGGTTAATGAAAATGTAAGTATAATAACAACAATAATTTAAGGCGCGCAGCAATAAAGAGCCACCGCGAAGAGCACGCCTCTAATCCCCCCGCTTACATCACCCTCCCCCCAGAAATGCTACTTCATTCACCATTTTCACGACCGCACGGTTCGAGATAGAGTGATGTCCCCATCGGCTTTTAAGTTCAGTGTGATGTGGAGAAGAAGTGTGCCAAATGTCAACTGTTTATGACGAAGTACATTTCTTCATTCCATTGAAAATGCCTGTAACCCAAACGCATGCAAGTCAACGACAATATTTGTCAGGTTGCCGCGGTAACATGCTTGCAGATAGGAGTGCGTTAGTGAGTGTTTGAAAGCGTGCAAGCTCGTTGTGCTCGATTTTGTGCGCACTTTGTGCACACTTACGCAGCCGCGCTTCGCACGGCCTTGGGGATCTTATAGGCCCCTCGCCAGCTTGTGGCGCTCGGGCCTAAAAAGGAAATGTCCCTTTGCTATACTATTCCACAGTATGGCATTAAACTGATCTATGAAGAATGTTCTGAACTCTGGTTTTAACTTTTTATTTCTGTTGAATCACGCAGGAGACTTTACACCTCCAGAAAGTTCCATGTTACTTTAAATAACTCACTAAAACAATACATTGCACAGTCATTAGTTTTTTTGTTTAGAATGGCAAGAAGGGAATCTGTGCCAGATTTGATTGGTGCCAAAAGTCTAGTTTCTAAACCAGACTTGGAGAGACTTATCCATGCGTTTGTCTCCAGTAGATTACCCCGGGTTGGTTTGATTTTTATAATGACTATAAGTCCCGGCAACGCTGAGACCCAGTGCACCCTAGCTATGGGAGATACCAGGTGAAAGGCAAGGGGGGATAGGTGGGGGGGCTATTGTTGGTGTAGCGGGAGCCGGTGAGAGTTTGGGACCAGGCAAAAGGCGAGGGGGTTTAGGTGGGGTGGTTTAACCAACAGATTAGGCAACAGGGGACAAAAGGTGAGGACCCTTTGATGTTGGGAGTGTTAAGCACCCCTGGAGTGTTGATGAAACAAAGCATGAATAACCAACAGGAAGGACAACAGGGGGAAATAGGACAACAGGACAACAGGTGAAGACCCTTTGATGTTGGTGTGATTAGGCACATGATGAAAAAATGAACCCATATTATACAAATTTAAACTCCTTTACAGTAACATAAAATGACACACAATAAAATAATGATTTTAGTAACATAAAAGGATACTGTTGTAGAAAATCCCTTAAAACAGTGAAAGAGAAGTAAGACAGGCTAGAACCAAGTTGTTTTGTTCAAAGGTGAATCTTTATTTTAGCCATGCACAGCCAAAATGCTCTCCCTGACAGAGTCGTCTCTCCCTCCCTGCTCTGACTCTCGAACAAAGGCGAGTCCAGCTTATAAAGGTACAAACAGGTGGCCGGTGTGCACAGAATAAGTTAGAACATGGTTGTGAGAATGTAATGATTGTTAGAGGCTTGTATTGTCCTTGGGTCATGGGCTATCAGACCGCTCACCCACGGATGTCCACATGCCCCGCCATAAAAGCGCCCGCTCTAATCCTCCACACTCATTGATAACATCTATAAGCAGGGGCCTCTGTCCTTCATCAGGCGAGTGTCAACTGACCAGGGCACAGGACTAAAGTCACTAAGCTGACCATGTGAAACAATCATACATTCTCGTAATACATTTCTACCACATTTTTCCTCTTAATTGTAAAAAACAGTTAATCCAGGCTGCATTTCTTTCAGATCTAGATTATGGTGACATTATATATATGCATTCTACAGCAACAATGTTAAAACCTCTGAACTCCGGTATTTCATTCAGCTCTAAGGTTTCATTACAGGAGAAGGAGACAGAACTCACCACTCATGATTGATGAGAAGAGAACAGCACTGCCTTTTCTTCAGGTATTCACAGTTTGAGTTTCAGGACATTTTTATCTTACAATCCCATCGTTTAACACAGAAACAGGAAAAAAGGCTTTTATGCCTTTTAATGATTTTAAAGCACTGGTCAAGGACTACCCCGCAGTGCTGATGCACTTGTTTATATAATTTTATCCCATATTGTATATTATAAATGTGTTTTATATAATTTGATCTCATATTGTATTTTTTAAATGTGTTTTTATGAATTGGTTAATTTTAGCGAATGTTTTATTGGTGTTTTAGTATCCTGTGTTGTTGTTTGTTGTTTATTTTGTGTTGATTTTTGACAGAAGCGCCCATGAAAAAGAGAACTTTTCTCTTTGGTTTTCCTTGTATAAATAAAATAAAATAAATAAATTACTTTAGCTTTGCATCAATCTAATAAACTGACATTTTTCCATTACAATATGTAGTAAAGGAATGGAATTAAGTAAAAGAAAAGAATACTTTCAATTCCAGGGACATTTTTACAGAAAGATCCACGGCTGTGCCATGGGCTCGCCGTCTCTGACCCATAGTGGCCAACTTGTACATGGAGCATTTTGAGAAGAAGGCACTGACTTCCTTTTCAGGCATTGCTCCAAGTCTTTGGTACCGTTACGTGGACGACACTTTTGTGACAATTAAGAAACAAAGAGCTGGAAGCCTTCTCAGAGCACATCAATGCAGTGGACCCGCACATCAGGTTTACAAGAGAAGATGCAAAGGAGAACCGCTTGGCCTTTCTTGATTGTTCCTCTATCAGAGAGAGACGGGAAGCTCCAGACAGAAGTATATAGGAAACCCACACACACTGACCAGTACCTGCTCTTTGGCTCTAACCACCCACTACAGCACAAGCTGGGAGTGATCAGAATACTACAACACAGAGCACAAGCGTGCCCACCAGCTCAGAGGGCAAGAGGAAAGAGGAAACACACGTCCGGAATGCTCTCTCAGCCTGTGATACCCGACTTGGGCTCTGAACAAAGTGAAGAGAACCAATAAGCAGGACAAAAGGGAAACAGAACCAAGAAGAAAGGTGTCTCTGTCCCTTATGTCTCGAGACTGTCAGAAAAACTGCAACGAATTTTTAGACAACACGAAGTCCCTGTTTATTTCAAACCAGGCAAACGTTAAGACAAAAAACTGGTTCACCCTAAGGACAAGATGCCGACACAAAACAGAGCAATGTAGTGTATTCTATACAATGCAGTGAAGAAAGTTGTAAAGAGCGCCACATAGTGAGACTAAACAGCCACTTCACAAGAGGCTTTATCAACACAGAAGACACTCGAGTTCAGGACCACAGAGCGCCGTGCATCTTCATCTCAAAGCCACAAACCACTATATTGAAGACAGTGAGGTGGAGATTCTGAGCAGGAGAAAATATGGTTTGAAAGAGGAGTTAAGGAGGCAATCTTTGTTAAAAAAGAGAATCCTTCATTAAATCGTAATGGAGGTTTAAGATTCAACCTTCCAGTTGTTTATAACGGTCTGCTGAAACCCTGGAGACGCCCTGGGCATTCGGATGCTAAACAGGCACCCAAGGTGAGGCAGCCAAATGCCAGGGAACAATAGAACAATAGGCCCATCCCAGTTAAGTTTCAATGGGCCATTAGCAGGAGGTCCCGCCCTGTGGGCGGGGCTTTCACAGAGTAGGATATAAACAGGAGTTCTCAGACTTGTTTCACTGATTGAGAATGACTCTTGGATGAGAGTCGAAACGTTTTGTTTTTTCGAAAACAGAGTCCAGATGAAACAACTGCATCTTTTTCTACAGTGGAACACTCCTGGACGGAAGAGGGATTACACCGACTAAAAGAAAGAAGCACAATAAATATAAGAAACATAATATTTCTTTATCAATACATATATCACCCAAATATTTCAAACAGTTGAAGAGTGGTTAGACTGAGCTATTCTAGATGATAGAAATACTCACAGAAGAGAAGTGGCTGGATGGTGCAGTTTTTATGTTGCTTCTCCTGGAGACCTTGAACAATGTGAGATCAGTACATTCTTCTCCTCAGATAACAGAGCGATGGTTTATTCTTTATTTCTCAGAGACAAATGTGCAAACACATTCATCTCATTAAAGATAAGCAACAAGACAAGCAGAATAATATATAATTTAACCAAACAAACCTAATTCTATTTTTAATTGGCTGAATTTAGTTTATTCATTTGAGCAATATCAGTTCAAAGAACTGTAAACAATACATTCCAAACATGTCGGTGTAATCCCTCATTCGTCCAGGAGTGTTCCATTGTAGAAAAAGAGTGTAGTCTCTAGTAGATTAGACTACTGTAACGGCCTGCTCACTGGCCTCTCCAACGAGCTGTAAAACAGCTGCAGTACATCCAGAACGCTGCTGCTCGGGTCCTGACTAGAACCAGGAAGTACGATCACATTAGTCCTGTGCTCAGGTCTCTGCACTGGCTCCCTGTGGCTCAGAGAATAGACTTCAAAGCAGCTCTGCTTGTATACAAGTCTCTCCATGGCCTAGCACCCAAAGTACATCTCGGACATGTTAGTGCCAAATGAACCATCTCGGACTCTGAGGACCTCAGGGACCGGCCTCCTGCTGGTGCCCAGAGTCAGGACTAAACATGGACCGGCCTCCTGCTGGTGCCCAGAGTCAGGACTAAACATGGGGAATGTGCGTTTCAGTTTTATGCAGCTAAAATCTGGAACAGTCTTCCTGAGGATGTGAGACAGGTTCTACTCTGGCAATGTTCAAATCTAAACTAAAAACTGTTTTGTTTGGCTGTGCATATGACTGAAATGATTTTCTTTGCACTCTTCTCTTTATGTCTTGAACTATTTGACAGATAGCCTGAAAATGGCACTTTTAAATTAAGATTTTGTGATTTCTGCCATGTCTTTGTGATTTTAATGCATTTTTTTCCCTGTTGTGTGAAGCATTTTGAATTGCCTTGTGTACGAATTGTGTTCCACAAATAAACTTAACTTGCCTTGCCTTGTTTTTCCTTATGTCTCAAGGCTCTGTCCTACCAACAGGTTCCTTTGTTTTTACTCAAATATTTCAGCCCATAATGTTGCCCTATAAAAGTCCACCAAGTGTTATTTGCATATGTCCACACCCCTTTTGTGTATAAAAGGCTTGCTTAACCTTTATTCGAGGTCAGCGTCCTCTCCAGACCCATACTCTGTGTCGGGAAGCTCACCGCCGACTTATCAATAAATTCTATTACAGCAAATTTACAGTGAATGGATCTATTTCTACAACTTTGTTTCAACAGCATGTTTTATATTTGTGTATATTTATTATGTCGGCTTTCTGAAAGTATGGATTTTTACAAAAGCATTATCTCCTTTTAGACATTGCTTTGGTTCATTTCCAATTTACGCTGTAGAAGGCAATGTGTCTCGGTCTGAAGAGAATCATCTACAACTACCATAGTTGGCAGAGGAGTTCCCCAAGCGTCCTCACTGGGGTCATTGTGATTTCATTTATATATAAATGATCTACAAGGAACACAAAGGGCGGGAAAATACTAATAATCTAATAATCCAGGAGCATCATGGGAATTAAACTGCTTTATTTTGCATTTATATTTACTTGCATTAGGAGCATGTGCAAACATTTCTGTACCAAACCAAAGCAGTTCAAAGCAGTATTTATTATTTTTTCCATATCGTCCATGTGGCTCAACCAATCACAGCCCTTGCTGCCCACTGCGCAAGGTGACCTTTGGGCGTAGGAGCACGAACACGGGACACACACGGGGGAAACATACGGTCCCTTAAATATGTTTCCAATTGTTTCCTGTGGATGTAATTATTATAAAACACATTTTAAAAGAGCTGACCTTTTTATGGAAGACCTAGATTTGAACATCGACAAAGTAGAGACCAGTCTCATATATTTAGGAAGACTCGTCGATTTTTGCTGCGTAAAACCGAAACACTGATTCCACATGGCACCTGAGGAACTGAGGTTCCTGAGGTCCATGTATAGTCCTGTGTAGGCCGAAAAAAGACCTTTGAAAGACAGCATCTTTTCATAATTCAAGACACTGTTGCAGAAAGCAAAGCAAAATGTTGGATGGGTCGAGGAATGTTACCCGTCACCCTTTTGGGTCATCACCTCTGATAAAGAACACAGAACACAAATGGGTCCAAGGACTGGACCCCTGTGGAGAAGTGGAAACGTCCACTAACAAAATCCTCTTGGAAAGATTCTCAGGATTAAGTCCTTAATGACTATATTTCACATTTAAACTGACTTAATGCTTACTGTGTGATCTAAACTTGTAACTAAATCATGTTTTAGTTTAGTTTGCCATAAGAACTGTGTTTGAAATGATTTTTATGTCATATTTAACGTACTTCCTCTTTACCTGCTAATGATATGTGTTCATTGTCACTGTTGCGTAAATCCTGAGAGTGGTTCAAATTTACAAAGTGGCATTAGAGTGAGGTTCCACTGGATTATTCGACTAGAATTAATACAAATTTGATACCAGCATTTCTTTTAACTAAGTTGAGCCCAGGCATAGCCTGTGTAACCAAATGTGTAATTAATTGCTTTGATATTTTTGTTTATTAAACCACACAAAATCATTCTGGTTGATAGACCCTTTTAATTGATCTTTTTACAGTTATAATTGTCGGTCAATGAATCGAGTACTTCCCTTTCAGAAAATGAGACTGAGGAGGTATTAATGTTTTGCTGAATTAGCTTCAGATTGTGCCCTTTTGAATATATATATATATATATATAAATATTAACATTAACTGCCTTAAATCCTACATGTGTCCACAATGCATTGGCTAGTCCCAGAGAATATACATTGCATCTTGGTGCAACTGTGTGAGGAGAAAACGAGTAAAATACCCTACAAATACCCTACACCTGTCTCCGGCCCATTTAATAATATGAGTTTCTTTTTAATAGTTTTAGGACTTCTTCGTCAGACTTGTATGATTGTATTGTATCTTGACATGTTTCGGCTGCACTCTTCTGCCTTCCTCAGGACCCCCTGATGTATCTGGTCAACTGATTCTGCTTTGGGTCTTCTTCTGATCTGTACAGTAGAGGCGTTGTTTTGGATTTAACGTGTTTCTGTGTGTTCTTGGAAGATGAAGCTGCACTGCTGTAGCAAGTGTGGAAAGAAGAGTCCCACAGCATGGGAGCTGAAGAGGCATCTAATGGTGCACTCGACCGAAAGGCTGTTCACATGTGACATATGTGGGAAGTCGTTTAAGGGGAAGCATACCCTTAAACAGCACAAACACTCTCATTCTGGAGTTCAATTCAAATGTGAGAAGTGTGGGAACATATTCCATACCCAGTCCAAACTAAAACAGCACCAGAAGTTTCACACTGGGGAAAGAGTATTCACCTGTGACCTGTGTGAGAAACAGTTTGCATCCAAACGGGACATGATTGCCCACAGGCGTGTTCACACAGGAGAGAAGCCGTTTGTGTGTGAGCAGTGTGGGAGGACCTTTAGAGTCCAGTCCAAGCTCAAAGTGCACCAGAAGATCCACACCGGGGTCAATTTGTTCTCCACAAAACACCAGCTCCATTGTCACAGACCTGTTCACGCTGGAGAGAAAGCATTTGAATGTGAACTGTGTGGCAAGTGTTTTAAAGTAAAAAGTGCATAAGATCTACATACAAAAATTCACACAGAAGAGAGGAAGTATTCCTGTGACTTGTGTGGTGCGTCTTTTAAGACAAAAGGAGAACTAAAAGAGTGTGAGCAGTGCCAGAGGTCTTTTAGCTGGAAGAGCGGACTTAGAAAGCATCAGAACATCCACACAAGAGAAATACAGTTCTCATGTGGTCAGTGTGGAAAAGAGTTTTATACCAAGGTCAGTCTTATGACGCACGAGTACATCCACACTCCAGAGCGCCCTTTCACCTGTGACCTCTGTGGGGCGTCTTTCGAACAGAAAAGAAATTTCAAAGTCCATCAACTGGTGCACACAGGAGAGAAGAACCATGTCTGCGATGAATGCGGACGGGCTTTTGCTCATCCTGGAACTTTGGTAAAACATAAAGAGATTCATATGGACAAACCTCATGGATGTGATCAGTGCAGAAAGAACCTTTGCTCGACCTGAGGAGTTACAATCTCATCTTAAAAGTCACTGTGTCACCAAAAATGTGCCAAAGCCAGTAGTGTGCGACCAGTGTGGGAGAAGTTTCAAATCTGTGGCTTTTTACAAACTCCATTACTACGTTCATACCAGACACAATCTCTTTCCATGTGATCAATGTGGAAGAGTTTTCGACAGATTCCAGGGCTCTTAAGGCACACCTGCTGTCCCACGTTAGCAACAAACAGAACGAGCTCAAATCTGGAGACAAAGCACCAAAGCCTTCCAAAGTTATTTTAAAACGACTGGAAATCCGTCTTCACCGAATCTCTGACCTGAAGTTCTGATGCACCAGTAGTGAAATTTTGTTTTGTTTTTTAAATAAAATAAAATAATGGTAAAAATTACAAAAAATCTATTCAAACCATTGTCGTTGATTCTATTTTTGCAGATTGTACATGAAAAATAATGATATAATTGGCATTAGAATGAGTGTGAATGTGTTCAAAGGGATATTTAAATCTGAATTTTTGTTTTTGTAGTTTTTTTATTTTAATGCTTCAACTTTTTGATTTTGTTCATATTCTGTAAGTATGTAACCCTGTTTGATCAAAGTGTAATTAAACTTTTAAACCTTTTACTGGACGGCTGGCGGTTTTTGACTTTTTGTTTTTTTCAATGTAAGTTTGAAACTGCTAAAACTAAAATGACATTACAGTATGGTACTTTGATTGGACCGTGTTACAGAATACGTTACAAAGTACATTTTAATGCAAGTATTCAGTATTCTGTAACTAAATAGATGTTCAAAATTTTTGTTAAGTTAATAATATTGTGTATGTACAAGTACTTCAAATTATTTCACTCCAGCATTGAACAGTCACAAAAGCAAATTATGAAGTGTCAATGTATATTATATGCTGCAGAAAATGTCACGAAAATATTGAAACCAGTATATGTCAGAAACCCTAAAGCCGGATAATTCCATCATTTTTAATGAATTATATCATAAAAATAATGAACATAGCATTGAGTCAAATATGTTTTATACTCAGCCATCTACAGCAAAATTCAACACTAAAAAAAGTTCCCTCTATTACACAGAAAGGGCACACACGTTAAAAAACAGACTGTTCCATCTTTTCTTTATTGAACAATAAGTGGATATACATTCATGGTGACAGGCCTTCTCCTGTATAAGTAAAAGTATAGATTATAAAACACAGCATGTCTCTACAGAAGTAGGCCATAGTACAATTACGATCCAAACTTCAACATGTCTTTCTTTAGGAGGAAGGGGAAAGAGATGCCGAGATAAGTGTCAACATGGTTAATCAATGTATGCTAACATTTTCTATTGTCCTTATAAAGCTTACAAAATCTGTTAAGTGAATACTGTTCTGTCATCATAGACTGTTTCACTGAATGTATAGGTGTCGACCAAGAGTGAAAGTCCCAGTTGGCAATCTTGTTGGGAAACCCGGATGTTTTGTCTTGGCAGCGCATTAGATTGGAAGTTTCTGGAAGCAAAATTCAAAATGGAAAAAGAAAAGAAAATTGTCTTTGAGTGAATCTATTGGGGAAGAATCTTAGCTTGTAGATATGGTGGCTATAGGTAAACAAGATCTTCCACTAGACTGAGTTTTCAGTAATCTGCATGAGGTAAATATATTGATGAAATCAAGGCAGATAGAGGCAGATAGAGACTGTGTGTCCCTCCTGCAAATAATGCCAAAAGGTCAAACTTCAGAAAAGCTATTTCAGGCGTCAGACCAATTAACTTAATAAAAATAACACTGACAAATGATACAATTAAACAAATAAATAAGCATGTAAAATGTGGACTGCTAAACATTAGGTCAATTTCCTCGAAATCGCTTTTGGTTCATGAATTAATTAGTGATTGTAACATAGATCTTCTAGCTCTAACTGAAACTTGGCATCAACTTGATGATTATGTCAGACTAAATGAGTCCACCCCACCCACTCATGTTAACTTTCAGACCGCCAGGAGCACAGGCCGAGGTGGTGGTGTGGCAGTGATCTCACACTCAAGCCTACTCTTGAGTCCTTAATAATTAGCAATAGCATTTAGAATCATTTGAAGCCTCATGCTATCAATCACATGTCAACGATTGGATGAAACCAAAAAGGAGTCTTGTTCCGTGCATGGTTCTCTTTGGCTACGTCGCGTGCATTACCTCTTCTGGTCCTAGTTTTCAGAAGTTTTTTAACAGAGATTTCTCTGACTTTTATATCCAACTTAGTGTTCGGACTGGGATAAAGTAGTGATAGCTGGATGGTTTCAATATCCACGTGAAAGTGAAACGATAACTCTCTTCAGTAATTCTTTCAACGCCCTGTTAAGATTAGCATTGGTTTTGCTCAAAATGTAAATAAACCAAATCACAGTCACAAGCACACTCTATGATCTGCGTTCTAACATATGGAATAGAGATTAGTGACCTCATTGTCTTCCCTCAAAACTCCTACACTGTCAGATCAATTTTCCTAATTACCTTTCAGTTTGTTCTTAAAGATTATCCAACCCCACAGAAATAAAGTCATAATGAAAGGACAATTATCAGAAAACTCTAGTCTCAAAGTTCAAAGAAATAAGATTATAGAGCCGATATTTCGGTCAACATATGTACATGTGATCCTGCTTCGAGAAGGCCTTAGTCCCAGTGTAAGTGATCAATTTGGTCGACTTGACCATGAATTCTCTGAAGTCCGCACTTGATGTTGCAGCTCCGCTAAAGCAGAAGTCATTCGGCAAAAACGCGCCTCCCCATTGGTACAATGAGAACTGCGTTCACATAAACAAAGAGTTTAGAAAAATAGAAAGACCATTTCGTGCTCCCATACGGAGGAATCCCTAAAAGCATGGAAAATCTGCCTACTGTCCTATAAGCAGGCTCTGCGTAAGGCCCAAACCAGATACTATTCAAATTTAATAGAAGTCAACAAAAATAACACAGTAGAGCCCTCGATCCCAGCTATCTCAGCTCTAATGATTTTCTTCTATTTTTTAACAATAAAATAAAAACAATCAGAGATAAATTAGATTAAATTACTCCCACTATTAGCCCTGAACAAGCCCAAGCTGTAATACTAGTGTCTCATATAAATCCATCAGTAACACTAGAAAGGTTCACTGCTGTTGATCAAGCAGAGAGAACTTCAGCCATTATGTCCTCTAAAACGTCAACTTGTATTCTCGACCCGATTCCAAGCAGACTCCTCAAAGACATTCTCCCCCTCTAATTATAGATTCTATTCTATAATATCAATATATTCAATATAATAAATACTTCATTAGAAAGTGGTTATGTTCCACAGTCCCTCAAACATGCAGTAATTAAACCGCTTCTGAAAAAGCCTAATCTTGATCCTGACCTGTTGATAAACTACAGACCTATTTCAAATCTGCCCTTTGTCTCTAAAATCCTTGAAAGAGTTGTAGTTACAGGACAATAACTTATTTGAAGTTTTCCAGTCAGGGTTCAGAGCCCACCACACACTGAAACTGCACTAGTTAAAGTAACAAATGATTTGTTATTAACTGCTGACGATGGACTGGTCTCAATCCTGGTTCCATTGGACCTCAGTGCAGCGTTCGACACCATCGACCACAACATTCTACTGCAGAGGTTAGAATGGGATGTAGGTGTCAGAGGCCCCGGCCTCAACTGGTTTAAATCCTGCCTATCGGATAGGTACCAGTTTGTTAATGTAAACCAGAGCTCCTCCCCCTGTTCTGAAGTAATTTACGGTGTGCCGCAGGGTTCAGTTCTCGGTCCAATTCTGTTTACTCTTTATATGCTGCAGTTTGGTAACATTATCAGAAAACATGGCATTAACTTCCACTGCTCTGCAGATGACACACAGAATACATCTGTATTTATCAATGAAACCTGCTCAGACTGATCAAGCAGACAGACTTGGTGCTTGTGTGAAGGATATAAAAACCTGGATGACAGACATGAGAAGAAAGACAAGGGAATCAAAATGATTACTCCAGAGGTGGACGGACGGATAGAGTATGCTTCAGTTTAACTCATCCGAACGCCCTGAAGCATACCCCCATCCGTCTCCTCTTTTATTAAGAAAAGGAAACGCCCTAGTTACATAATCAACTGCCGCCCCTAAAAAGGGTGTGGAAACATGGCGACAGTGCACAGATAATTAATCTTTTAACTCTAACTTTGTTTGAACTTTAGGTTCCCAGCAAGTGTCTTGAGTGGAATTTCCCTGTTTATTTTACTGGTCATCAGTTCCAAAGTCCAACAGGCTGCTGGATTATCTCAGCAGTTTACTTCTGCAAAACAGTCTCAAACGCAGTTTATGAAGCACACAAAATCATACAATAATTATAAAAGAAAGATAAAATCTTTACAATTATTCCAACACTAAATTATCTGCTTCTTAACCCTGAAAAAACTGAGGTCATTGTACTAGGCCCTAAACATCTACGAGACGCTTTATCTGAGCAGATAGTCACACTGGACAACGTCAGTGTGGCCTCCAGCTCCACTGGAAGAAACCTTGGAGTCTTATTTGACCAAGAGCTCTCATTCAAAGCACACATAAATCAAGCCTGTAAAACAGCCTATTTCCATCTGCGTAATATAGCCAAAATTAGAAAAATCTTGGGAAATTGGCCATAAATGTTTGCGAACTCGAGAATTCCTCTTTAAAAGACATTTTACACCAAGCCCAAGATGCCCGAGACCCTTTTGTGGCAGTGAGGAAACTCATTTACATGTTTTTTGGACATGCCTTTTTGCTGTAAAAGCCTAGACAACAGTATCACCATGGCTGAAAGTGGGGGAAAATTCCATCAAATTATAATGATATTGCCTATGGGAGCACTGCAAAAATGCAAAACAAGGAGAGGTGGTGGATTATAGTTAATTGTGTGAAAGAAGCTATCTGGAAATCAAGGAATGTATTGACTTCCAAAAACTATGAAATGTCAGAAATGTTGTTGATGAAATGTGTTATGAATATTTTCAAAGATTATGTATTAATAGATTTAGTGGAAAGAAAGAGAGAACAAATAAAGATTTACTGTATTCATAGTTTTTGGGTTATAATGTGTATTGTATGTTCTCTTCTTTAACACCAAATGTGTTATGAATAATTTTCAACAGATTATGTATTAAATAGATTAGTGGAAAGAAAGAGAGAACAAATAAAGATTTACTGTATTCATAGTTCTTGGGTATAATTGTATTGTATGTTCTCTTGATTGACATTTTTGATTTTTGTTCTTTTCAATGTTACATTTTTTTTTGCTTTGTCAAGACTGTGTGAAAATCTTATAACATCCTTGTAAAAAAGGTTTAAACCTGAAGGAACATATAGTGGGATTACAGAAAATGGAAGATCGCAGCAAATATTATTGATGTGATTGTTGTGAATGTAACATTTATGATTGTCCTTGTCTTGGATCACTTAAATTTGAACTGATTAAATAAAATCATCTAAAAAGTGAAAAGTGATTTCCCATCTCGTGCAAGACGCCAGAAGTATTGCAGCCCCTATACTCCTGCAGACGTAAAGTCAGACACATGAACCTGCAGCCTCCTAAGCATGAGGAGTGTAATGTGGCCCAAGCCCACAATCCCTTAATTCAGAAAGGTGACCCAAGAGAGTTTGCCAGGCTCAAGGTGGCCCTGGAGAATCTTCTCCCTGAAGACCCACTGAACGCTTTAGTATCACATCCTGTTAGACCACTTAAAGCATGAGAAGCCTTGCTGCTATTGCTGATCACAGCAGCCATATCAGAGCTGAGTTTAAAAGGTGCTTACCCTAATGCGTGTCGCGAATCCCAAGTCTTCTGCACTTCTCTGACTGGCTCAATTGATTGCGCAGATGACATGTTTGTGCAGATACATAATTTTTCTTTTACATGTTTGCTTCATCTCAACGCTTCTCAGTATGCTAATTCAACTTTCTGATTACGCTGATGTGTCCCATTTTCTCACTTTAAACAAAAAACAGCAAAAAAACAACGATGATATGGTTTTATTATTTTCTACTACTTTTATTTGGGATGTATTCATACACATCAATGTGCAACACTGGTGGTCATATTCCTTTATAAACGCTTAGCTTCTCCGGCAAGAGGCGCGTGTCGCTTCTGCCGTTTCCAGCGAGTGACGTCATGAAGTGTTTTTGGTGATGTGCCGTTGGTTGAAGTGGTTTGAGAGAAATTTAACTAGTCTAGCTGTGTTAAAGCAACAACATTTTATTTTTTGTGGCGAATGTGAAGAAGTGTGGTGGTCCGGAGTGTGGCAGGATGAGAGATCATTCGTGCTCAAAAATTCTTATCTAGATTTAGCAGGCCAAATCATTGTATTTTGTGTTTATCTCTATAAAATATAGTTTTATTTTTGTCTTGCCTTGCATAGTGGGCAAATTAAACACTTGTTGAGGCATCGACTTGTGGAGTGATACAATTGGCTAAAACCTCAAATAGTCATGAGCTTCATTTGGCCCCCCTTGCTTAAGTGGTGGTCAAATTCAAAACTTCCACATTAATGAGCTTCTGTCATGTTTGTAAACGTAATATCTAAGCCTTCAGTTGTAGCTTAGATTTTACAGTCAATAATCACAATTCCACTTCTGGTAATGGACAACGACCAAACATTCCAACCATTTCTCAATATACTTAGCAACCTCATGGATTACTAAAACCCAGTCAACGAAAACTTCTCTAACTTGTGCATCATACCCACAAGCTAAGATTCTCCCCATTAGATTCACTCAAGATGATTTCTTTCTCTTTTCATTTTTTCATTATTGATTTCCTCCCTCAGAAACGGGTTCCAACAAGATTGCCGACTGGCTTTCACTTTAGTCCACACATTCAGTGAAACAGTCTATGATGAAGCAACAGATATTCATTAACAGATTTTGTAAGCTTTATAGAGCCCAATAGAAAATTTAACACAAAGAGGAGCACATAAATTACAGCACAGGTTCACCTGATATGGTAAACTTGAAAATGCCTCAAGTTCTAATTCAATGATTTGTTTAACTCTGTTTACATCAAGTGTTTAGAATATTCTAAGAACCATTGCCTCAATGAAGGTTAAAGTGGTTAAGAATAAGCAGAAGGTGCCATGGAGATAACGATATTCGGTCAGGGCACAGAAAAGGAATGCCGCTGAGCTAGTCAATTCTGCATACACCAATTACTATGTAGAACAAGAGAAAGAGAAAGATATTTTGTCAGAAATGATTGGAAAATAGTAATAACTCTCGCATTCTGTTTGCGACAGTAAACAGAAATGACAACCCCGCTCAGTGCCGTTGGGACTCATTTCACACCAAGTGGCAATGAGTTTGCCACTTTTTCAAGGACAAGTCAGAACATTAAAAATACCATCAATCCCACGTGCAAACAGAAATCTGCTGTCTGCCTTTTCATGTTGTCGCTTGTCCCAAACTATGCTCTCTTGAACAAGTTGTTTATCACATTTCATCCAGTTCCTCCAAATTAGTGATCCATTGATGTCTTCCATCTGGTTTAGATCCATCAAGCAAATGAGAACGGCTTCTCATTAAGGTAACAATGACATCCGTCTGAGCACTGAACTGCTGGTAAGGCTTGTTTTTAGTCTTGCTGGAGCTCAGTGCTCATTTGACATGTCGATCAACATAATCTTTCTACAGAGATAGAGGACTGTGGGTATAACTGGGTAGGCCTTGGGTTTGGTTGAGTCTACTTTGAAAAGGGAAATATTTTTTTATTTTATTGTTTCTGACTGCATACGCTAACGGCTGTGGGTACCCACCGGGGGGCGCTACACGGCAGCCCCAGTGGCGATGCTCATTGCAGTCTCTCTATGTGTACATCTGTCATCAATTCAAGTTAAATAATGTTGTGAATTCTTTCATTTGACATGGCAATATATATTCTTGATTATGACCCCAAGGTCACTCCTTGGCCCCTTCTGTTCAATCTGTACTGCTGCCATTGGGACAGTTAATTCAAAACAGTGGTGTGTCCTACACAATTATGGCAGACGGCACTCAGATCTATAGTTCACTGACGGGCAGGGTGAATATGGACCAGTGGATTCATGTCACAGTAAGCGAGTAGATGCAAAACAACTTCTCCAGCTGAACTCAGACAAACTGAAATCATCGTCTTTGGCCCACAGAAACAAAGAGAAAGTGCTTGGCACGTCACCTCCAGTCTCGATCTAAAACCACAAATAAGTTAGAATCTGGGGGTAATAATGACCAGACTTGAAATTTTACAGCCACGTCAAATCCAATCACATCAGCAGCTTTTTACCTATCTAAAAAACTTGCAAAATCAAAAGTATATGTCTAAACCAGACCTGGAGAGACTTATCCATGCGTTTGTCTCTAGTAGATTAGACTACTGTAACGGCCTGCACACTGGCCTCTCCAAACGAGCTGTAAAACAGCTGCAGTACATCCAGAAGCTGCTGCTCAGGTCCTGACTAGAACCAGGAAGTACGATCCCATTAGTCCTGTGCTCAGGTCTCTGCACTGGCTCCCTGTGGCTCAGAGAATAGACTTCAAAGCAGCTCTGCTTGTATACAAGTCTCTCCATGGCCTAGCACCAAAGTACATCTCGGACATGTTGGTGCCATATGAACCATCTCGGACCTCAGGGACCGGCCTCCTGCTGGTGCCCAGAGTCTGAACTAAACATGGGGAATCTGCGTTTCAGTTTTATAAAGCTAAAATCTGAGGATGTGAGACAGGCTTCTACTCTGGCAATGTTCAAATCTAAGCTAAAAACGGTTTTGCTTCGCTGTGCATATGACTGAAATTATTTTCTTTGCACTCTTCTCTTTTATGTCTTAAACTATTTGATGGATAGCCTGAAAATGGCACTTTTAAATGTCCTTAAAATAAGGTTTTGT
Organism: Chaenogobius annularis; assembly: GCA_015082035.1. Lineage (NCBI taxonomy): Eukaryota > Metazoa > Chordata > Actinopteri > Gobiiformes > Gobiidae > Chaenogobius > Chaenogobius annularis. Next base: position 621,136 of record BJKM01000181.1, on the reverse strand, counting down.
GATTTCTTGTCTTTTCTTTGTGGTTTTAATGCACCTTTTCCCTGTTGTGTGAAGCACTTTGAATTGCCTTGTGTACGAATTGTGCTCTACAAATAAACTTGCATTGCCTTGCCTATAATAGACATTGACACTGACTAATTTGCTTTTGTGACAGGTAAATGCAGGAGTGAAATAATATGAAGTACTTGTACATACACAGTATTATTAACTTGACAAATACATTTATTTAGTTACAGATTCCTGAATACTTAAAAAAAACATTTTGTATTGTCTATTCTATTACATGATCCAATCAAAATACCATACTGAAATGTAATTTTAGTTTAGCAGTTTTATCCTAACATTCAAAAAAGTAAAAAGTAAAAAACAGCCAGCCGTCAAGTGAAAAGTTTAGAAGTTTAATTACACTTTAATCAAATGGGGTTACATACTTATTGAATAATTTTTATCAAAATTAAGTTTTATTATTAGTATTAAAAAATGTATATCAAAAAGTTGAAGCATTGAAATTAGAACTACAAAAACAAAATGTAAACATTTGAACATATTCATACTCATTCTAATGCCGATTCTATAATTATTTTTCATGTCCAATCTGCAAAAAAATAATCAACGACAAAGGTTTGAATAGATTTTTTTTTTAAACTTTGGTTTGTTTGTACCATTGTTTGAAGCAAATACATCTATAGTATGTCAAAGATTGTAAGTAGTTTATTGCCATTTCACTACTGATATATCAGAACTTCAGGTCAGAGATTCGGTGAAGACGGATTTCCAGTCGTTTTAAAATAACTTTGGAAGGCTTTGGTGCTTTGTCTCCAGATTTGAGCTCGTTCTGTTTTAAGTAATACTTAAGGCTTTGGTCAGATTTGAGTTTCTGGAGACAGATTGGTCGTTGTCAGACATCTCATCCACAGGACGATTTAACTTGATTCAAGAGCAAAAGGTCTCTTTTGGTCTGGTAAGTGTTCCATAGGTTTGTCTAAATCTAATCCACGATGATGCAAAAGATCCACATTCTTCATGCGCAAACTATTTGCAGAACACTTCCTGTCAGTGACCAGTTGTAAATGGATTTTGAAATTCTTTTTCCCGTTTGAAATCGATCTAGCCCCACAGACAGATCACAGGTCGCACACCGCCTGCTCTTTTTTAAATTACTCGGATGAGTCATAAGAACTGACTGACCTTATGAAGGTCGCAAAGCTTGGTTTTAATCCAAATGACCCCTTTGCACCATATTTTTCATTTTTGTTTACCAAAGTTCCATGATATCCAAGCCCCCCATTCATTCAAAAATCATGGTTGTGATTACTCTTTGTCACCAGTTTATTACTTTGAAATTTTTTCATGAGGATTTGCTTAAGACTGTCTTTGAATCCCACCGTCAAGGGGAAGGTTTGGATTCATGGGCCGGCCGTCGTTTATAAGACCCACTCTTTTTAGGAACAACTCCTGTCACAACTGCCCACATTTGTAAACTGTATTCATCTCTGAGGCTCTTCCTGGAAGGACGGCCAGTATGCTTTCTTATCCTTTGCCAGTTTTTCCTAAAAGACCTTGCCACTGCCCACATTGGTCACTGTATTTGTTTGATTCCAGATGTTGTTTTTTGATCCTGTTGGGATATGTACAGACCTTTGATGGTCAGCTGAAATTTCAATTGACATCATGTCTTTTTAAGACGAAAGGCATGATGTCTGATAAATGTTTTTGCCCACATTTGTCATTATGGAAAGAGACGAAATTTACATTTTACCTTGATTCCCACATTCTTGTTGTTCTGATCGCATGCTTGTATATAGTTTTATTGATCATGGTCAATTTTATTTTCTCGTGTCGTGAAATGTCTGAAATGTTTTGCCACCACTTTTTCACAAATCATATTTCCTGAATGTTTTGATATGTTTTGCTTCTGGAAAAAAACGTTTGTATTTTATGCTGTAATGCTGGAAATCTCCCTCCAATAATGTGATTGCCACTTTTGAAATGTTCGTTTAATCACCTTTGATTCAGAAAGGTTCTGAAGGCCTTTCCACACTGATCACAGACATGATTCTTCTCTCCCTTGTGAATGAGTTTGTGTTTGTGTAAATGCTCCTTAAGTCCATAGCTTTTCCCACATTTGTCACAGCTGAAGTTTCGTTTCTCTGTGTGTACAACTGTATGTTTTTTTTAGACCTCCTTTTGTCTTAAAAGACGCACCACACAAGTCACAGGAAATACATCTCTCTCTCCTGTGTGAATTTTAGAGTATGTAGCTTTAATGACGTTTTGGCTGTAAAACCCTTGCCACACAGTTCACCACATTGAAATGCTCCAAAACCTTCTCTGACTCTCTTTGTGACTGACAAGTGAACAAGTCTGTGACTATTGAGCTGCTGTTGGTGGAAAACTTCTTTTCATCACTGGTCACAGCAGAACAATGACCCCGGTGTGGATCTCTGGTGCACTTTGAGCTTGGACTGGACTCTAAAGGTCCTCCCACACTGCTCACACACAAACGGCTTCTCTCCTGTGTGAACACGTCTGTGGTTAATCATCCGCTGTTTTGATGCAAACTGTTTCTCACACAGGTCACAGGTGAATACTCTTTCCCCAGTGTGAAACTTCTGGTGATGTTTTAGTTTGGACTGGGTATGGAAATATGTTCCCACACTTCTCACATTTGAATTGAACTCCAGAATGAGTGTGTTTGTGCTGTTTAAGGGTATGCTTCCCCTTAAACGACTTCCCACATATGTCACATGTGAACAGCCTTTCGGTCGAGTGCACACAATTTGATGCCTCTTCAGCTCCCATGCTGTGGGACTCTTCTTTCCACACTTGCTACAGCAGTGCTGCTTCATCTTCCTAGAACACACAGAAATACGTTAAATCCAAAACAATGGATCAGGTCTTCAAAGAAATCTAAATCTATTCTACAGATCAGAAGAAGACCCAAAGCAGAATCAGCTGACCAGATACATCAGGGGGGTCCTGAGGAAGGCAGAAGAGTACCAAAACATGTCAAGATACAACACAATTATACAGGTCTGACAAAGAAGTCCTAAAACTATTAAAAAGGACCTCATATTATTAAATGAGCTGGCCTCCTGCTGGTGCCAGAGACAGGACAAAAAAAATGGACCTCAGGAACCTCAGTTCCTTTGGTGCCACGTGGAATCAGTATTTCGGTTTTAAGCAGCAAAAAGTCTCCTTTGTCAATGTTCAAATCAAGGCTCAAAACTGTTTTACATAAAGAGGTCAGCTCTTGTATGATAATTACATCCACAGGAAAGAATTGAAAACATATCTAAGGGGCCATATGTTGCCCCCGTGTATGTGCCGTGTTCGTGCTCCTACATCCAAAGATCACCTCGCGCCGTGGACCACAAGGGCTGTGATTGGTTGAGCCACACGGACTATATGTATATATGGACTATTCCTGGGCACCACCATCACCCCAGGACCTCAAGTGGGAGCCCTCCATCAGCTCCCTCATCAAGAAGGCCCAGCAGAGGATGTACCTTCTGCGGCAGCTGAGGAAAGCCAAGCTGCCAGTGCAGATGATGGTGCAGTTTTACACGGCCATCATTGAGTCCATCCTCACCTCCTCCATCACCGCGTGGTACGCTGGAGCAACAGCCAGGGACAAACAGAGACTACAGCGCATTGTGTACATATATCACAAAAATATTTCATACAGTTGAAGAGTGGTTAGACTGAGCTATTCAATAGATGATCGAAATACTCACAAAAGAGAAGTGGCTGAGTGGCACAGTTTCTATGTTGCTTCTCCTGGAGACCTTGAACAATGTGAATACAGTGCATTCTTCTCTTCAGATAAGAGATGGGGAGGGTAGAGCTGGGTTTGGAACAAAATTACTTTAGTTTATTATGTATTTCCCAGAGACCATGTACAAACACATCCATCTCATTAAAGATAAGCAACAAGACAAGCAGAATAATATAATTTTAACCAAACAAGAACTAATTCCATCTTCATTTGAATCTTTTCTACAAAAACTTTAATATTCAGAAGCTAAAGAAGATGAATTAAATTTTCTGGATACTCTATATAGTAGGGCAGCAGCCATCGATTATTTTAGTAATCGAGTAATCTATCAATTCTTTTCTTCGATTAATTGAGTAATTTTTTTGTACATTCAGTAAACCATTTTAACACATATTAAATCATTTTTTTAGATAAACGTTATAGTTCATAGTAATAAACAAATACAAAATAAAGAATTTCTCTGCTTAAAAAGAAGAAGAGCAGTCTTGATGCCGCCCCAGTACTGAGTAGTAACCGGCCCATCTCTAATTTGCCATTTTGGGGCAAAGTCCTTGAAAAGGTTGTTTACCAACAGCTCACTGATTTCCTCTTAATAAACAACTCATTTGATGTTTTCCAGTCAGGTTTTAGACCTCATCACAGCACTGAGACTGGTCTTGTCAAGGTGACAAATGACATCCACCTGAACACTGACGCGGGCAAAGCCTCAGTCTTAATTTCTGTTAGATCTGAGAGTGCTGCTTTTTGACACTGTCGATCATTGGACCCTCTTACAGAGACTAGAGGACTGGGTGGGCATCACTGGCACTGCGCTAAACTGGTTAAAGTCCTATCTGGAAGACAGGAAGTTCTTTGTCGAAATTGGTAACTGTGTCTCAGACCAGATGCCCCTGACCTGTGGGGTGCCCCAAGGGTCAATCCTGGGACCCCCTCTGTTCAACTTCTACATGCTGCCGTTAGGTCAGTTGATACGCAGCGAGAATGTGTCCTATCACAATGATGCAGACGACACTCAGATCTATGTTTCACTGACGGCAGGTGAATATGGACCAGTGGATTCACTCTGTCACTGCATCCAACAGATCAGTGTGTGGATGCAAAACAACTTTCTCCAGCTGAACTCAGACAAGACTGAAATCATCGTCTTTGGCCCACAGAAACAAAGAGAAAGTGTTAGCAGTCACCTCCAGAGTCTCGCTCTAAAACCTACACATCAAGTTAGAAATCTGGGGGTAAAAATGGACTCAGACTTGAATTTTTAACAGCCACGTCAGATCAATAACATCAGCAGCTTTTTACCATCTAAAAAACATTGCCAAAATCAAAAGTATAGTGTCTAAACCAGACCTGGAGAGAACTTATCCATGCGTTTGTCTCTAGTAGATCAGACTACTGTAACGGCCTGCTCACTGGCCTCTCCAAACGAGCTGTAAAACAGCTGCAGTACATCCAGAACGCTGCTGCTCGGGTCCTGATTAGAACCAGATCAGATCACATTAGTCCTGTGCTCAGGTCTCTGCACTGGCTCCCTGTGGCTCAGAGAATAGACTTCAAAGCAGCTCTGCTTGTATACAAGTCTCTCCATGGCCTAGCACCAAAGTACATCTCGGACATGTTAGTGCCATATGAACCATCTCGGACTCTTAGGACCTCAGGGACCGGCCTCCTGCTGGTGCCCAGAGTCAGGACTAAAACATGGGAATCTGCGTTTCAGTTTTATGCAGCTAAAATCTGGAACAGTTTTCCTGAGGATGTGAGACAGGCTTCTACTCTGGCAATGTTCAAATCTAAACTAAAAACTGTTTTGTTTGGCTGTGCATATGACTGAAATACTTTTCTTTGCACTCTTCTCTTTTATGTCTTGAACTATTTGACGGTGAAGGATGACACATTGAAACTTAATGCTTGTATAATAACTTTACTCACGGATAATTCAGCTTAAGCTGAACACCTAAATACAAACAGAGAAGTGCATCTTTCCACAGGGCGAAGGCCCTGTGTGTTGCTTCTGTAATCTTTGTTTGCAGGTTGACTCGCACCACGGTAACGGCAAGAAACACAGCCCAAGAGAGAACAACATCATATAGGGGCAAAATCCAGAATCATAACCAGTCTAATCAGCAAAGGGACTCATCACCTTCACACAGAAAGGGAAACCACCCGAAAGAGGAACAACGCCTTCTGTATTATAAAATGCTGTTGTGTAGTCTCATTCTTTGTCTCTTGTTCCTCTGCACACGTAAACCACATGAGCCGTGTGTTCTGCAGGCTATAGGACACAAGACCCAGATATCTGTGAGCAACAAAACAAATAATTGAACCTTAATGTTTCCGGTCGTCTCTTCTCCGATGCTCGAACACGCAGAGGGATAATACAAAGCGAATATTATACCCTACAACGCATAGCCTGAAAATGGCACTTTTAAATTAAGATTTTGTGATTTCTTTCTGCCATGTCTTTGTGATTTTAATGCATTTTTTTTCCTGTTGTGTGAAGCACTTCGAATTGCCTTGTGTACGAATTGTGCTCCACAAATAAACTTGCCCTGCCTTAAAATAACACATTTTATTCTTTGTCCCCAAAACAGCAACATTTCACTTCAGTCCAAACTGTTCTGTTTGTATATAAAGAATATATATAAAGGATTTAGTTAACTTGTTATAGACTGTAAACAGTTACAGTAGCTGTGTCACATCACTTAAAATAAGACATTTGTAAAACGCTATGTTGGGTGGGACCGGTGGTCCTGGTGTTTTGGCTCGTGTGCCGGTCACTTTGGACTCCGCGTCTCGGACTTTCGGTTTCACAACAGATTATTATAACATACCCGCGGTTCTCCGTGCTGTTTCCATGTGCATTGGCTGTTTAAAAGTACGACTGTGACTGGTAAGCAGAGTTGTTGAGTGGGGGAGCGCGGGGGTCCGCGGTGGCATGTCGAAGGCGCGGGGCTGGGGTGGGCGGAGCTAGATGCGGTTGAGAGTTGCAGCTCGGGATTATTATAATAGATCCATGGCTCCTTCACTCATCCAAACTCTTCCCAGTCGCACTCGTGAGTTTAAAACGCGCCGCTCTCTTCCTTGTTGCGCCTTCGTCAGAGCGGAACAAGCTCCGTGTGAAACAAAAGCGCCACAAGTCGTTCCGTGCGCTCCGCGCGCCACAGATCATGGATGTATTATATGAACAGATTCACGTGTTTTTGATTAAATATGTAAATTAAACGAATCATCGAGGCAATGAAATAATAATCGAAGCTTTTTTGTAATCGAATTATTCGATTTACTCGAGTAATCGTTGCAGCTCTACTCTATAGTTGCCTGTTCTGTCAGAAGAGCAAAATACAAAATTAGGACATGAAATAACAGTTTTGGAAATACAAAGTGTAAACAAGAGACTAAAGAACAATATATCTCCAGGGAGTGATGGGTTCACCTCAGAGTGGTATAAAGCTCTAAAACACATGTGTCAAACTCAAGGCCCGCGGGCCAGATGTGGTCCGCCAGATGTTTTCATCTGGCCCGCCGAACATTTCTAGTTTATAATTATTAATTTCCAATAGCTATATCGCATTTTTATCGCGAGAACTACAATTCCCACAATCCTTTGCAGCCGCGGCCCCTCCCCTGCGCTTCTCTGCGCTGTGTGCTGCCAGCTCAAGTGCCGAGGGACAGCGATCAGCGACACTAATCGCAGCAGGTTTAAAATCGAACACACACCGGCAGCGATGACCTGCAGCGCCCAGCGACAGCTTCACACGTCGCGCTCTGCCCCAGGGCAGATCATGGGAAACACGAGGAATAAAGAAAAGAGGCGGTTTTGTGGACGTTAGAGCTGTGCTCAAAGCGGCGCTAATGTGAAGCTAACAACAAGAAAACAAACTTCTTTGCTGACAACTCTGTGAGGAAAACATCCAAACCAGTGCAAAACCTGGACAGATCATGAGCCACAGGTAAAAACACAGGTCAGAGTGTAATAAAGTCTGAACATGACAGAGTGAAGCTGCTTTGAGCTCTCATTTGATTCACCACATGAATCATTTGTCACTAAAATAAGCTTAAACTGTAAAAAAATAGTGAGCTCATATTGAGGTAGTGCAGCAACATTAACATGTCTGTGATACAAACAATTAATATCAGAATCATATCACAAGTCCATGTTCCTGTTCCTGCTGCTGCTGCATGAATATGGACTCAGTCTTTCACCTGCTGCACATTTGTGCAACAGTGTCCACATAGAACTATTACTAGGCTATATAACATTTGTTATATTTTTTATTGTTTTATTTTTGCATTATGTTCGGCCCGCGACCCAGCCTGAGCGTCGAAAAGCGGCCCCTGGCCCAAAATGAGTTTGACACCCCTGCTCTAAAAGAAACACTTCTCCTTCTGCTTTAATTAACTTTTAACTGGGCCCTTAAAAAAACTCAGCCCCTTCCTAGTTGGAAAGAAGCCATCATATCCTTAATAGTTAAAGAAGGGAAGGACTGACTCGACTGTGCCTCATATAGATCCATTTTGAAATTAAGTGGCGTGTTGTACAGAAAGACCAGGACCCAGGCAGATGGTGAAAAGTGTTTATTGATCGATTAGGATGCTCCGCTTCGTGTCGAGGCATTGCAATGAAAACAGACAGACAAGGGAACAATCCTGATATATTTCCATGCAAACTAGTACACAATGAGCTCCAAGTAAAGAATATATATTTCGCAGAAGAGTAAGAAAGAAAAATATCCTTAGGTATCAGGACATGACAGATGAGGTATAACTCACCTTGAAGTCAAGCTTGGCTGGACACTGGAGTTTATCTTAGACTTCAACAGGGACTTAAACCAGATGTGGCTTGTGAGGAGGTTTACAAAAACATACTTTCACATTTCAATAATTCTGAATGTGGACTATCGTATATACACCTCAAATCATTCAAAAGAATGGAACAAATACTCCCAAACTTATTCTGACACATAATGAACCAATTACAAAAACAAAAGTCTTAATAATTAGTTTTGGACGCTGAGAAATGAATTGTGTTATCTGGCATTATTTATTTAAAGTCCTGGACAAATTTCAAATAGATGATTTTATAATAAAAAAATATTATGGCTCTTTGCGATAATCCAGAAATAAATTAAATTACACCGTAACCCTCTGACTGAAATATTTATTATAAATCACAACTCTTAATGGGAATCTTAAATATATAAATGACATGTTTTGGTCGTTTTGTTCGTTCCCAAAATACACAAAATAGAGTAGTAGTATCTCGTGTGCCGAAACAGCGCCCCTGCAGGTCTTGCCTAAATTACACTCTAGTCAAAAACGGGATTTACCACGAGTTGTGGAGATTACAGATTTACTTAATGTCCATTTTGTATCAGAGATCCAGGACACAGCCACACGGAGATTAAGCCCATTGTAGGAAATAATTACGCTTTGTTATTTCCAGGCGGGTTCACGCATCGGGGAAGAGACAACCGGAGACGTCCGAGTTTAAATTTACAATAATTTATTCGCCCTAATACAAAGTTTCTAAGAAATGTGCTTACAGATCAATCCGGGTTCCTGTTCCTTTTACCTGTACCACACACAACTCATGTGCTTTACGTACAGAGGAACAAGAGACAAAGGAAATTCGACTACACAACAGTTTTATAGCACAGAGGGGGTCGTTCCTCCTCCTTAGTGTGGGGGCTGAGTCTGCTGCGGGCTTAGTCTGGTTACGATCCTGGTCTCGGTCCTCCGCCCTTATATGGAGTTCCTATCTCTCCTTTGTTATCTCTGCTCCCAAGATCTGAGGAGGTGGTGAGAATCTGCAGACACAGAAATACAAACACAGCTGGCCCTTTTGCCCTGTGCTAAACAAACATCAGCTTAACATATATAAACTATAAACTAACTTTATTATGCGTTATCCTTCACCATAGATCCATGGTCAAGCCTTCCTCCCTTCGCAATACGGAAGTCTTACTCTTGTGTATTTCTGGCAGACTGCGCGCCACACAGCGCATTGTGGCCTTTCACTGGTGATAGTCCGTTATGACACTTTACTAGAGTACTGAGCATTCCACTGTCGAAAATAAACTCCATCAATGCTCTGTACACCTCCTGCTGATGCAAAAGAGGGGCCAAGCAAAGTCTTCATTGGCATAGATTTAAACCCCCAAATCAAAAAGGTGGGGAAAAAAGTGTTCTCCTCTGGACTGCAAACCTGTTACACTCCATTAAAACATGGGGGACAGTTTCTTCTTTTCCACAGGCTTCACATTGGCCATTATGATGTTTTCCAATCAGGAAGAGGTCCGATGCCAAACCACAGTGTCCCAGTCGCAGTCTTGTTATCAGGACTTGCTCTCTCCTTTTGTTTCCCCGGGTTGTAACGTCTCCCCCTCTAATACTCCTCTGAATATTGTAAACGTGCCTTCCTCTCCTTTCAGCGTCCCATTCGATTTGCCACTGAGCACACACTGTCATTTTAATTGCACTTCGATGCTCGTAGCTGCTCAGGGCAATGTCTAGATCTACAGTTTCACGCTTTAATGCATCATTAGCAACCGTGTTAGAGGGCGATGTTTATCACTGCATATGTTGGTACTATATTTTCGTGCGCAAGGTCTCGCTCTCCTAAACAGTCAGAGCGGCTGGGCATTGTGGCTACCGATTAAGAAGACAAATATGTCTCCTGTCTCGTGTTTTGCTAACTTGGTGTGCTACTAGTAGTATTCTGTAAAGATGTCTACACAATCAGAAGGCACGGGTGAGAGTTCCCGTGCACAAGCAGAGAGACCCGCAGCAGGAGACTGAACAGATTATGGGCCCAGGCAAGCCCCAGGTATAGCAATGCACGGACGAGAACTGCCGCCGAGGTTTGACGGAGACGAAGCCCGCTATCACATCTGGGAGGCAAGATTTTTGGCGTACTTGAAAACAATAGGCCTCGAAGACGCTATTCTCGGAGGTCAGGAAGCGGCAGCAGCTAAGCCACACGAAGTTGTGGAGGCCGGTAGGAAAAATGAACGGGCATACGCAGAACTGTGTGGATGTTTGAACAATAAGACACTCGTGCTAATCATGTATGAAGCGCCAAACGATGGAAAGAAAAGTTTAGAAATACTGAGGCGCCATTATGAGTCAGAAAAAAAAGCTGCGGATCGTTGGGCATTATACAGAGCTAACCAATGTGCTAATGGCTAGTGGATAAGAGGGAGTCAGCCCTATAATCCTGGTACCGCTGTTTCCCTGGGTACCCGCTGTTCCCCGGTACCGCTGTTCCCCTTACCGCTGTTCCCCGGGGACCTTCGGTACCTCCAATCGTGAATGGTACCGATGTTCCCCCTGCCTAAATATCCACAAGAATCCTATCCAGCGATTGTCCGCACGTGTTGTTCAGTCCCGCTGTACTAACGAAGCAGCAACGGACATGGAAGTGAAGAGACAGGGGCGCATGCACGATCTCATGCCCAGATTGAATCAGCTGTTTTCGGCTTTGGCCTCAATTACCCTTTTACATAGAATTTTGATGTACAGTCCTGACTTCACCAAAACAAATAGCTCTTTTAGATTTATTTGATTCAGCTTTCCTATTTTGCATTTTCCATTTCTAAATTATTAGAAAAGAAAAGAAAAGTGTATATTCAGTTTATTAAAGTTCTGACCAGAGAGCAGAACACGTTGGATCACTGTTACACAACAGTCAGTAACGCCTTCAGCGCCGTGGCTCGCGCTGCACTCGGCTTTTCAGATCACGCCATGGTTCACCTGATCCCCACGTACAGACAGGGGCTGAATCTCCCCAAACCTGCAGTGAGGAAATCTAAGAAATGGACCAATGAGGCAGTGGAGGAGCTACGTGCGTGCTTGGACTTTACAGACTGGGAGGTTTTCAGAGCTGCCACAGATAGTTTGGATGAGTACACGGACACAGTGACGTCATACATTCGATTCTGTGAGGACAGCATCATACCATCCATCCATCCATTTTCTACCGCTTGTTCCCGTTAGGGGTCGCGGGTGACTGGAGCCTATCCCAGTGCCTTTGGGCCTTAGGCGGGGGTACACCCTGGACAGTGGCCAACTTGCCGCAGGGTTAACAAGCAGCATCATACCAACACAAACCAAAGTCACTTTCAACAATGACAAATCCTGGTTCACACTTAAACTGAGGCAGTTAAGGCAGCAGAAGGAGGCAGTGCATAGGGCTGGTGACAGAGGGCGCTACAAAGATGCAAAGTATGGATTTAGCAAAAAAGGTGTCGCGCGAGATCACAGTGCAATACGCGTCTGAAGCAGCAGTTCTCTGACATCAAACCCCGCCTCTGTGTGGCTTCTCACCAACCATAAGCTCTGAGACCCCATGCTGCAGACAATCGAAAAGAGCAACCTAAAACCTTCTATTCCAGGTTTGATGTGGCCACCCCCTCCCCCATGGTGGCCACCTCTGCTAACCCAACTGGTGGTCCCCCCACTTCCCCCACCCCTCGTTAAGGAACAGGATGTAACAGGATGCTATTTCGGAAATCCAACCCCCAAAAAGCGGCTGGACCAGACGGTGTTTCTCCTGCTACTTTAAGACACTGCGCGGGGAGAGCTGACCCCCGTCTTCACAGACATTTTTAACACCTCCCTGGGGTCATACCACGTCCCAACCTGCTTCAAGTCGTCCATCATTGTCCCTGTCCCCTGAAGCCCCGGATCACTCATTTGAGTGTCATTTGAGTGTCATTTGAGTGTCATTTGAGTGTCATTTGAACACCTGGTCTTGCCCCATCTCATGTCCTTCACCTCCTCCCTGCTGGACCCCCTGCAGTTTGCTTACAGAGCCAACAGGTCTGTAGACGACGCCATCAACCTGGCACTCCACTTCATCCTGCAGCATCTGGACTCCCCGGGAACCTACGCCAGGATCCTGGTTGTGGACTTCAGCTCTGCATTCAACACCATCCTCCCTGCTCTGCTCCAGGACAAGCTCTCCCAGCTCAACATGCCTGACTCCACCTGCAGGTGGATTACTGACTTCCTGACGGATCGGAGGCAGTGCGTGCGGCTGGGGAAGAATGTCTCAGATACTCGGACTCCACAGGGACTCCACAGGGCTGTGTATTTTCTCCTCCATCACCGTGTGGTACGCTGGAGCCACAGTCAGGGACAAACAGAGACTACAGCGCATTGTGCATTCTGCTGAGGTGATCAGCTGCAGCCTTCCATCTCTGCAGGACCTGTACGTCTCCAGGACGCACTTACGCAGTCTGTCCGTTTACGACAATAATGTTACATTTTCTTACTACTAATTAGTATGCACGGGACGTGCACGAGTGTAGGAGTGCGTTAGTGAGTGTTTGGAAGCGGATGCGTGCGCATATGGATTTCGCACGGCCTTGCGGAACTAATAGGCCTCTTGCCAGCTTGAGGCCTAATAATAATAATTAAAAAAAAACCTGGAACTAATAGTGCCTGCATTCTATAGTATGCAGGCATACTATAGAATATAGTATATCAAATGATGAGGTGATTCCCCTGTCTCCTTCTGTAATCTATCTCATGCGGCCAAAGTGAGCGCGCTCGATGTGCACTGTCATTTGTGGATCATTTGCGAAACGTATACGCACATCTGGAACACGAAGTAATTGATGACAGTGTGGGTTTGACTGGGTGCCGTCAGAAAAATAATAATAATAATAATGGGTCTTTCTCGTGCTCCCAAAGCGCTCTTGAGTTGGGATCCCGAGAAAGTGCACTTGCTGGTTAATGTGAATGTTTATTTATTTTCTAAAAAATAAATATAATCTCAAATTGCTACCGCAGCCTGTTTTTATCCAATTGTTTTAACTTGTTCTTTAGTCAGAACAGGGCCGCAAACAATCAAAATCGTGCACTGTGCGCTCGCTTCTCCCTGTGTCCTGTGGATGCCAGTGCCACTGACTATAAAACAAATGCACAAATTCAATTAACTGTCTGTATTATACTCGCTCCTCTCTCTGGTCAACGCTGACCAATAGCCATCTGAGTCAGAGCAGGCCTAATTGTGGTAAATGTGTGCGAGCTCCTGCTTTGTGCACGTGCAGCGATTGGCATTTTACGCACAAGTTTGGCTCAAACACGCCCACTGACTGAGATGGATGTGTCAACACTGAGGAGAGGGAGGAACGAATGTGAGACACTACCCTTTCTAAAACAAATGCACGCATTCAAGAGAGTAATTATCGTGGCATTGGCCCCCAAAGGACACGGAGAGAAGTCCTTCTGGCATGTCTTGTGCGTTCGTGGATAGGGGTGCAGAGACAGAAACTGTGCGAGTTCGGTAACTTCCCAGAGTTTCGGTCCCGCACGTACGAAGGTCAGAAACAGAACAGCGCTGCCGTTTGAGGATCATTTTAAAATCCTACTCGCACGAACAAACCTTCTAGAATAAGTGATAAGTGCGTCGATTACCAACAGGACCTGCACCATGGACGTGCTGCTGTGATGCTGTAAAACCATACATTTATGCACAACTATTGGGGATGTGAAACCATATATGTGGGATTCAAGACAACAAAAACATGCATGGATTAAGACGCACAACTGAAGCGGCTCCGGGTGAGTTATTTCAACTATTAATGCCTCTCATTTGTATTAAACAACTGAACAAATTCAGCCCATAGGCCACATGAGTTTTACTGTTATGTGTCTATCGCGGGGAACAGCGGGACTTCTGTCATACACGTACCTATGTTCCCCGGTACCGATGTTTCCCAATTCTTCCATGTGGGAAAGAGTGGCCCCGGGGAACACCGGGACCCTTATACAATTTTAGGAACCGTTGTTTCCCGGTAACGTAGTTTCCCCGTCCATAGAAATTGGGAAGCATAGGTACCGGGGATTATCGGTACGCACCCCAACGTGTACTGCTGTGTTTAATGTTCACGTAGAACGCTGTCCAAAAAGGACCCTGATAATAGGTGCACTAAGAGAACTGGATGAATAACACAAATGTGGGACTGAATGGAAATGGGGAGTACTTTTTAACAACTAACACTGCATCTATTAGCGCGGCAATACATTTTAACCAGTTGGGGGCGGTAATGCAACAATCATGGATGCCAACCGCCATAAAACCTCTCCCAAGAAGAAGGAAACTTGAGACGTTTATGGCTTGCTCTTCACACCACGTTTTTTTAGCTGCGTGGCTGTTATTGCCTGAAAATATGTTTTGTCCTGGATCTCTGATACAAATTGGACCTTGAGTAAATCTGTAATCTCCACAACGCGTGGTAAATCCCGTTTTTGACGTGTAATTTAGACAAGACCTGCAGGGGCGCTGTTTAGGCACACGAGATACTACTCTATTTTGAGTATTTTGGGAACGAACAAAACGACCAAACATGTCATTTTGATTTGGTATTATTTGAACTTTAAACAATATTATAATTTATTTGACCTAACATTAACTTATGCCCTGTCGTGAACAGTCTAAACCAGAATCTGAGGGTCTGAAGAGTCTCACAGTAATGTGCTTTTTAAAGTTCACAGAGGTGCTATTACAGACAATGTGACTAAAGTCTAAAGCAAACAGCAACAGGAACTTTCAGCAAGAACATTTTGTATATTTAAATGGAGCAAGCATAAGCTATTCATTTTGTACATAAACTGTAAAATATTATTCACATTTTTTGGATTTGAGTGAAAGAATGAAAGGACTCGAACAGAGACTTGAGCACGGCACGGTGCAACTCACTGATCTGAACCGTAACATCTTATTTCGGACCATGGAGATGCAAAAGACTTTGGGGGATTCAATCAAGGAAATGGGAACTTTTCGCTGTCGGACGGAGTAACTCAATGACTCGAGCTGATCGCACACAGAGGACCAGAAACGATTGGATTATTTGATCGTAAACCATTGATCAACAAAATGTATAAAAGTACTTATTTCTCTCTTCGCTGCTGTGCCCTTGTATCTCTCTCCCCTTTCCTTATCTGGCCCCGGGCTGGAGAGCAACAGGCGTTCAAGGCCGTGCTGAAGACACAGACACTTACACAAAACAAGATTTGGCCTTCACTCACCGTCTGCACATCCCACATCCTAATCTTTGTGTTATCTTGTTTGTGGCCCCTCCCCCAATATCCACTGAAAATATCCATCACGTTGACCTCGTGTAATGTACTCAATATGTGTTGTTTATCATTGTATGCTTATTGCTGAAACTGTTTTTCATTTTCTAAGAGTTCAAGTACCCGAGTAGGCGCTGCGCGAAAGCGAGCCGCCCCGGTGGCTGGTGCTCTTTATGCATGTCTCTCATGTCGCATCTGTCATCAAGTCACGTTCCTATGTTGTTAATTTGTTCATTGACAATGGCAATAAATATATCCTGATTCCTGACATTGTCCAGATCATTAATGCAGCTATATAATTTAGTTATTATTCCCCTTAAAAGTTCTAATTTATAATTAACATTTCAGTCAGAGGATTACTGTTTGATTTATTTATGGATCATCGCTAAGAGCCCCAACATTTTTAATTATCAAATCATCTATTTGAAATTTATCCAGGACTTTAAATAAATAAGGCCAGATAACACAATTCATTTCTCAGCGTCCAAACTAATTATTACGACTTCGTTCTATTGTTTTTGTAATTGGTTCATTATGTGTATAAGGATCGTCTTATGTTGTCTTGTGTTTGTTGTCTGTTGATAATACCTGTCTGATCATTGTGGGTTGATTTTGGGAGTATTTGTGCCAGTCTTTTAGACATTAGGTGTATATGCGATAGTCCACATTCAAAATAGAACTGGACCTACATGTGGCACAGTTAAGTCGGTCCGTCCCTTATTTGGTATAAACGATATGAATGCTTCTTTTCCAACTTGGAGGGGTCTGAGTTGTTTTAAGGGCCCAGTTCAAAGTTGTTAAAAGCAGAGGGAGAAGTGTTTCTTCTAGAGCTTTATACCACTCTGAGGTGAACCCATGACTCCACAGAGCAGAGCTTCTCAAAGTGTGGAGCGTGCTCGTTTGGGGGGGGCGCGAGACGTTTGGAGAAATTTGCGCACATTGTGAGTGACAGAAGTGTTTTGATTGGGTGACCAGATTTTCAAAACTCAAAACTGGGACACTATAATTTCACCAAAGGAGACAACTGATTATAAATAGAATATGCGTTTATTTCCAGTCAAAACAGTTCACATAGCTTACTTTTGTTTTGTTCCTTTTTGTATGAAATGTATTATTGCAATAATGTATTATTGTAACACTGTTTTTTGGCAGAAATTGCACGTGGCCAACAAAACAGAAAAAGAAAAAAAAAAAAAGTTGTAATATTTCAATAGAAACATATTTTTAATAATCAAGTATGGCACATTAAAACATTAAACTAGTGTAACTACTGTGGTTTTACTTGTACTAAAAAAGGACATCACGCTTCATACTGATGATTGTGTCAGGATTTATTTTCTCTCTTTTTCAGCCAGGACACTGTTCAGCATCTTTTTACACCGTGAAAACTACAAGAAAGATAAAGAAATTACAAAAACATTACAAACAGTACAAAAGAAAACATACAAATGAATTTCCAATGTTTTAGGCGGACCTCTCTGTTGCCATAGAAACATACTGACAAAATTAGCGTCAGCTACATTGTAGCTTATTCTGACTTTAGTATTTTAAGCTGGAGTGTACCTTTTTAAGTAGACTGGGCTTTTCAATAACCCTTGCATAGAACTCTGAGCAACTATCATGAAAGTTCACTCGTGTGATGAGCAGTGCCTTCAGTGTAAAATACGCTCTACAGGAGCATTTGTGCCAGGAAGACACATGGCAAACTGGCAGATAATGTTAATGTTTTTGCGTGGAACATGGCCTTGGTTGAAATGTGTTAACATTTCAGCCCAGCGCTCATTTGCTGGCTTTGCAGCTGCGTTCAATCCTCTCAGATGTGTAGGTTTGGACTGAGGTGACTTCATCAAACAGCTCTGTTTCATTGATGTCTATCTATGGCAGCTTAGAGGACCAGCACAGCTCCCAGTCCAGTGCAACTCCATGGTTGTGTGACTACAACCATGGAACTAACCCATTCAGTTGATTGGTCCACTTTAGCAATGTAACCGTCTTCCACCATCTCATTTAGTTTTTCGACTGTCTTGGTCTGATTGCAACTGGTTGTCTCCGCACAGGATGTACAACAGGTTTTGCATTTGGGTCAGTCTTTATTGTGTATTTACCTGGTAGCGTCCTTGTAGAGCGACTGGAACTCTGGAAATCTGTTGTCAGGTTAATGTCCAGCATTTCCTCTTCATGCATGTCGTTTGTTGACTCCACATTTACTGCACTTACAGAGCGACTGCGACAGACTGATGCCCAGTGCTTTGGTTTGTGACAGCATGAGCAAATGGATCCTTTTGCTGGGCAGTTACCTTGGTTCCACTTGTGTTTAGGGTCTTTTCCACATTTTGACAATGTTTTTGTTTTATTTTGCACGTTTTGTCTTGGTTGTGTGGATTTTGGCCGAACGTGACTGTATGCCTTTTTGTTTTGTGCACTGAACTTTGGTTTGCTCAACACAGCAGAGACGTATGTATCCTCCTCTCTTACAATTCTCATCTGTGTTTGTGACATTTCGAACTGTTGGGGGATTTCAATGGCTTTGGCCAGTGTCAGCTCCTCACCTTTTGTCAAGTAGCCTCTCTTGGACACGTTTTTCTTTCACACCAGCTATTATGGCGTCTATTAACATGTCATCCGAGTCAGCATACTCAGACCAATAATAAAAATCTCAAATATTTCACCAAGTGATCGAATGATTCTGTTGCACCTTGTTTCCTCTGTTTGAAACGATGCCTGGCGATCCGCTTATTTTTCTGAGGCCTGATGTAGCCTGAAAACATGTCTAGGACTTTAAAAGTTTAAAAGACCCTTAAAAGAGGGTCGGAAATAGTGCAGAAAGTGAACAGTGCATTAATAGTATTGGTTGAATAATAGTTAAAGTGGCAGGTGTTAGGAAGTGTTCATGAGTCCTACAGCAGAGGGAAAGAAACTGTTCTTGTGGCGGGAGGTTTTGGTCCAGATGGAGATGGACCGTAGCCTCCTGCCTGTGGGGAGTGGCCTCCTGCCTGTGGGGAGTGGCCTCCTGCCTGTGGGGACTGTGGGGAGTGGCCTCCTGCCTGAGGGGAGTGGCCTCCTGCCTGGGGAGTGGCCTCCTGCCTGAGGGGAGTAGCCTCCTGCCTGAGGGAGTAGCCTCCTGCCTGTGGGGAGTAGCCTCCTGCCTGAGGGAGTGGCCTCCTGCCTGAGGGAGTGGCCTCCTGCCTGAGGGGAGTGGCCTCCTGCCTGAGGGGAGTAGCCTCCTGCCTGAGGGAGTGGCCTCCTGCCTGAGGGGAGTGGCCTCCTGCCTGAGGGGAGTGGCTCCTGCCTGAGCCTCCTGCCTGAGGGAGTGGCCTCCTGCCTGAGGGGAGTAGCCTCCTGCCTGTGGGGAGTAGCCTCCTGCCTGAGGGGAGTGGCCTCCTGCCTGAGGGGAGTAGCCTCCTGCCTGAGGGGAGTGGCTCAAATTCACTCGCGCGTGAACTTGCAAGCTTTCTGATTGGCTGCATCTTGGAGGTGTGCATCACTTCTGTGTAGATTTGAGGGTATATAGTATAAACTTGCCGTTCCATCGTGAAGGTAGCAAGAACCCGACCTGGAATCACCCCACGACCAAGGCTCCTGTTTGAAGATCAGGGGCAACATACGGCCCCTTTAAATATGTTTTCAGTTGTTTCTTGTGGACATAGTTATTATATTTTTTTTTTTTAAAGAGCTGACCTCTTTATGTAAAACAGTTTGGATCCTTGATTTGAACATTGACAAAGGAGAGACCTGTCTCATATTTTTAGGCAGACTTCAAAATTTTTGCTGCGTAAAACCGAAACACTGATTTCACGTGGAGGAACGTGGTGGAACGTCCATGTTTAGTCCTGTCTCTGACACCAGGAAGCCGGCCCCTTTGATATTTTGAGGTCCTTTTTAGTTATAGGACTTCTTTGTCAGATTGTATTGTATGCTTGGGTCCTGACTAGAACCAGGAAGTACGATCCCATTAGTCCTGTGCTCAGGTCTCTGCACTGGCTCCCTGTGGCTCAGATAATAGACTTTAAAGCAGCTCCTGCTTGTATACAAGTCTCTCCATGGCCTAGCACCAAAGTACATCTCGGACATGTTAGTGCCATATGAACCATCTCGGACTCTGAGGACCTCAGGGACCGGCCTCCTGCTGGTGCCCAGAGTCAGGACTAAACATGGGGAATCTACATTTCAGTTTTATGCAGCTAAAATCTGGAACAGTCTTCCTGAGGATGTGAGACAGGCCGCTACTCTGGCAATGTTCAAATCTAAACTAAAAACTGTTTTGTTTGGCTGTGCATATGACTGAAATGCTTTTCTTTGCACTCTTCTCTTTTATGTCTTGAACTAAGATTGTGATTTGTGCCATGTCTTTGTGATTTTAATGCATTTTTTCCTGTTGTGTGAAGCACTTTGAATTGCCTTGTGTACGAATTGTGCTCTACAAATAAACTTGCCTTGCCTTGCCTTGCCTTGCCTTGCCTTGCCTATCTTGACATGTTTCGGCTGCACTCTTCTGCCTTGCTCAGGACCCCCTGATGTATCTGGTCAGCTGATTCTGCTTTGGGTCTTCTTCTGATCTGTACAGTAGAGGCGTTGTTTTGGATTTAACGTGTTTCTGTGTGTTCTAGGAAGATGAAGCAGCACTGCTGTAGCAAGTGTGGAAAGAAGAGTCCCACAGCATGGGAGCTGAAGAGGCATCAAATTGTGCACTCGACCGACCGAAAGGCCGTTCACATGTGACATATGTGGGAAGTCGTTCAAGGGGAAGCATACCCTTAAACAGCACAAACACTCTCATTCTGGAGTTCAATTCAAATGTGAGAAGTGTGGGAACATATTCCATACCCAGTCCAAACTAAAACATCACCAGAAGTTTCACACTGGGGAAAGAGTATTCACATGTGACCTGTGTGAGAAACAGTTTGCATCAAAACGGGACATGATTGCCCACAGGCGTGTTCACACAGGAGAGAAGCCGTTTGTGTGTGAGCAGTGTGGGAGGACCTTTAGAGTCCAGTCCGAGCTCAAAGTGCACCAGAGGATCCACACCGGGGTCAATTTGTTCTGCTGTGACCAGTGTGTAAAGAAGTTTCCCACCAAACAGCAGCTCCATAGTCACAGACTTGTTCACACAGGAGAGAAGCGTTTTGGAGCATTTCAATGTGAACTGTGTGGCAAGGGTTTTACAGCCAAAAGGTCATTAAAGCTACATACTAAAATTCACACAGGAGAGAGGATGTATTCCTGTGACTTGTGTGGTGCGTCTTTTAAGACAAAAGGAGGTCTAAAAAAACATAC